>CM069906.1:116320326-116585393 GCA_036172215.1 Camellia granthamiana
GAAAAATAATTTCCTAATAAATCCCCTTAAAACTTTGAGCTTCAAATGAGCAATAATATTTTTCCTTGTACAATAGTATAGATTTTAAATTTCAAGTTCGATATAAATTAAATATGGGTTAAATATGGCTAGAATTTTAATTTGTTTTACCTTCCTTATAATTTTTTTTTTTTAAATTTCAAAATTATAGATACGATTAAATGAGTCAACTCATATTATTGCAAATTCTTTACCATATTTATAATAAAATAAATATTGAAAACTTACTATATTAATTATTATATTATTTGATGAAATGGTAAGAAAAATATTAATGAAATAGAAAGAATGAATAGTATAATGACAAATGTAATTTTTTAATTTGAAAATTTAAAAAAATTAGATTAAAACTTCTTAATTTTTTAGATGCCAAATGCATTTTTTAGTTATTTAAAAATAAATTTTTTATTAATATCTTTTAATAAATATTTTTTAAAATTTAAAATTATATAAGACTACTATTATATTTGGAATTTCTTTTTATAAATTTTAAATTTTAAATTGGATATCGGGTCCTACATGCACCAATTAGTGCATTAACTAGTATACCAATACTAGTTATGACATTATTATTGATCTCACTCATTAATCACATTACAAATATCAAAAATTTCTTAAATTATGTCACATCATCAATTAGTACACTAATTAATGCATATAACATTATTTATATCAAAAACTTCTTAAATTATGTCACATTATCAATTGGTACATGCATATAGCATTATTCATTGGATATGGATTAAATATGTTTACTATTTTCTTTTTTTTGTACTTTTTATAGAAATATTCTTAAATTCGGAAATTATGAAAACAATTAAATGGGTCAACGCAAATTATTGTAAATTCTTTTTCGTATTTATAATCAAATAAAAATTAAAAAGTTACCATATTAATTATTAAATTATTTACTTAAAAATAGATTAAATATGGCTAGTTTTTTTTTTTTTTTTTGTGTACTTTCTATGGAAAGATTTTTAAATTCGGAAATTATGAAAACAATTAAATGGGTCAACTCAGATTATTGTAAATTCTTTTTCATATTTACAATCAAATAAAGATTAAAAAGATACCATATTAATTATTAAAGTATTTAATTAAATTGTAATAAAAATACCAATAAAATTGAAAGAACAAAAAGTATAATTACAAACGTATTTTTTATATTTAAAAGTTTTAAAAATTAGATTAGAATTTTAATCCTCAGAGTGGCAATAATGTTTTTGCTTACATAATTGTACAGATTTTAAAATAAAATTTGTTGGTACAACATTTAATTTGGAATTTGAAAAAAAAATAAAATTGATGATACTACATAGGTCAAAATATTAGATTTATTTTTTAAACCAAATGACGTGGCAGTCTAATGACTATGTAATGGAGGATTTCTATTACATATGTAATGACTAAAAAATAAGAATGTTATTTTATAATTAGTTTAAATTTAAAAAAAAAAAAAAAAAACATGATAGTCATTGTTAAATGATATAATAGAATCTCTCTATTATAAATATGTATGGGAGAGAGGATTACAATCAAAAAAAGATACAGATTGTATATCATTTTCTTTATTAGGAAAAAGAAAAAGAAAAAGAAATGTGATGGTTAAAGCCCTCCAAATATCAGAGAATAGTGGATAAAGGGAAGAAGGTGAGATGATGTTCTCTCTCTTTTTCCAGAAAAATAAATTAGCAGTGAAGAGAGAAGATAAAGAATGTTGATAAATTAAGAAAAAATTACCACACAGATGTATTTTTTAAGAAACAATTATATATATGTAAAAAATTTAATGACAATAATAATTAAAATTTATAAATTTTACATTAATTTGAATTTTTTTATTTTTCTTTTCAAACTTCACATATTTTCCCATAAATTAAAGTTTGGAGAGTAAACATCAGTCTCACATGGGAGTGTGAGTCTTACATCTGAATTTGGTCAAATATAACAATACTATGAATACAAAAAATAGAATATTGTTATTTAAATTTAAAAATTAGATTTATTTTTTAGATTCAATGATATAGCATTTCATTAAAATATTTAAGTCAATTATTTCTCTCATTTATTCTCTAATGCTAAACCAATTATCTTATTAATACATAACTCGGTTTATAAAGTTGATTTGTATATCATTTTTTCAAAAAATATTATCAAAAATTTGACTAAACATTTACATAGATGTGGACCCAAACTCATGTAAGTGTTTGATAAAAATTGTAGTAAATTATTTGAGGTCTCCAATATTTTTGTGAATTATATAAAGAACAATGCTAGGGACTCATATTTTGCACCCACAAATGTATCTGTAATAAGAGTGGTGCTACATATATCAATTAGTGTACTAACTAGTATATCAATACTAGTTATGATATTATTATTAACCCCACTCATTATACAAATTACAAAAATAAAAAATCTCTCAAATTATACTATATCATTAATTGGTACACTAGTTATTATACTAATTGATACATATAACACTAGTCCTATAATAATGGGGTAAGAATAGTTGGTTTTATATCATTAACTATTTAACCAATCAAAAACTCACATTTGGCATCCAATTATGAAAAATTTGTGACGATGTCAAATAATATGGTCATTGTGTATCTTTCATCTCTGTCGTCCTATAAATACCGTCTTCTTTTGTTTTAATGCAATCAATCAGAGAATCAAACAACCAGCATCTCCATTTAATAAACAGAGTGGCTGAAGCCTCCTCATAACCATCTTGCAATTTGTTTGGAGGAGAGAAGACATAGAGAAGAAAATGTTGATGAATTTTCTAATACTATTATTGGCGGTTCTGGTTTTCTTTCACGTGTCCATGGCATCAATGGAGAAGAAGAACGATGTACAGAAACGAACATATATAGTACACATGAAGAAATCCCAAATGCCGGCGAGTTTTGACGAACACACTCAGTGGTACGACTCGTCTCTCGAATCAGTCTCCGACTCAGCCGAAATGCTCTACACATACAACACCGTGGCCCATGGATTTTCAACCAGATTGACTGTTGAAGAATCTCAGTCACTCAAATCCCAACCCGGGGTTCTCTCTGTGTTTCCCGAGACCAAGTACGAGCTTCACACCACTCGGACTCCGCACTTTCTGGGCCTCGACGAGAACCCAGATTTGTTACCCAAGTCAAACTCAGTGAGTGAAATTATTGTTGGAGTGTTAGACACTGGTGTTTGGCCGGAGAGAAAGAACTTCGACGATACCGGACTGGGTCCAGTTCCGAGTAAATGGAAAGGGACTTGCGAGACCGGTACAAACTTCACTGCATCGAACTGTAACCGGAAGCTAATCGGAGCGAGGGTTTTCTACAAAGGCTACGAAGCCGCGGCGGGTCCGATTGATCCATCACAAGAAACAAAATCGCCGAGGGACGACGCTGGCCACGGGACCCACACCTCCAGCACCGCCGCCGGGTCTGTCGTCGTCAACGCTAGCCTCTTCGGTTACGCTTCCGGCTCCGCTCGAGGAATCGCTTCGCAGGCGAGGGTGGCTGTCTACAAAGTGTGCTGGACCGGCGGCTGCTACGGCTCAGACATATTAGCCGGCATGGATAAAGCAGTCGAGGACAACGTCAACATTCTCTCTTTATCGCTCGGCGGTGGATTTGCAGATTATTTGTCAGACACGGTCGCAATCGGAGCTTTCGCGGCCATGGAAAAGGGCATCCTGGTGTCTTGCTCAGCCGGTAACAGCGGGCCGGATCAGTACAGTCTCTCGAACCTTGCTCCGTGGATCACCACCGTGGGTGCCGGAACTTTGGACCGTGATTTTCCGTCGGTCGTTAGACTGGGCAACGGTTTGAATTACACCGGCATGTCACTTTACAAGGGTGCTTCATTGCCGAAAACGTTGCTGCCACTTGTTTACGCTGGTAATGCTAGTAATGCTACGAATGGGAATCTTTGTTTGCAAGGCACTTTGATTCCTAAGAAAATCCGTGGGAAAATTGTGGTGTGTGACCGCGGAGACAATCCTAGGGTAGAGAAAGGGGCTGTGGTGAAAGCGGCTGGTGGTGCCGGGATGGTTTTGGTGAATGGGCCGGAGAATGGCGAGGAGGTGTTGGCAGACGCCCATCTGCTGCCGGCTACGGAAGTGGGTTACAAAGCCGGCGAGCTAATAAAGAAATATCTGTTTTCAGATCCTAATCCGACAGCCACGCTTCTTTTTGAGGGAACGAGGGTGGGGATTGAACCGTCTCCGGTGGTGGCGGCATTCAGTTCAAGAGGACCGAATTATCTCACACCGGAGATACTCAAGCCCGATCTTATCGCACCAGGTGTCAACATCCTAGCCGGTTGGACTGCTGCAGAGGGACCCACTGAATTACCTATTGACAAGAGACGCGTAGAGTATAACATTATTTCCGGCACGTCTATGTCTTGCCCACACGTGAGCGGTCTTGCGGCAATACTCATGGCGGCGAAACCCGAGTGGAGCCCAGCCGCCATCCGCTCTGCTCTTATGACCACCGCCTACACTACGTACAAAAACAAGCACTTAATCCTTGACGCAGCCAACGGAAAGCCATCTACGCCGTGCGATCACGGCGCTGGACACGTGGACCCTATATCTGCCCTTAATCCCGGACTCGTCTATGATTTGGATGTCAACGATTACTTGGGCTTTCTCTGCGCCTCAAAGTTCTCAGCGTCGGATATTCACACAATCTACAGACAGAATTTCACATGTGACCCAGCAAAGAAATACAGTTTTACTGATTTCAACTACCCTTCATTCTCTGTACCTCTCCAAGGCACAAAAAGTGGCCACGGATACCGAACCACAGTGGTGAACCATTCAAGAACCCTCACTAACGTTGGCTCACCCGCAACTTACAATGTGTCTGTTCATTTAAAAAACAAATCAGTTAAAGTTTCGGTTGATCCGGTGTCGTTGAGTTTCGCCCGATCGAATGAGAAGAAAACTTATGCGGTGACGTTTACAATCGGTTCAAGGCCAACTAATACATTTAGCTACGGATGGATCGTGTGGTCAGACGGAGAGCATGTTGTTAGAAGTCCGATTGCGATCAGCTGGATATATTGAACTAGAAATGAAAATAGTATATTATTGTTTAAAATTTTCCAAAAATAAATGCGATTTCTAGTGTTGATATTATTCTCTAAAAGATAAATCATGAGAAACCAAGCAGTGTACACAGTTTTTCATGTCTTTGTGTCCAATGGATTTGTCTGCTATAAACACTGTTAAAAATTAATAACGTAATTATATATAAGACAAACAACAATGCTACGTCTCTTAATTTGTACTAAGATCCTGATTTGGTGAAATGATCTTCTAGAGTGATCCTTTATAACGCGACATCTGTCCAGCTAATGAAAGCAGGACTGAGATGACTATTCACCAAAATGAGGTAGTTTTGGTGAGGTGACCAAAAAAAATTCTAGATTGCAGTGGTTGGAACACGACTGAGAGATGGAGAGAGAGAAGGGACTGAGGAAAAGGAGAGAGAGGAGGGGTTGAGGGAGAAGGAAGCCATTAGCAGAAGTCGCGTCGCCAGCAAGATTCTGGCCAACTTGGAACTTGGCCATTTCAGTCTCAACAAGATTCTGGGCTCTGAGAATAGGGACACTGCAATTCTCCACACAAGTGTTAATCTCATCTTGGGTTTTGCTCCTGTCTAAGCACTCGTAAGCGCATTTAAAGTAGGATTGCTGCGGAGACCATTCAAAACAACCCATTACACAACAATCAAATATAGGCATGTAAGCTGTCAATGGATCGGATTTAATCCGAATCCGACCCGAATCCGATCCGATAATCCGAATCCGTTTACAAAAAATCCGATCCGATAATCCGATAATCCGAATCCGTTTAATCCGTTTATTAAACGGATTGAATATGCAAAAATTCGATCCGATCCGATAATCCGATCCGATTATTCTCAATTTGAATAAAAAAAATACAAAATGAAATTTTTTTTTCAAATTATATAAAATTGTAGCTCAATAAATAAATAAATGGATCGGATTCGGATTATCGGATCGGATATCCGAAATCATCGGATTCGGATTCGGATATCTATAATCGGATATGAACTAAACGGATTCGGATCGGATTCGGGTTTGTCTTAATCGGATCGGATTCGGATTTTGACAGATCCGATCCGAATCCGATCCATTTACAGGCCTAATGTAAGTGCATAATGCATATAGAAATATTGGCGCCCGATACACTGTTCACACAGAAACACTTTTTGTTGATCTGTTCTGTCTCACACACCAGACACAGAGAACCGTCAATATCAAACCTCACCCCCGCTCACCATCAACGCTCACCGCCGTCGCTGGCCACCGGCGCTCGCCACCGCGACCACTGCAAATCAGCACTGCCACTGAATCATAGGTATTTTTCTCTCTCCGTCTCTCTCTCTCTCTCGACCTCGGTCTCTCTCACTTTCTCGCTATCTCCCTCTTCCCCTATTTCTCCATTTCGCACACTTTCTCTAGGGTTTTGTATGATTTTTTTAGTTTAATTTTGTGAAATGTAAATGAGTTTGGTTGAAGTGGTTTGATTTCTATACATAAATCCCAAATTGAATCTCAAAAATTCCAAAACGTTATCATCTTATAGTGGGTGGGAAAGTGAACAGACGAGGCAAGGAAGAGCAGTGAAGGTATAGGTTGGGAGCAAACGAAGAAAGTAAATGGGCAGTGAAATTTTTTAGTTAATATACAAAAGAGAGAGAGGAATTGGAATTTGATTTTGGAGTTTGGATTTTGAAATTTGAATTTTGAGTTTTAGGTGTTTCGGAGTCAATTGAGAAAAACAAGTTTCTTAGATTACAAATGCTAGGTACCCAAATTATATTTTTATGGCAATATAAGAATATTGTCTTTGTTGCTGGACGCCTCCAAATTCCGTCTCTACTTTTGAATTTACTGATTTCAACTTCTGGACTGCTATCTGCATCATGTTCATAATGAAAACAAAAAACAACCAACCAATAATGATCTTTCAATTTCTGTGGGTGTAGTTGGCAGCCCTTGTTAATCTTTCAATTTCTTAATTATCTACTCATTTTGGCACCGGTATTAACAGTCTCTCTTTCACACCTTAATTGCAGTATGTCTTCTTAAGGTGAAATTACATTGCATTTGATGGTATATTACTGTATTTGTGGCCAAACCCATGTGATGAATTAGACTGATTATCAAACATTAACTCCACCACTTCTTGGATTGGAAGTGGTGGGAGGAGAAGAGATATAAGTGGAGTTTTTCCCATAAATAATGCTCCTCTCTGTCCACATTTTTAGGTAATACTAATAATACATATTTGTAAATGGATGAAAATATGTTATACCCAATTCTTTTTCGTTGATTTAAACAGAATTATGTCTACCTGCATTGTATGTGTGTATGTATATATGTACATGCTTATCAGTATCACCATCTTATATGAATGTTGGATCATTGATTGAAATGGGATGAGTGCCAAGTCTTTGGTTGTTTCTGTTTTTTACATGAACACATTGATGATTGAAGAGAGTTTTCCAAATTAGGACAGGTGGGCAATGGCCCTAATTTTAAATTGGAGAAATGAAATGTCTTAGGGGCACGATAAAATTGTTGGCTAGGGGGATTTGGGTGGTTGTTTCGCGAAAGACTTTTGTTTACAGGTTTGACCTTGTGGAAAGAGTGCACTGTGGTTCAATGATATGTGCTGCTTTAGATTGCCTTTCTAAGGTAATCTTTGCACAGTGACTTACCCTTACAAGTCAGATTAACAATTTTGAACAAATGGAAATCAACTCTTTACATTTCTAATTTTGAATTATGCTTCATTTTATGTCAAGGAACTTAGTCTAAGTGAGGGATCAAAAACTTGGTCCTTGCACATGCTTATTAGACATATATTTCTTGGTTACATTCAATGAACCTTGAGAAGTCTTTTTGTAGCTAATACTGATCATTTGGGTATAGGATTTTGTCCGAATGAGGGGAATAGCTTCTCTAATGACCTGTTAGTTTTGGCTACGTCGGTGTCTTGGTTTAGTTCTTGAACAATCAATTTAACCCGAAACTTTATGTCAATTGTCTGCTATGTGTGGGCAATGTGGTATGTTAATGCTTTTACGAACATGTACGTTGTTGAAGAAACAAAAACATGGATTGTTTAGAAAGGAAGTATGCAATTCTTTGTAGTTGAAATGAATAAAAAAGCAACCACTTTATAAATGGATAGAATTTGACATTGGTAATACCTAAATTATGTGTTAAAGCTTTCTACATGAGTTTGTGGAATTATAATAGACTATGTCCCACAAAAAATTACTTAACCCATTTTAAGTTATGCTGCTTTTTTTTTTTTCCATCATCATAGAGAGGAACTTTATTGATGTAGAAGAAAAACCATACAAAGTATTATGTTACATCAACAAAGGGAATGCAAGAAACAAGAAATTTATGTTTACAAAATGTATTTGCAGAGATCTATAAAACTACAATCTATATTCAATATCAAAATATAATTTCCCTCTCTTAGGGTTAGATTGATATCTCTCCCTCTAAGATGACTTGACATACAATGGTTCATGTATGTGGAATTTGAGTATGAATATTAATTAGAATTGTTTTCTAAATTCCCTAATCAAACCTGTTAGAATGTTGATCATGAGTTTTGTTCGTGCATTTTTCTTTTCTTTTCTATTCTGTTCTTTTCTTTTCTTTTTTTTCTTTTCTTTTTTTTCTTTTCTCTATGCTTTGAATAGGTTTTGATGCATTATATTAGTAGACTTAGTAGCAGAGGACCTAGTGTTTGGATACTCCAAAAGACTTCATTTTGATTTCCATAAGGTAACCACATGATTTGAATGAAATATTCATATGATCAACCAATTGAGAACGTAGTTACTTGTTGATACAAATTTATTTATTTTATTTCCTTTTTGAACAAGTTAATACGTAGATATCCAAGTGTCATTTCAGATTTCAGACTGAGTTGAATCAGCCAAGTAAACTTGGAATTAATTTGTAGCAACATGATTTCCTGACTAGATGAGATGGATTGCAGAAACAAGAAACCATATCATTGATACGTCATCAAGTTAAAAACTAGAAACCATGTCTAGAACTGACCTAAAACTTTAGCTTTGATTCAAGTTCATTTTAGCTTCTACATGCTTAGTAACCTGACACAAACGGAAAAATAAATGCACTATACCATATTTCATTTGCATATGGACAATGGGCTTAGAACTTCATCATAATATCACAGATAGCATAAGTCATATGTTGAATGCCTAACACAAATCCCTTTTCCTAATGAAACTACACAAGTAAGAACTTGTCTTTGCATATCATTTGAGGAGGAGCTACATTTTGCGTTTGCATTGTAACTACATAGCACCAAATTTGACAACAATAATATAAACTACAAATAGATGAGGGTAACAAACAATTATAAACTATGGTGTACAACTCAACAAAAAAAAAAAAGACTTAATTATCACACGTAGGTTGGGAGTTGGAGTGAAAAACGTCTTGAATTTAGTTGAAAAAGGTCGTCCGGGAGGTGAAAATACAAAGCAAGCCCTTGAACCACTCTACGGATGTCACAAGCAGCTTCCTCATGACAAATAGGACTTGTGGGGACATCTGGGATATAATTAGCACATGTAAGTTGGGAGTTGGAGTGAAAACGCTTTGAACTTAGTCAAAAAAGGCCGTTCAGGGGGGCGAAAATGCAAAGCAGCCCCCGAACGACTTTACGGATGTCACAGGTAGCTTCCTTGTGAAAAATAGGACCTGTGGGGACAGAAGGAATTTAATTAGCACACGTAGGTTGGAAGTTGGAGTGAAAAACGCCTTAAACTTAGTCGAAAAAGGTCGTTCGAGGTAGTGAAAATGCAAAACAGCCCCCAAACCACTCTATGGACGTTATGGGTGCTTCTTAGCTTATTTGTTAAGTAAGGCACACCCATACGAACAATGAACTACAACAATTTTCAAACTTCCTCAAATAAAAGTGTCAATGCCATGCATGTCCCTATTTGAACATAAGGCATCAACCATTACGAAGCATATTCTCTCTGTCTTTTTTTTTTTCAATCAGCAACTCTAAATAAACACCTTCAAAATAACGGCCACAACTCCATTATTCATAGTATAGAGCATTTTGGATGTCATGTGAACAAGTATTAGCCACATCGGTTATGGATTTGTGCCATAGAGCAAAATAGTAAGTTACTTCAACTGACATTAATAGATATTTGACAAGCTTTTGATAGGAATGTTATGATGTTAGTCTAACCACAGGAAATTTATGGAGTGCTTATTAAAATGCTATTATTATTATTATTATTATTATTATTATTATTATTATTTTATGTGACATTATTCAAAGTCTTTTATGTGCAAGATTATTTCGTAGGAAATGCTTCTTTTATGCTAAAGCTTCTATAATACGAACAAGAGTCTATTACACCAAAACTGTGAAATTCAAATGCTATATGGAACTAATGAGTGTAATTTTTGTTTTATAGATGGCATTTGGCATGGACATGTGGATCTTCCATTTTTGTGTACAGAGGATAATTTACACTTTTGAATAATCACCTTTTTTTGTCGTCCTCTACTTTTTGTGTGAATTTGGATGAATCGTACATATAACTTTTGATGGGGTACAAAATAATTTTGACATCAAGCAATTATTTATTGTCGTGGTATATAGATTACCTTTTGTCGTGGTACAGATTACCATGGTAATTTGTATTGCCACGAACCCGAAAACACGCGTTGAATTCTCATTCGTCTGGAAATGGTTTTGAGCAACCAAATACACGATTTTATTCACTATGCTATATTAAACATGAACCCAATTAGAAACATTAAAAATAACGCTTGGGTCCCACTTTAATTAATGGTCAAAGTTAGCAAAAAATAAGGATTTTCAAAGCCATTTTCCAACAATCCCCCACATGAATGGAATTCACGATAATGAACATGCAACAAGATGCAAACAAAGAAAGAGTACATTAAGAAGATACACCACATCGAGATAGGTAGCTTTTGGCTTTGAACCTCCTCTAGTGAAAGCCTATCGGACTTACTAGCTAACCAGTGGACGCGATGCCTTGAATTATTCAGTTGTTTGTGTAAGTCAAGACAATAGACTACACATAGTGTATCTGCAGACACAGTTTGGTTCTTACGATTGTGTTCATTTTGGCCTTGAACAATGCCTGGTAATTCATGAGTGCTCTAGAGAATTTAGCCTTCTCAATTCTTACAGAACCGGCCCAGTTCATATTCATATAGGTGAGTTCTCATTAAGAGTATCTTGCTATACCCCACTTGGATGTCCAATCTATAAGAATCATTAAAAGCAAATCTTATTCTACTAACACTGCAGGTATCACTCTTCTTATCATAGAAATGGGTGAGAGTAAACCTCTTTAGTGATACGTGAAGTCATCCATAATTCGGTTATCCTTTTAAACCTAGATCTTGGGATCTCTAATCAATTAGGTTGGGTTGCCATTATGGCGACTTTTAAGTAATAGGTTTTAATCACATTCCCCTCGATAAATGGTACACTTGCTCTCTGGCTAGCCCTTTAGTCAATGGATCCACAATGTTCTCCCTTGACTTTACATTTTCTATGAAAATTATTCCTTGTGAGAGCAAATGCCTAACGGTATTATGTCTTCGACGAATCTTTCGAGACTTACCGTTATACATATGATTCTGTGCCCGTCCTATTGCTGCTTCACTATCACAGTGAATGCATATAGCTGGCACAGGTTTAGACCACATTGGAATATCTTCTAAGAAATTACGAAACCATTAAGCTTTTTCTCCTGTTTTATCTAATGCGATAAACTCAGATTCCATTGTCGACCTTGCTATGCATGTTTGTTTGAAGGATTTCCAAGAGACTGCAGCACCTCCCAGGGTAAAGACATATCCACTACTGGATTTTGAGTCTTTAGTATCCGATATCCAATTTGCATCGTTGTACCCCTCGAGTACTGTTGGATATTTGGTATAATGTAAGCCATAATTCTGGGTATGTCTTAGACACCTAAGTATCCTGATTATTGTTTTTCAATGATCGAATCCTGGATTACTTGTGTATCTACTCAATTTGCTTACAACATAGGCTATATCTAGCCTAGTGCAATTCATTTAGTACATCAAGCTTTCGATTATCCGAGAGTACTCTAATTGTGATATGCATGCAACTGTATTTTTGGCAAATGAAGACTAATGTTAACAGGTGTTTTAGCAGGACGATCGTCATGTTTTCCAAATTTCTCCAGAATCTTCTTAACATAGTAAGACTAAGATAAAGCATATCCTTCAGATGTTCTAGTAATTTTTATTCCTAGAATTACATCTGCTACTCCTAGATCTTTCATGTCAAACTTTTTGTTCAACATTTTCTTTGTGGATTTAATCATGTCATTACTGCTTCCAATAATGAGCATGTCATCCACATAAAGACAAACTATGATATAGCATTTGTCTGTGCTTTTAACATATACGCATTTGTCACATTCGTTTATCTTAAAACCATCCAAAAGCATAGCGTGATCAAATTTTTCATGCCATTGTTTCAGAGCTTGTTTTAATCCATAAACAAATTTGACAAGTTTACAAATCTTTTTCTCTTGGCTGGGAACTTGAAACCCTTTCGGTTGTTCCATATAGATTTTCTCATCTAACTCGCCATTTAAAAAGCTGTTTTAACATCCATTTGATGTATTTCTAGATTATACAAAGTTGCAATTGCAATTAACATGCGAATGGATGTTATTCTTGTCACTGGTGAATAGGTGTCAAAATAATCAAGGCATTTCTTCTGCCTGTATCCCTTAACAACAAGCTTAGCCTTGTATTTATCTATTGAACCATCTGCTTTCATTTTTCTCTTGAATATCCACTTATATCCAAGAGGTTTACACCCTGGTGGAAGATCCACCAGTTCCCAAGTATGATTTTGCAGTATTGATTCAATTTCACTATTCATAGCCTTTTTCCATAATGGTGTTTCAAGACTTGACATTGCTTCCTTGAAGTTTTGAGGCTAATTTTCTAACAGGTATGTTAGATAATCTTGACCAAGTGATTTACAGATCCTAGCCCTCTTGCTATGTCTAGGTTCATCTACTTCATTATCATTATGGTCTTCACTGCTACCCATAGCAGTATCAAAAGTTCTTCTATTTGAACTTTTCTCTCCAGTCTTCTTGCAAGGAAAAATGCGTTCAAAAAATAACGCATTCCTTGACTCAATAATAGTGTTTACATGCATATTAGGATTTTCAGATCTATGAACTAAAAATCTGTATGCACTACTATTATTTACACAACTAACGAACACACAATTAACGATTTTTGGTCCTATCTTAGTCGTTTTGGGACTAGGGACTGCCAACTTGGCCAAACACCCCCACACTTTGAGGTAATTGTAGATAGGTTGTCGACCTTTCCACAATTCATAAGGCGTTTTGATTAATTTTCTTATAGGGTACCCTGTTAAGGATGAAGTTAGTAGACAAAATCGTCTCCCCCTACAAGTTCTGAGGTAACCCTGAACTAATCAACATGGCATTTATCATCTCTTTAAGAGTTCAATTTTTTCTCTCAATAACTCCATTTGACTGAGGAGAATAGTGTGTAGTGGTTTGGTGAATAATACCATGTTCAGAACAAAATTCCTCAAATAATGCACCATACTCACCACTTCTGTCATTCCTCACTATTTTAATAATTTTGCCAAGTTGATTTTCAACCTCAAGTTTATATTTCTTAAAAACTTCTAAGGCTTTATATTTACTTCTCAATAAGTACACATAGAAATATCGAGTGCAATCATCAATAAAAGTAATAAAGTACTTTTTACCTCCTCTAGTTTGAACAAATTTTAAATCACAGATATCTGTGTGAATTAAACTTAGAGGTTCAGTACTTCTTTCTACTTTATTAAATGATACCTTAGTGAGTTTTGCCTCAACACAAATCTCACATTTATGATTAGGATCAAACTCTAACTTTGGTAAACATTCTAAAGTAACAAGTCTATGCAAAGAATTAAAATTTACATGTCCTAATCTATCATACCATATAAAAAAAAAAAAAAAAAAGACTTAGCAATATAAACAGAAAATGTGTTTTTATTATTAATAGCCAAATTAGGTACAATAGTATTTACATTGAGCTTAAAAAGCCCATCACTCATATAACCTCGCCCCACAAATATGCCACTCTTGGAGAGTACAACCTTGTCAGATTCAAAGACTAATTTAAACCCATTCTTGATCAACAATGACTTAGAAATCAAAATTTTGCGAATTTCTGGCACATGGAGTACATTGTTGAGTGTGAATTCTTTTCCTGAGGTCATTTTCAACATGATCTTTCATTGTCCTTCCACAATTGAAGTGGAGGAGTTTCTTGTAAAAAGTTATTCCCCACTTTCCACCACTTTCTAGGTTGTGAACATCTTCTTATCTACACAGATATGGCGAGTTGCTCTAGTATCCACCCACCACTCCTTGGGATTACCCACCAAATTTGCTTCAGAGACTATTGCAGCAAGATTGATGTTTGTAACTCCATCGGAAAGATAAAAATCCTCGGCTATGTTTGCCTGTGCTGGCTTTTTGCTTGGACTCCCTCCGTCCTTGCAAATGTGACAATCCTTAGCACAATGTCCATCTTTGCTGCACACAAAACACTTGCCTTTGAACCTCTTGTTGAACCCGTTGTTGATCCTTTTGTTGATCTTACTAGTGGATCCTTGTTTGGGACCATTGCCATCATGCTTCCGCTTTTTGTTGTTGAACTTTGACCCTTGTTCATGTTCCACAATATTTGTTTTAGCTTGCATGACATGGTTTCTTGACTTCTTGTCAGAACCACGGTTGTCCTCCTCAATTCTAAGCCGCACTATCAGTTCTTCCAATTTCATCTTCTTGCTCTTATGCTTTAGATAATTCTTGAATTCTTTCCAAGATAGTGGCAATTTTTCAATGATTGCCGTTACTTGGAAAGATTCACTGAGAACTATCCCTTCCACATGTATGTCATGGAGAATTGTTTAGAGATCTTGAACCTGGCTAATAATCGTCTTGGAATCCATCATTTTAAAATCCAGAAAACGGCTGACAACAAATTTTTTTGTACCGGTGTCCTCTGTCTTATATTTATGATCTAGAGATTCCCACAGTTCTTTAGTAGTGCTTTTGACATTATACACATTGTACAGTGTATTGTCCAACCCATTGAGGATATAATTCCGACACAGAAAATCACCATGTTTCCATGTATCGACTATGGCAACCACTTGCCGATCAGTGTCTCCCTCGTTCAGTGCCGGTGTTTTTTCATGAGTGAAGCGAGCCAAATTCAATGTGGTAAGATAAAACATCATCTTTTGTTGCCTTCTTTTAAAATCATTTCCATTGAATTTTTCTGGCTTCTCCCTATGATTTATCGGTACTGCTGGAGTTATCACTGGCATAACATGTGCAGGGGTTTGAGTAATAACAGTCTCAGTACTGTTTATTTCAGTTGTCATAATTCTGACGAAATAATAATACACTAATTACAAATTTATATACAAAAGAATTTACACACAAAATATACAGAATAATATTTTGTAACAAAATTTCAATGATAAACAGTATATTACTACTATTGTCATGACCCGAACCTACCCCTATAGATTAAGGTCATAACCGGCCGTAGATTACCTACGGCCTCAAACCCATTAAAACATAATTCCACAAAGGTAAGGGGGGGCCAAAACGGAAGCAAACTCAAAAATTTTGTCCATAGAGCTGTGCTTACATGGCACATCAAAACATTTCACGTATACTCATTAATAACCCACATCAAAGGGAAATGGCATAAAATTCTTTTACACATCAAGATCATTCAAGTCAAAGTCAATCAAACCGAAAGCTTATGTATATAGTGACCTAATGTTTTCGCCAAAGTGACAAAATGGAAGACAAAAGGAACAAACAAGTCTCGTGCGTGAGACGTTTGGGCTGACTTCTCAAAACTTTGACTTTTTCTCACATACATCACCGAGGCTAGGTTTGAACATCTCTTGGCTCACCTACTTGCTCATGAATGAGAGTGAGCGAAAGCTCAGTGAATAATATCAAATAAAGAAGATACATGAATGAAATTTGAAACAGATATATTATACGGCCTTGGGCCCATTCATAGTTCTATCTAGTACATTAAACGGCTACAAACCCAGACGTATCAAACGGCCTCTGGCCTACTTCGTCTTTAACAGTTGGCCTCAGGCCCAATCCATAGACGTCAAACGGCCTTTGGCCCAATCATTTATGTCCAACGACCTTTGGCTCAATCATTCATATCCCACGGCCTTTGGCCTAATCATTCATGTCAAACGGCCTTTGGCCCAATCATTCATGTCCAACGGCCTTTGGCCTAATCAATCATATCAAACGACCTTTGGCCTAATCATTCACATCCAACGGCCTTTGGCCCAATCAATCATGTCAAACGGCCTCTGGCCTAATCATTCACATCCAATGACCTTTGGCCCAATCAATCATGTCAAACGGTCTTTGGCCCAATCGTATGGTATAACGAATATTTGTCCACAATTCAAATTAACAAACTTATGAACCTCAAATTGGAGTAAGTAATTGGACAAATAGCATACTTCAAAATATTTTTACTAAGATATTACTCACAGTGTTCTACCGGTGGATTCGCCCTTGTGCTCGACCCTACACAATACATAGCACATATTGGGTCACAAATGATTCAATCCGTTCTTAATTTATTTCTTTCTCTTAGGCCTCTTTCTTATCCTTTTAAGTCATATACAAAGCTCAATGCATGCTTAAGAGTGCTTAGAAGTGGAAGAGAATGGAAAATGAAACTCAAAACAACCTTTTAAAATATCTGAAATAGGGCTCTCCGCTCAAGCGTGGGTATTCCTGCTCGAGCGGACCCCTTTGGTTTGCAAAAGTTCTGGTTACCTTATTTTAGCGCTCGAGTGTGACTTCGGACGCTCGAGCTGAGAGTCAAAACATTTAACTGGGCGCTCGAGCGTGACTCCTTCCGCTCGAGCGGACATCAATGTCTGTAAAAGTTTTGGGAGCTAGAATTTCACGCTCGAGCGGCGCTTTCCCCGCTCGAGCGGACATGCCGAATTCTGGAATTTCCAGAATTGAGTTTGAAGCTCAAACTTGATGTTCAAAGGCCCAAAACTCATGATTTTGGTTCAAAAACATGGGAACACAATATAATATGAGAATATAAACAATATGAGACCAATTGTTCAAAATATTGGTCCCTTTCCAAAATCATTTTGAATCCTCTTCACAAGTTTCAAGAACTCATGCATTCAATCTCATATAACTCCATATCTTCATTAACCATGCATGCATGTTACCTCTGGACTCCAATTCTATCTCAAATGATGCAATTGATACTTATAATCATGAAACTCATGAAATTCATGCATGCATGTGAAATTTGGTACTCAATTCATCATGTTCAATATGATTCATGCTTGATTATGCAAATTCATGGCAATTCTAAACATGCATGTGCATATAGACTTCAATCTCATCATAATCAATTCAATTCATGTTCTTGATTGCCATTTAATTTTGAATTCACAAAATTAAAAACTCAAACTCATGAATTTACTCACCTAAGAGCTCCAATTCTTCAAACTATAGCCAATCCTTGAGTTAATCTACATAATTCTCCAATTTCCTTGCGAAATCTTCACTGTTAGCCCCTCTCCCTCTCTCTAAATTCGGCCCACTCTCTCTCCAGAGTGCTATTTCAGATTTTGAGCTCCAGGCAAGATGAATATGAGTGTAATTAGGCCCTTATATACACCCTTGACTAATCACCTTAATTAAGGGCAATTAACTAAGCTTAAATTAATCAATTCGATCTAATTATTTTGGTTCGAATCAATTTCTAATTAAATTTCACCATAGCCTCTCAAAATTATACTAATCACAGTGGCGTAGTCAATTTCAGTTTCTGATACCTCTACGACCTTCAATTTAAATTCTAAAGTAGAAATTCAAACAGATTTTCCTACGATGAACAAATAGAAATTCAAAAACACATATAATCATGTAATTATCACTCAAAATCATATCAAGCATATAATCACAATCATAAATTATGATCAATTAGTATAACTCGGGACAGGGTTATCACAACTATGTTATCAAAGAAATCATTAAACAGTACATTACTACTATTTAAGAAATTAAAGAGTACATGACTACTATTTAATTTCCCGAAACAAAATATTCGTCTATCTAACATAGAAATAAATAAAAATGGAAATCGACATTAAGATTGTTATACCCAGTAGTGTGTGTGTGTGTAAATTAAATGTGTAAATAAAATAAATAACAAAATAAAACAATTCAAAAAATAATTATGTAAATTAAATTCTGAATTAAATGCTTACAAAAATTAAAGTCGAGGCTTGTGTTGGACACAATCTCCTTAAAGTGGATTTTGCCCTCGCTCCGGTGCTTCGAGTTTTAACGGCGTCTACTTCCCAGGATGCAACGACTAACACTTGAATTTGCAACACTACAAAATCAAGTCCGGCGAATCAAATTATGTTGTAACTCTCTCTCTCTCTTTCTTCCTAAAATTAAATGTAGAATAGATGTAGAAAAACACAAAGAAGAAGGACGAAATTCTGATAGAAAATTCTGATGCAAGAAATATTGGAAGACTGGCTTTGTATAGGAGAAATAGTGGCTATTCCAAATAGGTAGAACCTGTTCGGGACAGATTGAATAGGTACCTGGACAGATTTGAATCTATTTGGACAGATTCAGTTTGAATTGAACATGTATGAACCTATTTTGAACCCTTTGAACTTGTTCGGGTGGGTCTGAACCCGTTAGGGATCTGTTTGGGTGAAGGAAAAATTCTGGACCAATTTATTTGAAATTTTGAAATCAAAATTAAAAATAAATAAATAAATTACAATGTTTTTGGCCCAAAAAAAATAAGTATTGGGCCGGATAAGCCCAATCCAACCACGCACCCACGCCCCAGCCCAGCCGACCGGATGAACGGCGGCGCGCGCGTGTGGTTTTGTTTTGGGTCCAATGGGTCTAGCCCACTTTACCCGTAATCTCACCTTTCCTCACACTTGGGTACCCCTTGGGGTCCATCCCAAGTATCCTAAGTGAGAGTATATTAATCCATTCAAAATCTCAAGCCTTTCCAATGTGGGACAAACACATTTCACAAATGTGTAGGAAACCCACCTAAAGCCATTGCCATGAACCTGAAAATGCGCGTTGAATTCTCATTTATCCAGAAATGGTTTTAAGCAATCAAATACACGGTTTTATTCACTACACGGTATTAAACATGAACCCAATTAGAAACATTAAAAATAACACTTGGGTCCTACCTTAGTTAATGCTCAAAATTAGCAAAAAATAAGAATTTTCAAAGCCATTTTCCAACAGCCAAATGGCCATTTCGCATAGTAATAAATATATTTTTGTGTATGAAGGACATTGTTTTTGTATGTTTAGTTGTTCTGTATGAAATTATTATTTCCAGTTGGAATATATACTTGGTTTGTATAGAATTTGACATTAAAAGTTATTCTTTTTTGTTGGATGGTTGTAAGTGAAATACGTGTTGTGTAATGGGTGATAATATAGATATGTATTGTTGTGTTTTTATACTTGTTACAGGTTGCGTGGGATACATACAGGTTGTGGACAAATTAATTTTTTTTTAAAAAAAAAACATAAAATGATGTTTTCGACGACTAAGCAATTGGTAGCCAAAAATGGAGTTAAATATTTTTAGCGACTAAATAGTTAGTAGCTATTTAAGAAAGACTTTAGGCGACTAATGTTTTAGTACCAAAAATAAAAACAATTTTGGTGACTAAATATTTAGTTGCCAAAACATAAAAATTATATGACAGGTGACTAAAACTTTATTAGCTAAACAAAAAAAAGTAGACTTTAGGCGACTAAACTATTTGGTAGCTAAACAACAAATTGGACTTTAGGCTACTAAACATTTAGTAGCTAAAAAAATTTAGATGAAAAAAAAAGAAAATTCGCTACTAAAACTTTGGTCGCTCCAAATAATTCAAGTTTTGGTGACAAAAATTTTAGTAGCTGAAAATGTGATGTTAAATTAAATTGTAAGCTTTTAGCGACTAAAAAATTAGTCGCCAATTTAGCATTTTAGCGATTAAAGTTTTTTTTGTCGCTAATACCTTTACTTTTGGCGACTAAAAAATTAGTTGCCAATATATGACTTTCAACGACTAAATATTTTTCAGTCGCCAATACCTTCCCCGACAATTTTTCCGTGACAAAGCCCGTGACCAAAATATTTAGTCGGGAAAATATTTCGGTGACTAAAATTTGACTAGTCGCCAAAAGTGTAATTTGTTGTAATGGCGGTGGGCGATGACTTTCTTCTTTCTCTCAGCCCCTCTCTCTGCCTCTCTCAGTGGCATTCAAAACCCAAAATAATAATAATAATAATAATAATAACAATAATAATAATTTGATAGTGTTTGGTTTAGTTTTTAAATTAGGGTTCAACTTGTCTTATGTTTGAGATTAAAATTAAACTGTTTAGTTCGGCCCATGAGTCCGTTTTTGGGCCCCTTTTTGATAATCCGGACCGTTTAATGTGTAAAACTTGTCGAGTACTATATCTCTAGAAGAAATAACGTTGATCGGATATCAATAGCTATTTGATCGATCAGATTTCTGCCAACCGTTTATTTTTTCACCGTCCATTTTTTTTTTTATACAAATCTGATCCAAACAAATAGCTATTGATATCCGATCAACGTGATTTTTTATAGGGATATAGCACTCGACGAGTTTTACATATTGAACGGTTTGAATTATCGAAATGCAGCCCAAAAATAAGCTCATAGGCCGGATTGGACGGTCTAGTCTTGATCTCAAACATGAGACAAGTTAGACCCTTAAATTAATATTTGAATAAAAAATTAAAAAATTATGTTTGTTTAATAAAATTTTAAATTATTTTTTCTCTCTCCTCTCTCTTCCCTTTTTTTAACAAATCAATCAAGGACTTTTCTCAGGTGTGCCTTGCATATGGTATGCAAGGCATTTACACTCTTAGTATTTTGCATTTACACCTTTTATGTATTCCGTTATAGGACATTTTTTGAAAGTTTACACATTGGTGACCTGCTAAAGGGGTCGCTTGGCAGGTAAATTAATTAAATAATATAATATATTAATAATTTCAAATGGTGTAAGTGTTTTGACGAAAATGTATAAACTTTCAAAAATAGGTGTAAACTTTTAGAAAATGGTGTAAGTATTTTGACGAAAAGGTATAAGTTTAGAAAATTTTCAAAAAATGTGTAACGTTTCAGAAAAATGGTGTAAAATTTAGTTTAGTGTAAATTTTATCGACAAATAACAGTTTAGTCGCTAAAGGTGAAAAGTCTTATTACCATCGGCCCCCATCTTCTCTGTTTTCCACCGCCCCTTTCTGTGTTCTCTCTCACACGCACACAGAATAGTCACCACCAATCCTGACCCCCGCTGACCACCTAAGTGTCGGTGGCCTCCGGCACTTACTGCCGTCTAACATCGCTACCACCACAGCAACCGCTACGGCCACCGCCACCACCGCTGCCGCAAATGAAAGGTTTTTTTCTCTCTCTCTCTATCGATCTTAGTCTCTCTCTGTCAATGTCGGCCTCTTGTCTGTCGATGTCGCTCTCTTTCAGTCGATCCCTGTCTATCTCGGTCTGTCTCTAGCGATCTTGGTCTGTCTGTGTCGATCTCAATCTCTTCTCTGTCGATCTCGATCTGGCTGTCTCTGTCGATGGTCCATCTCGGTCTCTGTCTATCGATCTCAGTTTGTCTCTCTCTCTCTGTCCCTTCCTCTATATTAAAAATCGTTCTGTTTAACATTGACATACTTGGTTGGATTTGGACTTGGAGTCGGTATTCCAAGCCCTCCCAAACTGGTCTTCTCTGAAACGGACTTCTACTGAGAGAAAGACCAAGCCCTTCGAAACGTCGCTTCTCTCTGACATTGCCAATATTTGAACAAGACAAATACAGTTTGATTGGATTTTAGGAACTTACACGTTTTTTGAAAAAACGGAACTTACACCTTTTGCGAAGTTACTTACATCTCTTGTGAAAACACTTACACTATTTGTGGAAGGTTACACATTTGTGAAATAATTTATTTTGTAAAATTTACACCTTTTCGTTGAAATACTTATACCTTTTGTGAAAAGTTACTACTTTTGTAAACAACTTTATTACAAAAATTTACACCTTTTATTGGAAGTTACACCTTTTTCTGAGAATAGAACTTACAGTTTTTGTCAAATAACTTACATCTTATGTGAAAAAATTTACACCTTCTATGGAAAATATGTTTTCATAAAGTTTACACCTCTTAGTGGACACCTTTTGTTAGAACTTACACCTTTTGTGACATAACTTACATCTTTTGTAAAAATATTTACACCTCTTATGGAAAATATTTTTGAATAAAGTTTACACTTTTTGTTAAAAACTTACACCTTTGCTGAAAGTTTACACCTGGGGGAAATACTTACACGTTTTCTGAAAAGTTACTTCTTTTGTGAAATTATTTTTCCATAAAATTTACACCTTTTATTGAAACTTACACTTTTTCTGAAAACAAAACTAACACATTTTGTCACATAACTTATATATATTTGCAAACATTTACACGTTTTATGAAAAGTTACACCTTCTATGGAGAATATGTTTTCATAAAGTTTACACCATTTGTCAAGAACTTACACGTCTGCTGAAAGTTTACACATTTTCTAAAAGGTTACTCTGATTGTGAAACAATTTTTTTAAGGAAATTTACACCTTCTATTAGAAGTTACACCTTTTGTGACATAACTTACATCTTTTCTGAAAATGTTTACACCTTTTATAGAAATCTGTTTGAATAAAGTTTACACCTTTGGGGGTAATTCTTAAAGTTACACCTTCTGTGAAATTATATTTTCCATAAAATTTACACTTTTAATGAGAACTTACACCTTTTGTGAAAACAAAACTTACACCATTTGTGACATAACTTACATCTTTTGTGAAACCATCTACAAGTTTTTGAAAATATATACCTTTCATGGAAAAAATATTTGCATAAAATTTATGCCTTCTGTTAAAAACTTAAACCTTTTCTGAATGGTTACATCTTTTGTGGGAATACTTACACCTTTTCTGAATGGTTACTACTTTTGTGAATAACTTTTTCTATAAAATTTACACTTTTTATGGGATATTACACCTTTTCTACTAGCAAAACTTACACCTTTTTTAAAAATTTACACCTTCTATGAAAAATATGTTTTCATCAAGTTTACACCTTATTTTAAAACTTACACCTCTTCTGAAAAGGTACTCCTTTTGTGAAACAAAAATTTTAAAAAAATTTACACCTTTTAATAGGAGTTACATCTTTGGTGAAGACAATTACACATTTTTTGAAAATTTACACGTTTTATGAAAAATATGTTTTGATAAAGTTTGTTAAAAACTTGTACCTTTTACGAAAGTTTACACTATTTGGTGGAAATACTTACACATTTTCTGCAAAGTTACGCCTTCTGTGAAAAAAAATCTTTCAATAAATTTACAACTTTTATGGGAACTTACACCTTTTCTGAAAACCGAACTTACGTCTTTTGTCAAATAACTTGTGAAAAAATTTACACCTTTTTTGGAAATTTACACCTTCTATGGAATATATGTTTTCATAAAGTTTGCATGTTTTATAAAAACTTACAGCTTCTCTGAAAGTCTACACCTTATGGTGAAAATACTTACACCTTTAGCCAAAGGTTACACCTTTCTGGATTTTTTTTTTCCGTCATATTTACACATTTTGCGTAGAACTTACACTTTTTGTTCTACTTTTCCAGGAAAGGTGTAAATTTTATGAAAGAAATTATTTGACAAAAGGTATAACTTTTCAAATATGGTGCATGTTTTTCCGAAGAAGGTGTAAATAACTTCAGAGAAGATGTAAGTTTTGTTTTCACTAAAGGTGTAAGTTCAAATAATATGTGTAAATTTTATGAAAAAGGTTTTTTCACAAAATGTGTAATTTTTCAAAAAAGTTGTAAATATTTCCACGAAAAGGTGTAAATTTTTAGAAAATGTGTAAAATTTGGGAATAGTTGTAAACTTTGTGAAAGAGAATTAAGCTGTAAGTTTCGTTTTTACAAAAGATATAAGTTCCCAAAGAAGGTCTAAATTTTATCGACGACTAATACGTTGAAAATTTTATCACCACCGACCACCCAACCGTTGCGGGCCACCGTTGCCCACCGCCGACTGATATTGCCACCGCCACCGCCGTCGCCGCTGGTGCAAATCAAAGGTTTTTTCTATCTCTATTGATCTTGGTCTCTCTTTGTCGATCTCGGGCTCTTCTCTGTCGATGTCGGTCTCTCTTTCTCTGTCTGCCGACCTTTGTCTGTATCAATCTTGGTTTGTCTGTGTCGATCTCGGTCTGTCTCTCTCTGTCGAACCATGTCTATCTCAGTCTCTGTCTGTCGATATCGGTCCGTCTCTCTCCCTCCCTTCGTCTATATTAAAAACAAGTTCTCTTTTACATGGACATATTTGGTTGGATTTGGACCTGGACTCGCTATTCGAAGCCCTCCCAAACGCCCATTCTCTCACACATTGCCATGAACAGCACAAATATAGTTTGATTAGATTTTAGCAGCTTACTCGTTCTGCGAAAAAATAGAACTTACACCTTTTGTGAAGTTAATTTCATCTTTTGTGAAAACACTTACACTATTTCTGGAATGTTACAGTTTTTGTGAAATAATTTATTTTGGAAATTTACACATTTTCGTTCAAATACTTACACCTTTTCGGAAAAGTTACCCTTTTTGTAAAATAATTTCATTACAAAAATTTACACATTTTATTTGAAGTTACACCATTCTGAAAACAGAACTTACACCTTTTGTCAAATAACATACATCTTTTGTGAAAAAATTTACACCTTTTATGGAAAACTACATTTCATAAAATATACACCTTTTGTTAAAAACTTACACATTTTCTTAAAGTTTACACATTTTCTTGAAGTTTACACCTTTTGTTTGAAATACTTACACGTTATCTGAAAAGTTACTCCATTTGTAAAATAATTTTTTCCATAAAATTTACACTTCTTATTAGAATTTACACCTTTTCTGAAAACAAAAGTTACACATTTTGTAACATAACATCCATCTTTTGTGAAAACAGTTACACCTTTTTGAAAATTTACACCTTTACGAAAAATATGTTTTCAAAAAGTCTACACCTTTTGTTAAAAACTTATACCTTTTCTGAAAATTTACCCATTTTGGTGGAAATATTTACACCTTTTCTGAAAATGTACTCCTTTTGTGAACTTTTTTTTTCAATGAAATTTACACCTTTTATTAGAAGTTACACCTTTTATGAAAACAAAAGTTGCACCTTCTGTGACATAACTTCCATCCTTTGTGAACACAGCTGCATCTTTTTTGAAAATTTCCACCTTTTATGGAAAAGTTTTCACCTTTTGTTAAAAACTTATACCTATTCTAAGAAGTTACTCCTGTTATGAAATACCTTTTATTATGACTTACACCTTTTCTGAAAACAAAAGTTACACATTTTGTGACATAACTTACATCTTTTTTGAAAATAGTTACACGGTTTTTGAATATTTACACATTTTATGAAAATATGTTTTCATAAAGTTTACACCTTTTGTAAAAAACTTACATTTTTTCTGAAAGTGTACACCTTTTGGAGAAAATATTTACACATTTTCAGACAAGGTTTAAGCATTCACAAAAGGTATAAATTTTATGAAAGCAAATTTTCCATAAAATGTGTAAATTTTCAAAAAACGTGTAAATGCTTTCACAAAATATGCAAGTAATGTCACAGAAGGTGTAAATTTTGTTTTCAGAAAATGTGTGACTTCCAATAGAAGGTGTAAATTTTATGGAAAATATTAATTCACAAATGAAGTAACTTTTTAGAAAAATGTGTAAGTATTTGCACCAAAAGGTGTAAACTTTTAGAAAATGTGTATGTTTTTAGCAAAATGTGTAAATTTTATGAAAAAATTTATTTCACAAAAGGTGTATGTAGACACCCCATTTTTGACCGTCCTCAAGACTTGGTTGTACTTGCAGGTACATCCAACCACAAGTTCGATTGCTTGTCGGGGACTCGACTTTCGCGGCGGAACGTCACAGGTTTGAGCTTTCCAAACCCTGTATCCTTTCTGTCCCATTTTGGGACCATGTGTTGGTCCTTTCAGCATGTTTCTCACAGTGCACTGTTGGCCACTCTCTGCCACTGCCGGCCATGCTTTTGTCCCTGCTTGCTATTGATGAAGCCTGCCGGCCATCAATGAGGCACTGCCAGCCACTACTGATGGCCGGCAGAACACTTTGTCTCAGCAGATTTCACGTCAGATATTTTGAGCCAGTTGGTTTTCACTCATCCCTCCTCCATGAAGCCCTTACCAAGCTTGTTTAACAAGCTTCTCATTACATTCTTCTATATAAGGAGAGGCTCTTCCTCCCCAGCAGGGGTTGAGCATTTTTAGAGAAGATATATCTCTCTCTCTATATTTCTCACACTCTCTCTCTCTCTATATTGTATTGAATAGTGTCCCAAAGTGTGTTTTCTCTTCACTTTTGCAAAGGAACACTTAGTGATACACCACCATCTTTGAGCTGAGGTTCTTGAGAGTGTTGTTTGAGCTCTGAAAGTTGGTTTTTGGCCTCAGAGTTTGCTGGTTTCGAAGTTGAGCTTCAAGGGTGAGTATTTTTCTTTTTTTTTAGCATTTGTTTGTATCACATTTTGTCCATCCTTGCATGTTGTTTTAGGCCTTGCTTTCAATTGAAAAAAGTTCTGTATTTAAGTGCTTTTGATGGTTGTTTAAAGCCTTGTTGGTGTTGAGGGTCTTCTACCCTCTTGTTTGCCTTGTTTGGCCTTGTTTTGTACCATGTCTTAAGGCCTTTGAGTTAATCCTTATTTGGCCTTTTAGCCACTGAAATCCAATGGATTTTCAGTGGTAGGCATGTGGTTTTGAGGCCTCAAATCAGAGGGGGTGACCCCCCTCTCTTTTTGTTTTGTTTGCTTGTATTATTTGCCTATCAGATGAGCATGTATCTCTATACTTTGGAGGCTTAGTTTAGGCACTTTTTTGTGACTTTAGGACCTGCCTTGACTCTGTCCATGGCTGGTTTGGTCACCTTGTGCATGCTTCTTGTATGTGTGGTGTTATCCCATTTGTGGCTCATCAAAGTAGCATGCCTTTCTAGCATGTATTGGCTCCATTTCAGTAGGTTTTTGGTCATCATTTGACATGTCATAACTCTGATTTGGGCTGGTGTGGTCACCTCTTGCATGCTCCATGCACTTGTAGTATAAATCTTGCTTACTAGTTTTGTATGCATGATGTTTTGGCTCATCATTCTAGCATATTTTGGCTATGCTCCAGCATGATTTTATTCATATTTTGGGCTGTTCTAGGACTGTTTTGGGCTGCCATGGTCATATGACTCATGTTTTGTATAGCTATGGTGCAAATGCTTTGACTAGTCTTGAGCTTTGAGGCGCCTACCATGCTATACTTGTGATGTTTGTATGCTTTGGCATCATTTCAAATGTTATATCAGTGCATATTTCATGGTCATACACTTGTGTTTGTCACTTTTTTAATGCCTTGGAGGTTTGGCTCATTATGCCTCAAGAGTGAATTTTTGTGCATGCCATCATGCCTAGGCCTTTGGGCCATCATATCAGTGCATTTTTGGTCTTGTTGTATCATGATGTAACTCTATTTTATGCTGTCCAAGTCATGCCATGTTGGGTTGAAATAGGTGTAGTGTAATCCCCCTTGTTAGCCTTGCATGCCTCATGCTTTTTGGACTTTTGTTCTAGCTTGTGTTGGCTAGGTTCTAGCATGTCTTTGGTCTTGTCTTGACCTACTTTTGGACTGTTTTTGTTGCCTTTGGCCCTTTGGGGCTTGCTTGGCATGGCTTTGGTGTAAGTCCTTTTGCTAACCTTGAGCTTTGAGCCTCTTAATATGCTATACTTGCTTTGTTTGGTTGATTTGGCATCACTCCATACATGATTTCAGAGCTCATGGTGCTGTCACATATCCATGCTTGTCACTCTTTAAGTGTGCTTAAGAGTTGCATCTTTGTGCCTTAATCCTTGAGCCAATTGGCATACATGCTTGTTTTGCCTTTTTCATGCTTTTCATACCATCATTTTAGCACTAATGGCCACTGATTTGGGCATGACTGAGGTCTACCCTTTTGGTTTAAGTCCATTAAGTATGCTATGTATATTGCATTGAGTATGCCATATTGTTCATTGCATGTAGTATGCCATCCTACATTGCATTGTGCATGCCACGTGGTTATTTGCATTGTGTATGCCAAGTTATTTTGCCTTGCATTGAGTATGTATGTCCCTAACATTGCTAATTTGTCCTTGTAGCATTGCATTGTGCATGCATTCATTAGCATTGTTCGCATATCATTAGCTTTGTTAAGTTAATCATATCACATAGCATTGAGTATGCCATGTAGTTGCATGTTTGCATGCTTAAGTCATATTGCATGTTTGCCATGCTTGTGTTGCATTGTTGTTTGGATTAAGTATTAATCCGAGCATGAGAAATGAGGGACGTTTCATACTTTAAGTGATGAAACGTGCCTCAATTCTCGATCGTCGATGCTCTTGATGACGCATGATAGAGTTTTAGGCTTTATTTATTTATTTGTGCATTCATTTTACATTGAATTTGCACAAGTTGGATCTTTGGCCATCATGCATCGGGATATGTGATTGATGGTCTTGGATCCGACTATGCCTCTCCCTTGATATTTTGAGGTGATATGGGGTGGCATAGTGCGTACATACCCTTGGGAGACCCTCCATTTTCTCTATTTTGTGCTCTGCTGCAACTTGGTGTCACAGCACACCAGTGGCCGGCACCCTCTTGTTGTTGGCCGGCAGTCCTTCATTCTTGGCCGGCAGTACCTGCTCTTGGCCAGCAGGGGGGTCGGCAGAAGCTTCTCATGGCCGGCAGGCCACTGGTGCACTCTTCAGCACTGTTTTGGTAAGATCCAGCAGCTAGTTCTCAAGGACACCCTGCAGACAGAGCCTTTTGAGAGCAACCAGAGAGCTTTTCAGGACGGCAACTGAGCATGCATCCTCTTCTCCTTCAACCAGCGCTGGAACAACATTGTTTATTGCTTACTTGTTAGTTAGCATTTGGATTTGTAATTTAATTAGTTAATTAATTAAGTTTTGTAATAATTAGTTGTAGCTAGTTATTCATTCGGTTATGTAATAATTAATTAGCTTGTTAATTAGTTAATTAGTTGATTTGTATTATTCATTCGGACCCTCCGTCGAGAGGGCGAGTTTTGTAATAAGCGTGCGTGTGTGCGATGCATGTCTTCCAACCCCCATTTCTTTCTCCCTTTTACTTACCTGCTTTCGATGGTTAGTTTTAGGTCATTTTCAATTAGCATACTTATGCTTTGCATGCGTGCATCCATTCATCTATCTTGCATGCACCAGGCTCAGCACATCATACAAACTGCATTGTATTTCAAATTCCGATTTGAATACATGATTATCAATTTGCATTTCACATGCCATTTTAGAATAGCCGAGCCTATTTCTAGTTACATTTTGTATGTGTTGCATTAGCCATTTTAAACATGAACTAGGATCATGCATGATTTTTATCTAGTTCTTTGTTTTGGCTCGGAGTACACTGTGAGTGTTTATGCTTTAGCATACTACATGTGTGTTAACGTTGCCATGATAGCATGCTTGTCATGAGGCTAATTGCTTATTTGCTATAACTGCCTGAATGCCTGTGGGTGAAGGTTGGATTGCTTGAATTGGAACAATTCATTGAAATCCCTGATTTAGTCTACTTGCAAGTAGCAAACTTCAAACCATTTTCAAACAAAAGGATATGCAATGCTTTGTTCCAAATTAGGCGATCTAGTCTATACTTGTATGCTGTACGCATCACATAGTAAGATTAGCTAATTAATCGGAATAAGAGCACATGTGTTTTCAAAAATAAGATATCATGCTTAGTACAGGCCGATCTTTGATCGGGTGAGCGGGGGTACTCATTGCATGACCTTCCCCTCTCGTACCCAAGTTCCCGAGCCGAGGCAACTTTGGTGATGACGGACACGTGGCCTTAGGCACGAGTCAGGGTTTCCTAAATTCCCCCAAAACAAAATATTTAGGTGGCGACTCTATATCTGGCAAAGTAGTCCATGTTTGGCACTTCTTTATAAAAATCAGTTTTCCAAAACGATTTGCCGGATTTGGACTCTTTGGTGATTTATCGGTCTTGCATTGCACTTTGCGAGATTAGATTTAGAACCGTGACATTGAGTTCGAACTGTAGTAGTAAGTCCAATGAACAAAACGGATTTCCGCGCCAATTTCGCGCGCGCGGAGCCGTGGCATTCGGGCACGTCTACAGTGTAACTTTTCAAAAAAGGTTTATGTTTTTCACAGAAGGTGTAAATGATTTCAAAAATAGTCTAAGTCTTCGATTCACAAAATGTGCAAATTTTATGCAAAGTTTATTTCACAAAAGAAGTAACTTTTCAGAGAAGGTGTAACTATTTTCAGCAAAAGGTGTAAGATTTAAGAAAATGTGTAAGTTTGAACAAAAGATGTATATTTTTGGAAAGAAAGTATTTCACAGAAGGTGTAATTCTTGAGAAATTGTGTAAGTTTTTCCACAAAAGATGTAAGTAAATTGGCAAAAGATATAAGTTGCGTGTTTAGAAAATGTGTAAGTTCGAACAAAAGGTGTAAATTTTTCGAATAAAAATATTTTACAAAAGGTATAACTTTTGAGGAATGGTGTAAGTAATTTCACTACAACGTATAAGTTTTCAAAAAAAGGTGAATGTTTTAAAAATGTGTAAATTGTATGAAAAAATTTCTTTCACAAAAGGTGTAAATTTTCTGAAAAGGTGTATGTTTTTTCACAAAAGGTGTAAGTCACTTCACAAAATGTGTAAGTCATGTTTTCACGAAAGGCGTATGTTTTTCCACAAAAGCTTTAAGGGACTTCAGAAAATGTGTAAGTTTTGTTTTTACAAAAGTGTAAGTTCCAAGAAAAGGTGTAACTTTTATGAACAAAATTAGTTTATAAATGATGTAACTTTTTATAAAAAGGTGTAAGTGAAGTCAGAAAAGGTGTAAGTTGTCAGAAAAAGTATTAAATTTTCAAAAATGCCGTAAGTGTTCAGAAAAGGTGTAAGTTCCCTAGGCCCGTCCATCTCTCTTCCATCTCGGACCCTCTCTCTCTGTTTGTCTTTCTCTCTCCCCGTCTCTCCGTTGTTCCATTTCCCCATAGCTGTAGGGTTTTACAGAGAAAAATATTTGAGGGCAAAAATCATATTGAAAGAATAAGCTTATTTACTTGAGTTTGGCAAACATCAATCATTTAAGTTCTTGGGAAGGCTAGCTATGGAAGTGGATGTATAAATTCTTTTTGAAGTTGATTTTTGTCCCTAGAGCACAACCGCAAGGGTTAATCGAGCACCACCGTCGGTTTGTCTCCTCCGGTTAGTATTTCCTTTATTTCGTGCTCTCTCTTTCTTTGTCTCCTTGTTTGTCTTCTTCCATTCGCATATACCTTCACACCCAACCCGAAATCGACCCAATAGGAACTGTTCTGTACTCCATTTTGGTATTTTGTGCTATTCAAATAGGAACTCTTCCCTCTGCTACCCGAAATCGACCCAATAGGAATTGTTCTGTACTCAATTTTTGTATTTTCTCCCTTTCGAATAGGAAGTCTTCCCTCTGCTATCAGTGCTGCAAGTTGAACATAGGTATCATAGTAGTTAGCAATAAGCATAAAAGGTGTTTTGCATTTACATGGCCAATTTGTTAGGTTATATATAACCAAAAAAGACTTAAAAAAATTTTTATGTGATGTTGGCACGGGAAAAACAAATTTTTTTTTAGAGTACCCAAAAAAGCAAAAAGAAGAAACTCGATAAACAAACAATGACTAATCTTAATTTAGCAACGGCTAGCACACTCTGTTGAATTCTTCTTTGAATTTTGTAGTACTCGGTGATTTTATATTGCCGGGACTTTTGTTTAGAAACAATTTGTGTTACACGGACTCTTCAAAATAGATCATATACCCGTGTCGGACACCTGAGAGTCGGACAAGGGTATGGGATATGTGTCGGATACTTCTTATATAATTGTATATAACACAATTATTATATGTGCAAATTATTGTCAAATTACTATAAATGTCATTTTGACACTGTAAGTTACATATAGTACCATTTTATGTCATATATTAGATTAAAAATATGATATTTTATCCTGAGACCGCGTACCGTTGAATGTAAGATTTAATGAGTCGGACCTATACATACATACCCGCACCCGACACCCATACCCGAGTCCGTGTAACAAAAGAAACAACTGTTTGTTTCAGTACTGAAGTTCATGCATAGTTGACGGTATTGAACTTAAAACATAGGAAAGCCAATTGAAAGAGTTGAAATGAGGATGACGATATTCAAATTTTGTAGAGAGCTATTCGTTCCCTACACCCAATTCTTTTCCCAGAGTCAAACCCTTCACTTTCATGGCTAGCCTTACCAACAAATTAAACGGCTGGGGACGATGGCTGAAAACCAATACCTTCTCCCCACTTGATTCGCACAAGCCTAACAGATTAAGGAAGAAGTTTGCTTTCAATCCTTCTCTAATATCCAACTTTTCTAAGATCTGGTCCATCCGAGCATCGTCAATGCCCTTTCTTTCTGTGGTTGACGTGTCTGTAGGTGAACTCTTTAGGAGAGATCTCAACTGTGTGTGCACATAGAGTGTGCTCCCATCCCAGGTGATGTTGAACTTCTTAACTAAGTTGTTCAGTTCTTCAACTTCACGCACTGTTGTAGGGCTGAGGTGAAGAAATGCAGAAAAGTCAACAAGCCTAGGCAATTCATGAAGAAAATCTCATTCATAGAAATGGAGAACCTTGCCTATCATTGCACGCAACTCTTGAATGACGGTTACCTTTCTCTTGAAATTATCATCTTTCTGTTGAATAGTAGTTACGTTTGAAGAGAAAGGTAGCTGTCATTTAGGAGTTGCGGGCTGTCTGGAATTTATTGAGTGAGTTCATGAAATGCGTACTTTTATTTGTGGGAGTATGACCTTCGTCCAGAATGAGAATGGATGGGTACGTTAGTAATATTTGTTGGCGGGCAGCGGTAGTCTTGTTTGTTTCATTGTCACATACAATTGAAGAAACTTGTTTGTACGCCCGGAAAAGTATTCTTCTCTGATCTGCCCACTATCTGAGCACCCGAAGGTGCTGTGTTCGATTATCCGCTTTTACATAGTAGACGTCATATAGCGGAATGTCCTCAACTTGCCATGTGAAGAACTCTTTCTTTCATGTAGCCAGAATGTCTCTTGGCAGCACCACCAGTGGTCTAGCATGGGGATACTTGGCCAGAAAACTCTACATAAAAGTAATTGTCATCAAAGTTTTTCGAGAGCCCAGAGCATAGGCCAGGATGCAGCCACCTCGATTCTCTGCAACCAAGTTGCTCAGTAGGAAATTGAAGCCCTTAACTTGATGGGGTTTCATCTGGTTTTTGTGCCTGGGATGAGCACCAATTTCAGTGATAGCAGAATCCTATCCGGATTGTCTAACCTCGTCATGAAATAGTTCAGTTGCTTCCTTGTCCTTTGTAGTCGGGCCTTCATAAAAGTATGTGTGTGTAGTCCTTCAGCCCTAAATGAAAAACAAAATGTAGTCCTTCCTCTTCAATTTTTGGGAAATTATGCATTTATCGCTTGTACACATAATTATTTCAATTTTAAGCTATGTGCACTAAATGCAAAATTTTGAAGTGCGTCCTTTCTTTTGACCGTTCCAAAATCTGTATATGTGTTGGGAAATTATGCATTTTGTTGTCTGTGTTTACACAAAATTTTCAAGTTAACAGCCACATGTTGAAGCCGTTTGTTTGTGTTCTTGTAAATAGTGATTGGAATACTTTGCAGGAGTTGTCATCACTGCATCTGATGGATATTGGTCACTTCGCACCAACAATGTTAGTTTTCTCCTTCAAGACTTACTACCAGTTGGTTTCGTACATATGTTTGTGTGGAGAAGTGGTTTGGAAATACTCTTCGGATCCTGGGAGACGCTAGTGATCCTCAGCTAGTCACCTGAAAAGATACAAACACTCCGGTCGGGGGTGCCGGAATTAGCACTCCGACGGACAAGTCAGTTCAGACACTCAAGATAGCTTGTTTACTAAGTTAAGTGAAGTGATTCTTACATACCTTTCTAAATCTTTGGTTCTTGTATTTATACTTGCTTTCTGGGCCTTGGGGCCTTAGCCTACTTTTATCCCATTCCCCCTTTTATTTATTCGGAGCTACTGACCTCCGGCTATTCGGCCTTCCTAACGTATTCGGCATCCTAGTCACGCAATATGAAGCCGAATATTATCTGATTTCTGGGGTACGCACCTTCTGACTCTTCTATTTATTCGGCTCCCACAATTGCCCCCCGAGCACTTTACCAACGACAGTTGGCTGGAGTGCTTGGTTCTGAACTTCGAAAAGTCAGAGCCAAAATTCGGCAGTTGGCCTCATCCTCATGCGGATATCTAAGCGCACCCCTTTCGGTTGTCGTGTCGACTCCCCGCCCCCTCGTACGTGTCTATTTATTGCGATTTAAAATTTTGACGTCCTTTCAAGTATGTATTTTATGATGCTTGTCATTGGATTGCCTTTTGAATCGTCCCTGCAACTCTCTTCTTCGATATCCTCTTCGTCCTTTGTAAGTTCTCTCCTTCCTTGCTTCAAAGACTCTTTCTGGTTTATTCTTATAACCTGTAGGGTATGGCGAAACATTTAAAAGACCTTCTCTCGTCAGATCGAATTGCTGGCTTTAAACGCCATTTCTCCATCCCTGATGATGTCCGTCTATCACTTGTGGCAGACGGCACTCTTGATATGGAGAGGGAGGACAAAACCATGATTGTCTTTCCTCTTTTGTCAATCACAGAGGGTGGAGTCCGTTTTCCCCTTCACCCGTTTCTTAGGGTTGTGCTTCGCCATTGGGGTTTAATCCCTTCCTAACCCAATGTGAATTTCTTTAGAATTATAATGGAGGTTATAGCGCTCAACCGTCGCCTTAGGATTAACCTTAGCATTCCAGCCATCCGGCATTGCTATGCCTTGGCTAAGTCTTCTGGTCGGCACGAGCGTTTCTTCCTTAGGGCCAAGGATATCGACCATCAGCTAATTACTATGCTTTCCAGTTCTGGAAAACGAGTTGATGATGTTATGGTCGTTGTCCAGGGTAACTGGGAATTTGGCGAAGGGGAGGATCACATCGACCCTATTCCTAGATGGAGGGGTGAGCCAGGTGGCCGATTGCCTTCTCGCTTTTATTATTTGTTCATTTTTGTTGTAAAGCCTCTTCTTTGAAATGTTACGGCTTGGCTTGTGCAGGGAACGATTTGAAGAAAGTCCTGTCTTCAACTGACGACGCCATTCTTTCGGATATCAAAGTCGCGCTCAAGTATTTCGGCCGTCGAAGTCTTCAGAAACAAGGGAGGGCGGCCCACATTCTGCTTCGTTACAAGCCGACATATACGACCTTCTCAGCGGCGGAAAATATCCCGGTTCCGGAGGGTGAAGATTCTCTTATCACTCTTATTTTGTCCGACTTCAAAAACTTGAGGCAGGTTGGTTTTGAAGGGTCTGATTCGGAGCGGGATGTAACTAATGTTACCAAATCAGATCAGTTCAAAATCGAGTCTGACGAGGTATTGAATTCGGCCGATCCTCCATTCACTTCGGGCCAAGGGGGTCTTTCACTTGACGGCGTTTTTCACGGCTTAGAGGATCTTCCCGTCGCAAGCCCCGAAGATATGGCCGGGTTAAGCCTGACAAAACTTGCCAGGAAGGCGAATCGGAAAGATTGGCCGCGCGGCGAAGAGCGGGGGCCCTTCCGTCTGAGGTACCACCCGTCACCGAATCTCAACTCTCCCTGCCTGTTAGCGAATCAGAGTCCTTGCGCGTTATTGAGGTGGAGACGGCAAAAAAGGCAGAGAAATGCCTTGCCGAGTTTGAGGCCGGCTCAGAAGAACAAGGCGGCTAACGTCATCGAATGTGATCGTTCCTTTTGTCATTCAACCGATGATAAAAAACATGCCGGTTTCTTCTGATGCTTCGGCGCTTAAAGATCCAGAAGTCGCATTCAGCTTGGCTACGTCCGTGTCGTTGCCGTCTGACAAGGAGGCTTTCCGGGTGGAACCAGATCTGAATGCAACAGCACTAGCCGCCCAATCGGTACTTTTGGTACATATTCGGACTTTGCTTCACTTAATCCAAATGCTGTTGAAGTTATGGTTTTAAATTCTTGTTTTGCAGACCGTCGGAAGGATAGCCGATATGGGCTGTCGCCATTGCGACGCCGTCAAAGAGATTGGTCGTTTACGAAAGGAAGTTGACGGCCAGAGGAGAAGGGCCGAGGCTGAGATGGAGAGGGCTCGTAGCTGCGGATCAATTGAGATTGAATGCCGAGAAGAAGGCGGACGCGAGCGAAGATACGCTCAAATTGGCCCAGAAGGCGTTCTCCAAACTGGAGGCTGAGTTGGCTGAAATGAAGGCGGTGAAGGAAACAGCTGACTCGGAGTCTTCCAAAGTATTCGAGGCCGGGAAAAATGCTGGACTCGCCGAATATTTGGACCAAGTCACCAAGTTTGAAAATCGGGGATTCAAACATGGCTGTCACAAAGTCCTTACTGCTGCTAAAGCTTCATTGATTATGCCAATACCATATGAGCAAGTGGATGTTGAGCCATTGCAGTCTGATTCCGATGGCTGATCTGGGCGACTGACATAGTTTTTAGGATGTCGAATGTATTTTTACAGTTTTTAATTTGGTATTTTTCATGTGTTGCTACAGTCATAGTTGTTTTTTTTTTTTTTGGCTAGGCATTTTCATGCGGGCTTGTAACTTTTTGTTTAGTAATTTGCGTATATAAAATTTCATAAGTCGTGCTCCACTTGCTAAGGAAAATGTTGTTGATGAAAAATGTTATTGATGAATGATATTGCTATCGGTTATGGTTAGATCGGCTGCTTAGCTTAGGTATTTGGCCGACCAGATTAATAAATCTGCCCTTGCCTTCACCAGGGCGCGAGCTTAGGAAGCCGAATGGGCCTAACTCGTGGGCTGGCTGAGGCACAGATTGATCGGCGCTTGAGCTTGAAAACATGGCTGACCAAATTAGTAAATCTGCCCTTGCCTTAGCCAGACCAGATTAGTAAATCTGCCCTTGGTTTGAGAAGCCGAATGGGCCTAACTCGCGGGCTGGCTGAGGCACAGATTGGTCGGCGCTTGCGCTTGAAAACATGGCCGACCGGATTAGTAAATCTGCCCTTGCCTTAGCTAGGGCACGAGCTCGCGAAGCCGAATGGGCCTAACTCGTGGGCCGGCTGAGGCACAGATTGATCGGTGCCTGCGCTTGAAAACATGGCCGACTAGATTAGTAGATCTGCCATTGCCTTAGCCAGGGCGCGAGCTCGCGAAGCCAAATGGGCCTAACTCATGGGCTGGCTGAGGCATAGATTGGTCGGCGCTTGCGCTTGAAAACATGGCCGACCAGATTAGTAAATTTGCCCTTGCCTTAGCCAGGGCGCGAGCTCGCGAAGCCGAATGGGCCTAACTCGTGGGCTGGCTGAGGCACAGATTGGTCGGCGCTTGCGCTTGAAAACATGGCCGACCAGATTAGTAAATCTGCCCTTGCCTTAGCCAGGGCGCGAGCTCGTGAAGCCGAATGGGCCTAACTCATGGGCTAGCTGAGGCACAGATTGATCGGCGCCTGCGCTTGAAAACATAGCCGACCAGATTAGTAGATCTGCCCTTGCCTTAGCCAGGGCGCGAGCTCGTGAAGCCGAATGGGCCTAACTCGTGGGCTGGCTGAGGCACAGATTGGTCGGCGCTTGGGCTTGAAAACATGGCCAACCAGATTAGTAAATCTGTCCTTGCCTTAGCTAGGGCACGAGCTCGCAAAGCCGAATGGGCCTAACTCGTGGGCTGGCTGAGGCACAGATTGATCGATGCCTGCGCTTGAAAACATGGCTGACCAGATTAGTAGATCTGCCCTTGCCTTAGCCAGGGCACGAGCTCGCCAAGCCGAATGGGCCTAACTCGTGGGCTGGCTGAGGCACAGATTGGTTGGCGCTTGCGCTTGTAAACATGGCCGACCAGATTAGTAGATCTGCCCTTGCCTTAGCTAGGGGCGCGAGCTCGCGAAGCCGAATGGACCTAACTTGGGGGTTGGCTGAGGCACAGATTGATCGGCGCCTGCGCTTGAAAACATGGCCCGACCAGATTAGTAAATCTGCCCTTGCCTTAGCCAAACCCGATTAGTAAATCTGCCCTTGGTTTGAGAAGCCGAATGGGCCTAACTCGTGGGCTGGCTGAGGCACAGATTGATCGGCGCTTGCGCTTGAAAACATGGCCGACCAGATTAGTGAATCTGCCCTTAGCCAGACCAGATTGGTAAATATGCCCTTGGTTTGAGAAGCCGAATGGGCCTAACTAGTGGGCTGGCTGAGGCACAGATTGGTCGGCGCTTGCGCTTGAAAACATGGCCGACCAGATTAGTAAATCTGCCCTTGCCTTAGCTAGGGCGCGAGCTCGCGAAGCCGAATGGGCCTAACTCGTGGGCTGGCTGAGGCACAAATTGATCAGCGCCTGCGCTTGAAAACATGGCCGACCAGATTAGTAGATCTGGCCTTGCCTTAGCCAGGGCACGAGCTCGCGAAGCCAAATGGGCCTAACTCATGGGCTGGCTGAGGCACAGATCGGTCGGCGCTTGCGCTTGAAAACATGGCCGACCAGATTAGTAAATCTGCCATTGCCTTAGCTAGGGCGCGAGCTCGCGAAGTCGAATGGGCCTAACTCGTGGGCTGGCTGAGGCACAGATTAATCGGGGCCTGCGCTTGAAAACATAGCTGACCAGATTAGTAGATCTGCCCTTGCCTTAGCCAGGGCGCGAGCTCGCGAAGCCAAATGGGCCTAACTCGTGGGCTAGCTGAGGCACAGATTGATCGGCGCCTGTGCTTAAAAATATGGCCGACCAGATTAGTAGATCTGCCCTTGCCTTAGCCAGGGCACAAGCTCGCGAAGCCGAATGGGCCTAACTCGTGGGCTGGCTGAGGCACAGATTGGTCGGCGCTTGCGCTTGAAAACATGGCCGACCAAATTAGTAGATCTGCCCTTGCCTTAGCCACGGTGCGAGCTCACGAAGCCGAATGGGCCTAACTTGGGGGGCTGGCTAAGGCACAGATTGATCGGCGCCTGCGCTTGAAAACATGGCCGACCAGATTAGTAAATCTGCCCTTGCCTTAGCCAGACCAGATTAGTAAATCTGCCCTTGGTTTGAGAAGCTGAATGGGCCTAACTCGCGGCCTGGCTAAGGCACAGATTGATCGGCGCTTGCGCTTGAAAACATGGCCGACCAGATTAGTGAATCTGCCCTTAGCCAGACCAGATTAGTAAATATGCCCTTGGTTTGAGAAGCCGAATGGGCCTAACTCGTGGGCTGGACAATTGTCATTCGACTTTTGACGTTTGGGATTACTGACGTTGCCTCGAGAGAGCTGCATACATTGAAGGATAAATAGGGCGGGTGCATGCCAGAGGCCCCACTTATTTCCATTCAGGCAACTTGGGAGGGACGAAGATTGGCTGAATTAGACGCCGCAATGAGTTGCAGTAGCGAGCCTATGCGTACGAGAAGAAGATTGTCCAAGGATCGGGAAACACAGCAGTCCCTTAGTCGTCGAAGCAGATCGCCCCAAAAGGACAGGTAACAACGGGGAAATTCTCCGCGCCCGCGACCGAGAATCGAGCCTGATGCGACGCCACGACCGTTGAGTTTTGCAGTTTTTGTGAGGAATAGACCAATGACGGAGGCGGATTCTATCATTAAAGACCCAGGTGTGGCAGTCGAGTTCGCTCGACAGATCTTCCCGCCGGAAGTCTAGTAATCGATGGTCGGACGTCAAGATTTTGGAGTATTTCAAGACGGCATACATGGGGCCGTGAAAGGACTATATACTGCTTACGAAGTCAGCATGCGTCTGCGGGAAACACGACATGAGAGTGAGAAAAAGGACGAAAGGAATCGCAGTCTGGAGATTCACGCAGAAAAGGCTGAACGTGAGCTTCGGGAGCTGAATAATGTTCAAACGAGTGCGTCGGTGGCGGCCGGTCAATCTAAATTGGTCGTTGAGGAGAGAGTGACCCAACGAACCTCTAGTTATGCAAAGGGGTTTCAGGACGGCCTGAAGGTCGGGATAGAGAAGACCAAACGAGACCTTGCCGAGGAGGTCTGCCGATGTGAAAATCGTGGATTTAAGCACGGCTGGATCAAGGCCCTTCAAACCGAGAAAGCTCTCGAAGCCATGGGAATTGATTCGGCTTCGCCCCTGTATCATCGTCACTACTTACCCTATTCCGATTTCGAAATTGAGAAGAGCGACGATGAGGGTGCCGAATAAATAGACTTTGGAACGCGAGAACAGACTTCGTGCCGAACAAATAGAATTTCTTTTATTTTCAACGTTCGTATTTGGTCTTGAAATGTTATGTGCTTAATTAAACGTATTATTTCAACTTACTGGCAAGTTTTGTGTTGCATGGTGCAAATGTTTAAACATGCATTGACTGGCTCGAATTAAGAATAATTCTGTGAATATTGATTCGACCAGTGAAGTGGTCCGAATGCATCTCTCATAAAGGCTTCGAATCCGGAGACAGTTTTGGCCAATCATGATATCCACAAAGAGCGCTCCGAATTTGGAGTCTTAATCGGCCTTAAGAGGCTTAATCGGCCCTAAGGTGTCATGCACCAAAAGGGGGCTCCGAATCCGGAGATTTTATTTCCGCCAAACGTGATATCCACGTAGGGCGCTCCGTATCCGGAGTCTTAATCGGCGCTAAGGTGTCATGCACCAAAAGGGGGCTCCGAATCCGGAGTCTTAATCGGCCCTAAGGTGTCATGCACCAAAAGGGGGCTCCGAATCCAGAGACTTTATTTCGGCCAATCATGATATCCACAAAGGTTGCTCCATATCCGAAGTCTTAATCGGCCCTAAGGTGTCGTGCACCAAAAGGGGGCTCCGAATCCGGAGACTTTATTTCGGCCAATCGTGATATCCACGAAAGGCGCTCCGAATCCGGAGTCTTAATCGGCCCTAAGGTGTCCTGCACCAAAAGAGGGCTCCGAATCCAGAGACTTTATTTCGGCCAATCGTGATATCCACGAAGGGCACTCCAAATCGGGAGTCTTAATCGGCCCTAAGGTGTCCTGCACCAAAAGAGGGCTCCGAATCCAGAGACTTTATTTCGGCCAATCGTGATATCCACGAAGGGCGCTCCGACTCCGGAGTCTTAATCGGCCCTAAGGTGTCCTGCACCAAAAGGGGGGCTCCGAATCCGGAGTCTTAATCGGCCCTAAGGTGTCATGCACCAAAAGGGGGCTCCGAATCCGGAGACTTTACTTCGGCCAATCGTGATATCCACGAAGGACGCTCCGTATCCGGCGTCTTAATCGGCCCTAAGGTGTCGTGCACCAAAAGGGGGGCTCCGAATCCGGAGACTTTATTTCGGCCAATCTTGATATCCACGAAGGGCAGTCCGTATTCGGAGTCTTAATCAGCCCTAAGGTGTCGTGCACCAAAAGGAGGCTCCGAATCCGGAGACTTTATTTCGGCCAATCGTGATATCCACGAAGGGCGCTCCGAATCCGGAGTCTTAATCGGCCCTAAGGTGTCCTACACCAAAAGGGGGCTTCGAATCCGGAGACTCTATTTCGGCCAATCGTGATATCCACGAAAGGCGCTCCGTATCCGGAGTCTTAATCAGCCCTAAGGTGTTGTGCACTAAAAGGGGGCTCCGAATCAGGAGACTTTATTTCGGCCAATCGTGATATCCATGAAGGGCGCTCCGTATCCGGAGTCTTAATCAGCCCTAAGGTGTCGTGCACCAAAAGGGGGCTCCGAATCCAGATACTTTATTTCGGCCAATCGTGATATCCACGAAGGGCGCTCCGAATCCGGAGTCTTAATCGGCCCTAAGGTGTCCTGCACCAAAAGGGGGCTCCGAATCTGAAGACTTTGTTTCGGCCAATCGTGATATCCACGAAGGGCGCTCCGTATCCGGAGTCTTAATCGGCCCTAAGGTGTCCTGCACCAAAAGGGGGCTCCGAATCCGGAGACTTTATTTCGGCCAATCGTGATATCCACGAAGGGCGCTCCGAATCCGGAGTCTTAATCGGCCCTAAGGTGTCCTGCACCAAAAGGGGGCTCCGAATCCGGAGACTTTATTTCGGCCAAACGTGATATCCACGTAGGGCGCTCCGTATCGGGAGTCTTAATCGGCTCTAAGGTGTCATGCACCAAAAGGGGGCTCCGAATCCGAAGACTTTATTTCGGCCAAATGTGCTATCCACGCAGGGCGCTCCGTATCCGGAGTTCAATCGGCGCTAAGGTGTCATGCACCAAAAGGGGGCTTCGAATCCGGAGTCTTAATCGGCCCTAAGGTGTCATGCACCAAAAGGGGGCTCTGAATCCGGACACTTTATTTCGGCCAATCATTGATATCCACGAAGGGCGCTCCGTATCCGGAGTCTTAATCGGCCCTAAGGTGTCGTGCACCAAAAAGGGGCTCGAAATCCAGAGACTTTATTTCGGCCAATTGTGATATCCACGAAGGGCGCTCCGAATCCAGAGTCTTAATCTGCCCTAAGGTGTCCTGCACCAAAAGGGGGCTCCGAATCTGGAGACTTTATTTCGGTCAATCATGATATCCACAAAGGTTGCTCCATATCCGAAGTCTTAATCGGCCCTAAGGTGTCGTGCACCAAAAGGGGGCTCCGAATCCGGAGACTTTATTTCGGCCAATCGTGATATCCACGAAGGACGCTCCGAATCCGCAGTCTTAATCGGCCCTAAGGTGTCCTGCACCAAAAGGGGGCTCCAAATCCAGAGACTTTATTTCGGCCAATCGTGATATCCACGAAGGGCACTCCAAATCGGGAGTCTTAATCGGCCCTAAGGTGTCTTGCACCAAAAGGGGGCTCCGAATCCGGAGACTTTGTTTCGGCCAATCGTGATATCCACGAAGGACGCTCCGTATCCGGAGTCTTAATCGGCCCTAGAAGGCTTAGAAGGCTTAATTGGCCTTTAAAGGCTTGGGAGCGAGCTTGAGAAACGAGAAACTTTGTATTGCAACGGTGGAATATGTACAAGTATCAAGCCCACAAGTCGGGTCAATGATAGAATTTACGTAAATGAGTTGAATTCCATGGCCGTGGCAGGCTTCTTCCTGTCATGTCTGAGAGCCGATATGCCCCTGTTCCTGCGATGGATTCTATCTGATAGGGGTCGTCCCAGTTTGGACCCAATTTTCCATCGGCTGGTCTCCGTCGGCTGGAAGTACCTTCTTTAGGAGCAACTCTCCTGCTGTGTATCAGCATAACTGAACTCGCTGATTATATGACTTGGCAAGCTGCTGCTGATACCATGCCATGGATGCCAGGGCGCGGTCTCTTCGTTCTTCGATTAGAACCAAATCTAGGACAAGCATTATGTCGTTTCGGCCCGTATCAAAAACTTGCGATTTCAGAGTTGAGAGGCCGATTTCCAAGGGTAAGATTGCCTGGGTTCCAAAGCATAGAGCAAACGGCATTTGTCTAGTGGATCTCCTCAGCGTGGTACGATGAGCCCACAATACACTCGGCAATTCTTCGATCCATTTGCCTTTAGCTTTTTCCAGCCTCTTTTTGATGCTGTCCAAGATGGATTTGTTAGAGGCTTCGGCTTGACCATTGCTTGGGGGTAGGCCGGTGTAGAGAAGTAAGGCCGAATGCCATACTTGCTGCATAACTCTCGATATACGCCACAATCGAACTGGGTGCCATTGTCTGAGATGAGAGCTCTCGGAATGCCGAATCGTGTTATGATGTTTCTCCATACAAAGCGTTTAATGTCGGCATCTCGTATATGTGTTAAAGTCTCTGCTTCGACCCATTTTATGAAGTAATCTGTCGCGACGATTAAGAATCGCTTATTCCCTGGGGCCCTCGGCAATGGTCCTACGATATCAAGTCCCCACTGAGCAAACGGCCAGGGGCTGGTGATAGAGTTCAACCCTTCGGCAGGCAGATGGGTTAATGGGGAGAACTTTTGGCATTGTTCGTATTTTTTTACATAACTCTCCGCGCCAGCTCTCATTGTCGGCCAATAATACCCCTGTGTTATAGCTCGATGGGCCAGGGAGTGTCTGCCAGAATGGGCACCACAACTGCCCTCATGTATCTCTGTCAGAAGCTCCTCCACTTTGTCGGGGTGCGTGCATTCCAAATATGGACCAGAGAGGGACTTTTTATAAAGCCCTCATTGCGGATCCAGATAGTATCGCAGGGCTTTATTTCACAGCTTGTGTGCTTCTTTTTTGTCCTCTGGGAGTTGTTCAAAAGAGAGAAATGCAGCAATGGGGTCCATCTAGCTTGGTGCGGATTCTATAACGTTGACATGGATTTCCTCCGAAGGGCCAATACTCGGCTCCGGGACGAAACCTACTTCGATGGTCTGTTTGATCTCAGAATTGATGGCGGAGGCTAGGCATGCCAAGGCATCCGCGTATGTGTTCTGGTCGCGTGTTATTTGGTTCAGTTCGTGATGGTCAAATTTTGCCAACAAGGAATTGGCCGTTTTCATGTAGGCCGCCATACGGTCGTTTCTTGCCGCGTACTCCCCCTTTAGCTGATTGATTACCAATTTTGAATCATAAAACACAAGCAGACGCCGAGCGCCGAGAAAGTGCGCATTCCGCAGACCGGCTAGAAGGGCTTCGTATTCGGCTTCGTTATTCGATGCTTTGAAACCAAGCTTGACGGCCTACTCAATTACTGCGCCGTTTGGAGACATGATTACAACTCCGGCGCCGCTGTCCCTTTGGTTAGACGATCCATCACAGTATAATTGCCAAATATCCCCGACGTAAATTCTCCAGTTCGGCTTTGGTCGAACTTCAGCCTTTGGTCGAACTTCGTCAGGTTTGAGGTTGGAAAGCTCGCCGGTGAATTCGGCAACAAAGTCGGGCAACACCTGCCCCTTGATTGCGGTTTTAGGTAAAAACTAAATGTCGTATTGGCCGAGTTCAAGAGCCCATTTTGAAACACGTCCTGACGCTTCTGCACTTCGTAGTACTGATCGGAGGGGATAATCTGTTAGCACCCCAATGCTATGTCCCTGGAAGTAATACATCAGTTTTCTTACCGCCATGACTAGGGCTAAGATGAGTTTTTCCAGCGGAAGGTAACGTGTTTCAGCGTCAACCATTGCCTTGCTCATATAATACACTGGCCGTTGCTCCCCCTCCTCTTCTTTTAACAGTACGGCGGTGACGGCCCTATCAGAAACTGCCAAATATAGAATGAGCGGGTCACCAGCGGCGGGTGTTGTCAAGAGAGGTACTGAGCGGAGGTAGGTCTTAAGTCCGTTGAAGGCTGTTTCGCATTCGGCGGACCATTCAAAAGCCTTACCTTGCCGTAGTGTCTGAAAGAATTGTCGGCAGCGATCTGTAGACCGGCTGATGAACCTGTTGAGTGTAGCGGCCATTCCCATCAACTTTTGGACTTCTTTTATTGAACGGGGGGAGTCGAGTTCCAAGATTGCTGTGACTTGCCTCAGGTTGGCTTCGATTCCTCGGTGATTGACGATGTAACCCAAGAATTTGCCAGAGCCGATTCCAAACGCACACTTGGAAGTGTTCAGTTTCATTTTGTATTTGCGTAAGATGCTGAATGTCTTTTCTAGATCGGCTATATGATTCTGTTCTTCTTTGGACTTGGCCACCATATCGTCAATGTATACTTCCATAGTGTGGCCGAGTTACTCTTTGAACATGGCTGTGACTAGTCTTTGGTAGGTTGCCCTGGCATTCTTTAGCCCAAAAGGCATAACTTTGTAGCAATAGGTTCCTCTTGGGGTAAGGAATGCAGCTTTGTCCTGGTCATCTGGATGCATGGCGATTTGATGGTAGCCTCTGTAAGCATCGAGGAAGCTCATACGTTGATGACGTGCCGTCGCATCGACAAGCTGGTCGATTCTGGATAGAGGAAAACAGTCTTTGGGGCAAGCTTTGTTCAGATTCGTGAAATTGACGCACACTCGCCAAGTCCCATTTTTCTTCTTCACCACCACTGTATTGGAGAGCCACGTAGGGTAAGTGACTTCTCTAATTGCCCCGGCGTCAAGCAGTCTGTCTACCTCCTCAACAACAGCGGCAATGTGCTCTGCGGCTGACCGTCGGCCTTTCTGAATGATCGGCTTACATTTGGGATCGACATTCAGATGGTGCTGTGAAACTGATGGGTCTATTCCCGGCATTTCGTACGGAGTCCACGCAAAGACGTCGAGGTTGTTGAGCAAGAAAGAGATCAGCTGCTGCCTGTCGGCCTGATTCAGAGAGGCGCCGATCATGAAGAACTTTTCTGGGCTTCCATCGATGTCAACTTGGTCTAAATCTTCCGTGGCCTTCTCATTTGGATGCCGCCCAACGTCATCAAGGATCTCCCGATTCAGCACCTCAATGGAGTTTACTTGCAGTTCCTTTAGCGTTCTGGCGGCAAGGAGATAACATGCTTGTGCCGATTTCTGGGATCCGTGGATTTGCTCAATGCCGTGTTCTGTTAGGAAACGTAGCAGTTGATGATAGGTGCTTGGGACGGCCTGTAAGGTATGCAACCACGATCGCTCCATGATGAGATTGTACGGTGATGGCAACCTGACGACCAAGAATTCCACATCCACCGTTCTGGAACCTGCTCGAACGGGTAAGCTGATCTTTCCCAACGGGTACTCTGGATTAGCATTGAAGCCGAATAGTGGATAAGGAGCCGGAGTCAAGTCTGACTCGTTGAATCCGAGTTTGGTGAAGGTTTTATAATACATAACCTCCGAAGTACTGCCCTGGTCGATAAGAACGCGTTCGACGGTGAACTGGTTTACGCGTAGCTCAACAACCAATGGATCGATGTGAGGGAGTGTTACGTCGATCAAATCAGAGTCGTCAAAGGTGATACTTGGCATTTCTCGGAGCCGTTTTGCTGGCGTGAGTTGCTGTTGGGGACCTGGATGTGATTGGATCGCATGCACGGCCGGGGCTGCTAGCAGGCTGTATATCATGTGGACGGTGTCAGGCGGGAATGCATCTTTCGGAAGGGCAAGTGCTTTGATCGCACTCCTCCGGACGCATTGTTGGAGACGTTCGTCCTTTGCCAACTCCTTAAGATGATCTGTTGAGGCATAGCGGCCATCAGTTGCTTGCTGTCGGGCTTGAGATCGTCGATCATCTGCCCTCGAAGGTCGCATAGAAGCCTGGCGCACTGTTTGTTTGGATTTTGCTATTTCTGAGGCCAGATCGCGACGAAGGAATTCGTTCTCAGCGATGACGTTGTCCAACCTCTATTTGGTTTGCCTAGCTTGTGCCATGGTCGCTTGTATTGTCTTTTGCGTTGGGTTTGAAGATGAGCAGAGGTCCAAGGCAAGTCTTGCTACGATGGTTTTTGGTCCAAGCGAGTTTGCTGGAGTGAGGTCATCTCTCTGTGTGGTCTCGTCAGTGGCTATCGGAGGATCTTCAATCACGCCTGCCATGGATGTATTTGAGTATTCCCACAGACGGCGCCAATTGTTGAGAAGTGGTTTGGAAATACTCTTCCGATCCTGGGAGACGCTAGTGATCCTCAGCTAGTCACCTGAAAAGATACAAACACTCCGGTCGGGGGTGCCGGAATTAGCACTCCAATAGACAAGTCAGTTCAGACACTCAAGATAGCTTGTTTACTAAGTTAAGTGAAGTGATTCTTACATACCTTTCTAAATCTTTGGTTCTTGTATTTATACTTGCTTTCTGGGCCTCGGGGCCTGAGCCTACTTTTATCCCATTCCCCCTTTTATTTATTTGGAGCTACTGACCTCTGGCTATTCGGCCTTCCTAACGTGTTCGGCATCCTAGTCATGCAATATGAAGCCGAATATTATCTGATTTCTGGGGTACGCACCTTCCGACTCTTCTATTTATTCGGCTCCCACAGTTTGTAAACAAACGAAATCCATCACCAAGGAATACGCTGAATTTTTTTTGGGATCAATTCTTACAGCAACCCATGTACTTTTGTCTTTGTGTCATTTGTTTTGCACAAATTTTGAATGGCCTCGCTTTGCATCATCAATTGTAAACTTTTGTTTCAATTACGTCCATTTGATTACAACTCTTCACTGTTTTCTATCAGAAAATATGCATATACATGGCAATTGTACTTTTTGTTGTAGTCAACTTATAACTTTACTCAACTTTCATAATCTCAATCAATTGACATTACAATATTTGTTATAAAAATCACAAACAACATTAGCAATTTGACCAAAATTGTCCAGGAAATTTAAAATGGAGTGTCAGAATTGAGGGAGTTTAAAGTGCAGCGATTCAAATTAGACAACGGACAAAATGTGTACACCACCCCATAATTTTCCTTCAATCTAATTTGTATGATTTGCTCTTTCATAAAAGGAAAGGAAAATATTGAAGACAATTAGCGAACAACATATCTAAATGTCTAACACTGTCGCTAGCTCTTCTCGAAAGCAGCCAGTTGCACCATTCATTTGTTACAGGTACTAGTCGTTCATTTTAACAATCTGGAATTACATTTTTTGTAGTGAAACTACGCGCCATGTCGAAGTTCAGTTTATGATGTTTGAAATTGGTTTCGTTCCGCATGTTTGAAAATGTTTAAATTGGTGTCGATTCAATCCCGGATGTACGAAAGGTGTGTTATGCAGATTTCGGGGGCCAGCTTGACATAAATACTTGTATATATATATATGTATTCATATTTAAGATTTAGTGATGATAAGCTTCACGATGCTTGCATGCAGCCAGCAACAATTGAAGGAAATGCAAGGGCCAGACAACACTCGACGAAAAATGGTGAGTGTGGAAATCTGTATTCTCTATAATACACTATGATGGAAACACACGGCTGGGTTGCTATCCACATGTTGTATTGAATGGTCGTACTAGGCTTGTGATTGTTTCACGTTTGTTGGATTGTAGCATGTAATAATGTCACCTTCCTATTGTTTTCGTAAATTTCAATTCGTTGTAAAAGTCCAGCTATGTTTTGTCGCTAAGTTTTTACTGCAACTGTTATTTGTATTTGCAATCTTATTTAATTACCAACAATGCACGCGTATTGCGTTTGGCATAAAGTTATAGTTACAGTTATTTTGGACTCATAGTTGTTACTTGTCTTGTACGTCTGTCACTTTCGTGCTTAAAGAGTAGAAATGAGCTTGGGGACAGGTGGAAGGCACTCCTCTCTGATGAGAAAAATAGGTTTGCGGAAATGGCTAAGGCGAGCGCCGAGGAACACACCAAAGTAGTACCATGTGCACCGAAGTCTGAAAAGGTAATTACATACTTCATGTTTTCGTAAATGCATTTGGTTAGGTCCTGCTTTGCTGACATTGTTGGTTGTATTTTTGTATTAATTTAAGGGTAAAAAATGTGCAGGGTAAAAGGTAACTCCGCATATCATTGAAGTCAATTGTTGAGCTAGTTAACCGGTTCAACGAAGCACAAAAGCATGCAGTCATTGACATTGGGTTTGCTAGCCTCCTCGGGCTGAAGTGTACACGTATAGATCACGACTTGTGCGCATGGTTGGTACAGAACTTTGATCCTGACAGTAGTTCATTGAATGTTCATGGTCGTCAACTCAGGCTCACCTGTAAGGCAGTTAATGTTTTATTGGGAATACGGTGTGAAGGCGATGACGTGTAGTTGGCTGGGTCATTAGAAGCATATCCCAATATCTACGATGAGGTTGGAGTTGTTAACAGAGTCATTCCTTTGAACAAGTTGAGACTTTATCTAACCGAGACTGATGGTGCGGAGGAAAGTTTCGAAGGAAATTTGCGTTGTACGTCTTGGGGGCCATGTTGTGTCCTACCACAATGACCGCCTTGAAGCCATCGTTCATTCATGCCGTGAAGGATGTGAATGATATGCGAGCTTGTAATTGGGCAAAGTTGACGCTGCAATTCCTTTACAACGATGTTCGCAAGTATAAGAGTAAAGTGATCGTGGTGCAACTGGATGTGTTTTCCTGCTAATGGTATGCCAGTAACTCGATTATTTTTTCCATTCCCCCGTTCATATGTTTCATGCATTGTTCTGTCATGGTTCAACAAATTGGCCTTGATTGGGACATACAATGTTACCTGCTTTGTGAGTACGACAAATAACACTCTTCCTGACCAAGTATGGTACTCGCAGAAATATATTTTCTGCGACTACTGTCATGAATTTAAGAACAAAGAGTACAGGGCAAAAAGTATCACGGACCTCAATGGAGGAACCAATTTGCCTACGTTGCGAAGAAGGGAACATAATTGATTGATCTTCATTGGTTTGGAATAATCAATCAGACACAAAACTGACACAGGAAACATTATACACATTTGTAGGCAGAGTTAAAGAAGAACATACAGAAGAAACCTTGATAGGACCATTACCAAACCAAACATATTGATTCTGGGAAAGGTCTTTTGGGTTGCAGCCATTCATATATACAAACATGTACATAACTTTTTTTTCTTGGTTTCATCAATAAAGTCCTTGGTTTGCTGTACATTTTTTTTTTCCCAAAAAACATTGCATGATATGTGCCTATAAAGTTGACAGCATCGTAAACAAAATCGGTATTCTATGTACGTTCCACTGCAAAATTGACAAGAATGAATGTCATTGTTACTGAATATAGTTGATTTTTGTGGGAAGAATGAATTAATTATGGTGTGCCCCTTAATGTCCACAGCTATTGTACCTTGATTGTGTTTGTCTGAGCTCCACAAGTACGTCGGCTACAACGCGGTCCACGCCTCGGCTTTATGATTGGGGTGATACCCAAATACGGGAGACGCTGCGACGTATCAGAATGAAGCAAAATTTCTCAACAATTGCGGTAAGCACTCCAACCACTGTGCACATTTCACACCATCGACCCACTTGTCTTCAGCACACATTGTCAGACTTCATTTATGTGTTTCTATGATTAGGTGGAATTTGATTACAGTAACGATGAAAGCGACATCGATGATGCTGACATGGATGCACACCATATCGATAACCAACAAAAAAGACAGTACGATGAAGTCCGTATGAGCAATTTAGAGTCCGACATTCGCGAATTGAAGGAAATGATGAAGCAAGTTCTCCAGAACCAAACAGAGTTAATGGAGATGTTGCGACATTTCCAAGGCAAGCAAGTTGTTGACAATGACAAGGTAATCTATCCAATCATTACACAATTTTGACACAGTTGAGCCACATCATTTGAAGATGATTTATAAGACTAAGTTGACGAATGTGTTTGTATGATTAGGTGGAAGGCAATGATCTGTGTATCATTAACCTCTCCTCCAATGTTGCTGAACTAAAGGAAATGTTGTAGCAACTACTTCAACGTTTCAGTTTGGGCTGCAACGAACCGTTCACTGAACAAACCAATTTAGGTGAATTGAAGCAAATACTACACCAGCTCATCGAAGGTATATTCTCTAGACCACAACCGGCAGGCGTGGACAAACAGGGTGTGGACCTTGATGTTGGAGTCGAGGTGCATGATGATGGCGTAGTCAAACCACCTGATGAAGTTAACCCAATGGAGTGTAATATTTCAGATATACAAAGGGTGGATCACCAACAACAGAATGTGAAGGGAACCTTGGCAAGGGACAAAAGTCATTTCCATGATGAGCACAAGCTGAACATCGAAAAAGGTAGGGACAACCAGAGGAATGGAGGCCTTCAATTGGGGGAAACATACGAAACTGAAGATAAATACACTCCTGACCTTCAGTCAGTGGGTGTCAAGAACGTGGCGTGCGATGCATACTTCTCCTACTAAGCTTGGCCAACCATTGGGAGCAACTGGAATCGTTAGAGGAAGAGGAAAGGGAAGAGGAAGAGGAAAAGGAAAAGGAAAAGGAAAAATGCGCGGAAGTGGAGTTCAAGCCACTGAGGTCGGGGATACGCAATTGTGCATCGATAGCAAAACAAATAGTGGAGTTGACGACATCAGTTCACCTGTGGATGTTGATGGTGTGAATAAGGCGAACAAGGTACAAATACTGCTTTTAATGCCCCACAAGTTCTGAATAACCAATTCATGCCCACATCAATAATGTGAATCACTAATTTTACAATCATCTTTGTTGTATTGTACTAGTTGTCAAACAATTGCATGTTTGCAGTTATGATTGTTGGCATATGTTTGTACACATTTCTAACAACTCCGCACCAAACATCCTAAGTTGGGAAAACTCAGAGGTTCACAGTTTATACATCATTTCACGTTTTTTTTTATGACTACCAACCTTGCAATGTAAGTTTCAATTTTTTTTATGAAATGTGTAGTGTTAGTTGGCTGTTTATTTTTGTAGGACTCGTTGAGGATGTTGGACAGCGAAGGTTTGTTATCGGTGGAGGAACAAAAACTTCTCAACTATGTATTTAACGATAGCAAAAATGAAATGTATTGTTTCATTTAGTACTTGAAAATTTTAAATGATAGTCCACTGTGAAATAACTATCATTCTAAGGATCATTATTGCTTATAGGGACATTGTTGCTTCCATGAATCTTCATGGACGAGCATGTGAAGTTGGTACCCGGCGTGACATGCGCACGCTCAAACCAGGGTCGTGGCTATCCGACACTGTAAGTGTTGGCTGCGCACCTATGAATCTGTGTTTTTCATTTGAAGAACTCAGAAACCTTTCTAATCAACTTGCCTTGTGTCTTACATACAATGTTCCAGCCAATCAACTTGGTGGTGGTGCAATCGACTAATCGACAGAGGGATTTACACAATGACGGGAGGCATATTGATTAGTTCTTTCCCGTATATTTGTCGGTAAGTAAGTGTTTAAAGTTAGGTTATGTTTTGTGTATGACATATTTTGACAAATGTTTCCATCAATAACCTTTATACATTACACATGCATACTTTGATTCTAAATAAAGATACGCAACCTCTGCACCATGAAAATATTGTCACATCATTTTTCGGACATGATAGATACACTAGAGCGATTGATGCATACCAGAGGGTAATATCAATGTTCATCTCGTTATATTAAAACGAAAATATAAAAGCCATTACATGTTTACATGCCCTCTAAACAAGGTCTGCACTTGTGTTTACGTGTAGATTTACATGCCTTTCAATTACAGAGGAATGCATTGGTTGTGCGTTAAAATTGATATGGTGGACCGTGTAGCCTATCTATTTGACTCATTCCCATCCAACCGACCAAACAAAAGGAAACTAAATACGGTACAAATTTTGGTATGTCCTTCTGGTGTATTTTTCAACACTACAACAAACTTGAACATCCTTTACATAAACCAACTTCAACCTTGTGGAACAAGTTCAAACTATGCACGACTTGCTACAACTACACTTTGGAAATGATTATGTTACAGACGTGCGTAGCTTCCACCTCCGCATGTTAGATGAAAGGCCAGTACAACAACTGAACGAGTAATCCACAATCCCTCCCTCACATTAATGTGTATGCTGCATGACTGACTTAACGAACCTACTGACATTGATGACAAATTTAATGTGAAATTATTTTTGTAGCACGTTTGACTGTGGGATGTTCGTCATCAAATTCATGCAGCGACCTGATTTAAGCCCCGATCCACACAAGGTACATTCTACCGCTTCATTTCCATTTGCCAATCAAATCCTTCCTTGTATGTCCTGCAATTTTAATTGATTTGTCTTATGATCTTTCTGTACAAAGTTCCATCCCTCTGTGCGTCATAAGTTGTTGGTTGACATCGTTATGGATGTCAATAATGCAAAGATTGCAGAGTACCGGGAGTGCCTTCATATCAGTAATGCCACAAGCTAGGCCAGTGATGGGAATGGGCTGCTAGTACGCCAGTAATTTGGGTGGCAACAGGATTTCACTAATTTTTTATTCTTTGATTTTAATATGGATGTTAATTATGGCTCCCTAGTATTGTTTTTGCTGGACGATGTAAAGATGGACTAACTGCAAAGTGCAAGTCAAATATAAACATAGATCAAACATGTCGATGTGGTTGCTGTCTTAGTACTATTTTGTTTACGCATGTTTCTTGTTCAGATGAATGCGACTGAAACAAATATAATTTACGACTGTTTTTTTTACTCATATTTGGAGGAATGTACTTGCTGCCCAATTTGTCAGCATAACTTTGATGTCGCAACTGTAATAAAAAAATAATTTGAAATTTTTAAAAATAAATAAAAACTAATATAATTACAAAATGAATTTATAATGAAATTTTTTTACTGGCTGCTGTCTTAATTGTATTTTTTATTTGTTAACGAAATGAATTTATAATTTAATTATAAAAAAGAAAAAATTAATTTTCAGAAATGAAACCAACCACATTATGAATGAAACTTCAATACTCTTTGTAGGTAAGTTATATATCAGCCCATTAGCACATATGACTCCAGCCAAAACAAAAAATGCAACGTCTTACAGGGAAGGTTAAAAAAAAAAAAAAAAAATCTATATCTCTGCTACATCATCAGCAGCGTCTTTTGAAGAGTTGTCTGTACTATTTGATTGACTGTCCTCATCCATTGTCTTATCAGAGTTCGCTTCGTCCGCTGCCAATTTCTCATCAGTCAGCCAATCAACGTTCTACTTCATAACGCCGACTTGCCGCTCCAAACTTGACAACCGTGTGTCCACTTCATTCAGCCTTTCGTAGATATCTTGCAACTGCTGCAATACAAGAGCAACATGAGCTTCAACAATAGCTTCAATCTTGTTCGAATTAGACATTTTGTAGGAATATGTGTATGGTTTATTTTACTTACTACTTTTTTAAAGAAATGTACAGATTCATAATATTACACAACATTATGCTGTAAGTATTTATAAGATATGGTACATGACTTGTATGTTTTCAGAAAACCTCATGTATTGTGACATACATTGTATTAATTTCTCAAACTGGCCGAATTCATCTTACACAAATTTGTTCCTTCTTGCATACACCAAGTCATTCGTTCAGTACCCCTGATCGTCCATTATTTGGTATTTCCAACACACATGCATTGTACTTTCCATCAGTACTATCCCACTGTCATTGATTTCCACACCCACAGTTTATCATACATTCACATTCGTCATTTGTATTTGTGCCCCAACCCAACTTTTGGTCTACCCCAACCCAATTACATGTCTACTCATCCATAAAGCTTAGCAAAATTCCTCTTATTAGATACATATGCCTTTCCAACTACACCGAACCTATTAAATGAAATATTCAAATTAATTAATTTGCTTTTACTCAGTTTGGGTAGGTGTTTCCACCAAACAACAATAATTGTGTTCACATATTTAAACCTACCACCAACGTATTAATGACTACGGGTTTAAGGTAATTTAACATTTACAACCAACCACTATTCAAGTTTGCAACCAATGTTGTTTCCTTTGCATTTGGGTTTGCTTTTGCGTCCATATATTCTTTGTGAACCTGCGAAAACAAAGTTGGACTCAATCAAGAACTATCTCACCTATGGATGCACACCATGGTAAACGTGGTCGTGGACAATCACTTGTAAGGGCTGACAGCTCCGGACCGAAGTCACCAGAATTGGATTATGCAGGTGGGTATATCGATTCCTTCGGCGATCGACGTTTCTTTGAAACAGGGTTCCCACTATGGAGTTTTGAACCTCTACGGGATTACAATTGCACCCTAATACAAGATGCTAGCCTGGGAAAGCATTTTGGAATTCCAGTTTCACTATTTGCCAAATGAGTTCAGTGTGAACACCACTGTCGATGTGTTTTTGTCAAGGTTACTAAAGCCCGATCGGTTGAAATGCAGCGACAATTCCCTCATGTCAACGAGTCCCAAGTTAGGCATCGTTTGCAAAGTGAGATTGATCAAATGACTCGTCGACTCATTAGGCACTCACGCATAGAGGACGCAAAGGCAGAGTCGAAGATACATGGATCAAACCCGGCATCTGTGATCAAGGCTATAATTGAGGATCTTGCACTGGTGTCGAACCATGACCTTTCAGATTACTCAGACTCCGAGGTTGTTGATTTGAGCGAGGATTAGGAGACCTGGACATGTGTATGACATAGTAAACGTAGTGTTGTAAGATGCCATCGTGGTGCGAAAAAATACGACTTAGAAACTAACAAACCGTCAAACTCTGCTAACCATTTCAATGGTGCATGCGTTAATGTCTTTATCATTTTCGCTTTGTTGAAGGTATTTTTTTAGGTCACCGTCATCGACTGAAAGCTGTCTTATGATTTTTGTTGGTACGATGACAAGGTAATTTTTTTTGTAATGTCATTGACCGATATCAGAAGCTGTCATTAACCTATGTTTTGTTGATTACTTCATGTTTTGTGAATCGTTGAATATGGACAATAAGGTTTAATTGTTAGAATCATTGAATGGAATCACAAACTGTAATTGCTAAAAAAAATTGTGCACGACGGGCTAATGGTCTCATACACTCTAACATCAATATGGGCACAAATTTTTTGTTTTTTCAAACACAACGGTTGTATAGAAGCATACCTCGTGGGGTCAACCTGTGCATTAGCAATTTTTCTCCCATTGTGCATTGTTATGAACTAATCAACTCCCCTTCAAACAAAAAAATATACAATAGACCATTCAAAAACAGAGTATTGATATTCATTAATGAAGAAGTCAGCACAATGGTGAAGAAATGTACCACGCGTTCTGTGCAATACAAAAAAATAAATATATACACTAGTTTAGGATATGGGGAAGAGAATGGTTAGAAGCGAGAAGACCCCATTCTGATTGAGCATCTGCCAAATAGCATGGCTTGGGCTTGGGTGATGTTCAATTTTGTTTAGATGCCAAATAGCAGCCACAAATCTGCCAAATAGCAGCCACATATCTACAACACATCTGCCAAACAGATCTGTAATAGATAACAGATGCAATTTTGATGCAATACAGATGCAATTTTGATGCACTACAGATGCAATTTGATGAAATACAGATGCAATTTTCAACTTGCTAACAGAACCAAAGCATCAAAAACCAGATCTGCCAAATCTGCTTTAAACTTGCTAACAGATAATAGTTGAGGCCACAGATAAGTGAAAAACAGATACTAGTTGACAAATAGCAGGTCTGCCAAATCTGTTCATTACAAACAAACCTGTAACAGATAACAGAAGTTGTTCATTACAACCAAAATACATTCACCTAGATAACAGAACCTGTAACAGATAACAGGCCACAAATAAGTGACAAAGCATCCACAAAATTCATTCATCCACAAACCATCCACAAAATTCATCCACATAGCATCCACAAAATTCATCCACAGATCTGCCAAATAGCATCCACAAAACTCTAACAATGAGACCAATGTTTCCCAAAATTCATTCCATAATAAAATTATAAGTTACATCATAATAACTTATAAAATTCATTTCGTACATTCATTCCATAATAAAATTCATTCCATAAACATTAGTTACATCATGAAGTACAATACAACCAAAACTGGTACAAACTTCCATTTAATTTCTCAAAATACAATAAAGTACAAAAGTTACATGATCAAGTACAAAATGATAGAAAATATAATGAAATACACCATTGCTTTGATATTATTTTCTATCCTTTCAAGCCTTCGACCATGGTCATTTTCCAAGTCATCAAGCCTCGTCCTTACATCGTTAAAGTCTTCTACTGTTATAGCATCACAAGCTCTAGTGTTAGAACGAATTCTGGACGTAACGTCTTCATCATCTTCATCCACGAACTTGAAGTAATTGCAATGGGGAGTGGGAGTGGTACTCTAGAATGCATGACAATCAGTTAGTTGAATACGACAAATATTAATATGACTACTAAATGATTAAAATTTCCAATACATACTTACATATTTTGATGAGCAAACAAAGAACAAATGCCCTTGATTTCCATTCTCATTGGTTCTTACAATATATATGGCAGCGGTTCTTCTACAATTGCACAGCCTCGGTTGTAATCTTATGTTGCTATTGTTAGAAGAAGAAGCCATTTTTTAAATCTACATATATGAGAAATTTGTAGTGCTGTGCTTTGCTTGTGTTTGATGGGGTTAATAGCAGTTCTATTTGAATTTGAGGGACAGAGTGTGTCTTTACTAAAAACATCTATTTGTTCAAACTGCCATGTTTAATAGCATTTGAACAGAGGTTACACAAACTAAACTGTTAATAGCATTTGAACAAACATGGCAGTTCAATGTCAATCATTTTCTTTAGTTTCAAACATAGCATTTGTGATTAATTACACACATGTTGCACACATAGCATTTTCAAACTGAACAAACATGGTAGTTTTACAAACATATCAGTTCAATGTCAATTCAATTATCAATCACACATGTTACACAACTATTATCAACAAATCATACTGAAATGAAATGATTATAGGCAGATTGTTGGAGAGTGTGATTCAACTAATAGTTATCAAACTGAAATAGTTATCAACAAATCACACATGTGATTTTCAACAAAGCACACTGAAATAGTTATCAACAAATCAGTAATAGTTATGAACATTTCAGTTCAGTTTGATAATAGTTATCAATGTTGATAATAGTTAATTCAATTCACCCAGATAACATATTAGTTGATAGTAGTTCATTACAACAAATCATGTGTGATTGATAACAAATACACCAAAATTCAATTACCGACACATTGAAAATTACACAACTATATGCATTTGTGATAACTTTTTAGCCTTTTCTATTATCAATCTGCATAATCATATTATTTATCAACAAATCATACTAATTATCAATCTGCATAATCATACTATGTTCTGCAAAGATGTGATCCTTTCATTTCATGTTTGATCACTTTCTGCATAATCATACTACGTTCTGCAAAAATTATACTTTAACTCTAAAAGGTAAATGCATATATGTTCCTCACAATATGTTCCACATTTATCAATCATATCATTTATCAATCTGTATAACAATAATTTTGAAAGCCCTAATTTTGAGTGAGTAATTTTGAAAGCCCTAATTTTCAAATTTCAAATCTATTTTGTCAATCACAACCCTAACTTTTTTATTTCAGTGTTTCGAGGACAAACCTGGTTTATCTATGGCCTGAAAACCCACGTTCTCCTCAACAAATTCCTTCGCTCCAGCCGATGGTGGTCGTGGTGGAGCTATGGTTCGTGAAGCAGAGAAAATGAGGGCTACAGCACTAGGTTGGGTTTACGAGTGGGTCGCCGTCGGGAGTGGTTGCCGGTCAGGCTGGGTTTAGTGGAGGAGAAGTGAGTGTGAGAGTGAGAGTGAGGGAGAGTGAGAGTGAGATTAAGGTGTATACTCTGTATAACCTGTATAGCAGAGCGGGAAAATGAAAATTTTAATTTCTTTATTTTAATTGTTAGTCAAAAAGCCAACAACTCATACAAAAAAGTCAAAGATTCTCCTTTCTCTCTACTTTTTACATATCTTTTCGTAAAAAAGCCAAAAGGTCAAACCAAACATACTAGTTTTTTCTAGCTTATATTTTAGCCAAATAGCCAAAAAATTACTAAATCAGCACGTTCCCAAACGAGGCCAATCTCCACTTTAGTCATGACGCAGGCAGCGAGAGAACATTGAACCGACAACAAATGTTGTAGCGAGAGGGCACTATTAGTACAGGTAACTATAAGGGGTGGGATTGTTACTGAGGGAATTATTAGTCAGGGGATTGGTAGTGATAGGACTAAAAGTAATATTGTCATGGTTTAGGGCTAGTTTGGTATGTCTTTAAGAAGACAAAATGTCAAAAAAGTTACTGAAAAAGCGAAAAAGTTACCACTATACACAAATTAAAAATACAAAAAACATAAATTTATTGATGCAAATTACAAGTCAAAATGTATGACACAGTGATTGGTCTGTCCCGGTACAAATTACACATGGGTATACAACAAAATTACATAGGACAGTGTTGTTCGGTCCATGGGAGCTTATCACAGGTCCCGTTTTGATAATCTTAACCGTTCAATGTGTAGAACTCATCGAGTACTATATGTCTATTAAAAATCATGTTAATCGGATATCGCTAACTATATGATCAATCAGTTTTCTATAAAAATAAGGGATGGCGTTATAGTTAACGGTTGAAAGAAAACTACTCCGATCAGATAGCTATCGATATCCAATCAACGTGATTTTTCATAAGCATGTAGTACTCGACGAGCTGTACATATTCAACGATTCAGATTATCAAAACGGGACCTATGATGGCCCCCACGGGCCAAACAGCACTGTCCAATACAATGCCCAATATCTGTGTATTCGGAATACGTTGGGATTATGATACCCTCCATACATGGGATTAGTAGGCCCCTATGGGAGATGGTATTAGAAAACCAATCCCTTCGATATACAAGTAGATTTGTTGGTTTGGCCCCTGTTATCCTACGTAATGTACTTACTGTACTTCCTTAGTAATTAATTTGTTATCTCAGTTTGTTTGTACTTATGCGATCGATATGTCCAGTCCTGAACGAAAATAATTTACGCCTCATTTCGCATGTAACAGTTTTACCTTAACAAGCCAACAAGCACTACAAAACACCAACAACCCTAATAATATGTGTAATAACCGAAGTTAATAGTATAATAATAGGTATACGAAAGTAATTGTTTTTATACATTATGACGTGGTGCCTCTAACTCCTATCTGTGAAAACAAAATTAACTATTACTAATCCACTACTTATTACTATGAAGAAGTATTTTGTTATAATTCTATCACTAATAGTCTAGTTACATCCACAATGGATGTGTTACTGTATTTGTTACTGTCTGCTGTTCATTTTTGGCCAACAAAGTTTCTTGTTTGGTGATGCAGGGCAGCGGCTAAAAGCAACGTTACTGACCATAATTAGTGTGCAATGTTAGATTGTCTATTAACAGCAGCTACCGTTTTAACCGCCAAGGGAGAGGCAGGAAAATGCTGGGCGAAAGCCCTTCCGAACATCCGGCCAAGAGTCCCACCAGACGTCCACTACGACAATTTCTTTACCGGTCGCTGAACTACAATTTCTTTTTTTGGGGCTTTTTGTACTTGTTTGCAAATTTTTGCCGCCTGCAATTTTTTTTAATTGAAATTAATTATTTACTTTGTTTATTACATATATATGTATATATATATTTACAATTTTTGTCAGACACAGATCTTAATAAACCCTTTAATCCATACATTGTATCATCATTCACATAGTTTGCCATCTTTGTTTGGACTGCATAAGCGGGGATTGTAATCTACCAGACTGTTAGTCGTGCGATACATTGTCCCTCGACCAGTCGGTTCGGGTGTATTTGTATCGTATGTTTGTTTACTCATCGGATTAGATGCCTAGATTGGAGTGTTTGTAGTGAATCCAATGTTTGGTTGGACGGACTAGATAAGGATAAATTACCAACTTATATTTAATTTGTATAGTAAATTTGTAATCTATAATTCATAATTGAACAACACAAAAAAAAATTAATTCATAGGGATATACGAAATTTAATTTTTAATTTATAGGCCGAAAATTTAATTTAACGTTAGCCTACCTTACGCTACGCCTCGTTTGTGAAAAGTAAACAAAAACAAAAAAAAAATCAGCAAAAATAATTAATAAGATAAAATGGCACGTCAAACCTATAATCAATTCAAATTTCCTGTCACAAACATCATGTCCAACTACAACAAAATCTATTATCTTTCAAAACACAAAAAATTAAATTTAAAAATATGAAAATACTAAAATAACATACTAAAATATCAACTTCCTAACCACCTTAGGACTGGTTTAGCATGTTTAAAAAAGTCAAAAAGTCACATCATCTTATTTAAATCACATCACCTCTCTAACACATTACTTCAAACCCAACCCAAACCCAACCCATATTTCATAAAAAGTCAAAAAGTACACTTATTTAGATCATTCCAAATATATAATATGTAGTGTCACGTACATTTCCGTTTCCCTCCCAAATTTGGAACAAAAACCAAAGTTGGCAGACAAAGCCTATGAAATCCCACAAAGGCAGTACTTTTTATGATGACCTAAATTCCATAGCCTTTCTAATCTCACCAACTCATTTCCATTTCCCACATACAATTTCGGCCACTTTGATGTCCCTCCTTTTCTCTCCATTTCGGTTTTGCTGTCCATCTCTAGTAACACACTCTCTCTCTGTCTGTCTCTCTGTCTCTCCATTTCGACTGCGCCAGCTCGCCGACAGTAACACTCACCATTTTCTCGAGCATGTGTGAGGCTGTCTATTTTTTCTTTCTGAGCACATTATTATTATGACCTACTATGTTCCACTCGCACGACGTATTTTTTTCTCAACTATTAAACTGTTCCTCCTCAGGTCATTAAAACCACACGTACGATTAGGTATACAAACTACACAGGGGACAAACTGATATTGCCATTGACAAGTTCCATAGTGATTATAACTGCTACATGAACGGTCTTGGTTGACTAGTGTAGCCGGTTTTTTATTTCTCTGCATGAATATAAGTTGCATATGAGTGCTCTTGGGTTGCATGTCCGATGTGGCCCTGTTTGAAGTGTGTGTATTCTTTGTTTGTTTCTGGCTTCCTTGCAAGATTTCCCGTTGGTCGTTTGTCCAAAACCCTTCGCGAAGGTGGTACCAAATGACTACCCATTCTCGTCGGTGCAAACGAAGTTGTAGTCATGTTATGCTGTTTTGCTTGCATACTTGTTGCACTTTTAGTTCTTTATAGGTGTAATGTCATGCCAATTTTCTGTATTGGTGTTGGTTGATGCAATTTTTGGTGTTACTAACTAACCTGATGCACTAACCTAGATAGACTACGTTCGGGCACAGAGCCACGACCGGCCCAGGGGGGGTCACGTGCCCCTAACTTTTTTGGATAACTCTGCCTTTGTCGTGAACAACTATTAACAGGAACTACAACCTTTCTGCACTTGTTTGTGAACTTGTATATCATAACTCTTGTCCGAAAATGTGTCAAATTTGGGGAAGTATGCATATTATTCGTGGATTGACCTCATATCATTTTGCATTACAACGGCCGTATGTGGCCACTATTAAGATTTTATACAAGTGCTTTATTACTTCAATTTATTGTTGTTCGCTGTAACGACAATATTCGTCGCAGGGGAGATGCAGTGGATGGTGCTCTAGTTTGCTAACAAAAAGAATGATTACCTGCTGACAAGTAGCCAACCCAAAGACTGTAACGCCACTGCCTAGGCCCCCCAATTAGGCTGACAAATTGGGTCTACGGGAAAACATTGTAACGCCAACGTACCTCTGGTAATGAGTTCAGTCTTTCATTTATGCCGCACTTGCTCAAATAAAGCTTCACCATTATATGTGCAAGCATTGAAGTGGTCATTACTATTTACATGAGATTACCATAAAACGAGTACAACATATGTCCAATTCATTTTCATAAAACAGTGGCATGCAATAGGTGCATAAATTAACGACAACATATCATACTTGAACAACAAACGAAAAGTACAAGTCGTACAATGTACGTACAACTGAATGGTCCGTTCATTGTAAGTTGTTAAAAGTGAATTTCATTTTCTACAATTTGTGAGTAACGTTCTTTCTGCATCCTTATCAATATTGCATGAAATTCTTTGCAGGAATTATCGTAATTGGATATAGGCGATATGTCAGACAATGCGAAGCAACTGTGAGTTTATGTCGTTCACTATTTCATATGATTAGGTTTGCAAGGATATGTTTTCTGTACGTACTAAATTCCACGGTGTGTTCGTGTAGGACATATTGTGGCGATATGTACTATAATCATGAGGTTGTGCGATTTGAGTTTCACACATTTGCAATAGCCTTAAATTGCACCATGAATTTCGTGTAATGGATTAAAACTCTGTCCATTTCTTAGAAGAATATGTGCACATACGGCACATGTCGCGTATTCTATGGAGAGAAATTGTGAAATTCATAACTAACTGAGTTATACTAAACCACTTCAATTAATAATTTTTGGTGACAACGAAAAACGACATTACCAATTTCACGAAAATGGCACAACTTTTGAAATGACAAGGCAAGATTGACCGCCTTTAAAGTTAACCGACGAAGATGACAGAATGCACAAAACGTACATACCACCAATGTAATTTGGCCTTCAATAAAATTTCATTTACGCCGATATTTGTTATAGGGAAAGGAAAACATTGAAGCCAAGTGGCGAAGGTTCACGAATCAAAATGGTTAACATTACCGAGCCCCCTCGTCGAAAGCGGCCAGTTGGACTATTTATTTTTTACAGGTGCGATCCGTGTCCTTCAAAGTGGCTCACAGTATGAATCCCTCTTGTCAGAAACGGCTGACAGTAATTTGCACAATTGTGCATTACATATTTTGTACTCATAGTTTGCGCCTGTGCAAATTTCACTTTGTACTCACAAGAAATTAAGATTTTAGAGACCAAAAATAAGGGCCAAAATAATTTCTTACAAACCTAATTGTTGTTGCGGAAATCATGTGATTATTATATTTTTAGCAACGAAAATTGGCCATTACTGATGCATTATTATGTAGTTGGGGCCAAATTTGATTGTGTCACAAAGGAAACCAAATTTGTTTGTGTCACAAATTGGTCCCTAAATGTCAATGGTTGCGATTTGTGTACATAAATGTATATATATCCATTCATATCTAACATATACTTATGCCGAAATTCACAATGGTTGCAACCAGCAACAATTCAAGGAAAGACAAGAAGCAGACAACCTCGGAGCGAAAATGGTTAGTGTGCAGACATGTACTAAGTAGAGTACAGTGATGGAAACACGTGACTGCTGTGATAGCAAAGTATGGACTTCTATTCCATCCGCACACCAGTCATGTGCTTCTATTGTGTCGCATTCAGCGATTTCTAGCAGTCATAGACGCCATATTGCATGTTCTTATAAACTCCGATTATTTGTAAAAGTCCATGTTCATTTTTATTTCAAATATGTGCGAAATAGTAATTTGTACGTGCAATCATATGTAAATACCACAAAATGTGCACACATTGCGAGTGATAGAACTTGTGGTGACAATTATTTTGGACTTACAGTTCTTATTTGTCTTGTATGTGCGTTACGTTGGTGTAACACTTACAGAGCAGAAAGGATATTGGGGAAAGGTGGAAAGAACTCCTCTGTGATGAGAAGAAGAGGTTTTAGGACATGTCTAAGGCAAGTGCCAAGGAACTGTGCGAAGAAGTTGCAAAGAAATCTGTAAAGGTACTTACATACTTAATGTTTTCATAACTGCATTTGGGGAGAACCTGCTATCGACACAATGTTGGTTAAATTTTTGTATTAATGTTCATGTTAATAACATTGCAGACTAAAATGCAAGTCCGCATATCATTAAAGTCAATTGTTGATATCGTAAACCGGTGTAACGAAGCACAGAAGCAGGCAGTCATTGATATTGGGTTCGGTGGCCTCCTCGGGTTAAAGTGTACCCTTATAGATCACAACTTGTGCCAATGGTTGGTACAGTACTTCGATCCCAACACCTGTTCATTGACTGTTCATGGCCGTCACCTGAGGCTCACCTGTGAGGAAGTGCATGTCTTATTGGGTATACGGTCAGAAGGCGATGACGTGCAGTTCACTAGTTCAATAGACGCATATCCCAATATCTACGAAGAGGTTAGAGCTGTGAAGGGAGTCATTCCTTTGAACTAGTTGAGAGTTTATCTGACTGAAAGTGATGGTGCGAACGACGAGTTTCGGCGGAAGTTTGCGCTGTACGTGTTGGTGGCCATGTTGTGTCCTACCACAATGACCGCCTTGAGCCTGTCGTTCATTCATGCCGTGAAGGACGTGACCGGTATGCGGGCATGTAATTGGGCAAAATTGACACTGCAATTCCTTGTCAAAGGTGTTCAGAAGTATAAGATGAAAGGTCAGCACAAGGCAACTGGATGTGTTTTCCTTCTAATGGTAACGTAATCGACCGTTATTTGTTTGTCCCATGCCGATTACATATTTCATCCATTACTATGTATATGGTTCAATAAAATGGCAATCGTTGCGACATACAAACTTACCTGTTATTGAACAGCATGACAAATATACTTGTACGGGCCACATTTTTGTAACCAGAAAGAGCTTATCTTTTTAACCGGAAAGGTGCATGGGGATTCTGCCATCGAGACACATAAACACATAGATATGATTGTGTTGTAAGTTGTATGCATTGTTATCGAATACAGATTATTTTGCTCGGAACTGTATACCAAATATCTTTTCCCCCTTATAATGCAGCTATTTTACTTGGATCGTTTTGCCCCTCCTTGTAAGAGTACGTCGGCTACTACACACTCCATCCCTCGGCTAAATGATTGGGGTGATGCCGAAATACGGGAGACGCGGCGACGTATGAGAAGGAAGCAAATGTTGGAGCAACATGAGGTAATCAACCCATTCGTTGTGCACATTTGACAGCATTGCCCCACCTATGTTATGGAAACAGTGACAGACTTAATTTGTGTTCCTATGACTAGGTGGGTCTGTTTTTCGGATCATACGATTCGCGATTCCAAACTTATGATTCGAATCGATTCCGTAGGAAATCGATTTCAACTGGTTCTGTGAATCAGAAAAAACTGTGCATCGTAACTGAATCGGCAAGCCAAATTGGTGAATCATCAATCCATTCGATTTGGTAAAATTGATGTTAGGCTAGAAGACTGCATTTAGGTTTTTTATTGTTCAACAAGGGCTGACACACCCTTTTTAAGGTATTTCGGAATTTATGCTTAGTGTATGCCATATTTTCACTTTCTCCCTCCCTATTTACTCTCAAATACTGGAACTTTTACGAAAAAAACATGAAGTTTCCCTCTGGACAATATTGTAGCCTTACAAATTTAATTTTATGTACTACTTCCGTTTATCAAATGAATTTTGGTTAAGCCCTGAAGTCAAATTTTTGGAAAATCTTGAAGATATTAGTTTTTTAACCTTGTAAAAAGGTCAAAACATTGTCGTTCAGTTATTGTTAGTTAGTTTGTAATTGAAAGTTTGTCTTTGTTTATCTAAATGGGAAAATGTCAAGTGGTAAACATGGGATCAACTGTGAAGTTTTTATCCACACCAGATGAGCATCATTTACAACAAAATTTTTGTTCATTTCAGACATATGGAGTAATTAATTTTTATTAGATATATTTAATATGTAAGTGTGTACACATACGTTGTGTGCAACTTAAGAAAGCCGACCGAAACTTTACGATTCACAGTTGAGATCGATTAACGATTCAATACATTACCATTTTCATTCATGATTTGAATCCCGATTTCACAACTATGTTAGGTGGAGTTTCATCCAACAATAGAGGAAAGCAACGACATTGATGACGCAATCGACGCACACCATGTCAATAACAAACAGAAACCACGGATTGATGAAGTTCGTTTGAGCAAGGTTGAGTCCGACATTGGTGAACTGAAGGAAACCATGAAGCAAGTGCTTCATAGTAATGCGGAAATAAAGGACATGATGCTCAATTTCCGAGGGAAGGAAGTTGTTGACAATGCAAAGGTAAGAAAAAGCAATCAGTACACATGCTTCACATAGTTCACCGAGGTTACTTGAAGATGAAATATCGTAGTAAGTTAATGTATGTATCTGTGTGATTAGGTGGAGTCGACTGAAAGAAATTGTAACATTAACATATCCTCCAGCATTGGTGAACTGAAAAGAATGCTAAACGAACTGGTTACAGCTAAATTGTCTGGGAAACAACCATTTAATGAACAGACACATATTGCTGAAATGAAGTAAATGATGCAGCAAGTGCTGGAAGGTTTATCGGAAATAGCACAATTGCCTCACGCAGAGGAAAAGGGTGTTCACCCTAGCGTGGGAGTCGAGTTGCATGACGATGGCGTGGTCTTCCCAAATTATTATGGTAGCCCAATAGACAGTAATCTTCAAGATTTACAGGGGGTGGCTTAGGAGGACAATAATGTGAATGGAATGTTATCCAATGAGATAATTGATATGCACATTGGATAGTTGCGTACCGTCCAAGAAGTTGAGGACACACACAACAACTGTGGCCTTGCCTTGGAGGAAACATACGCAAGCAAAGAAAGCAAATCTCTTTCAGTTCAGTTTCTGGCCATCAAGAACGTTGCAAAAAGAGTTTATCTTCCTTTGATGATTTGCAAACCTTGCCTCCAATGCGAGGAGAAGCAAACAATGTGCATCCTTCTGCTGGTAAGCTTTCCTAAACATTGGGGGTGGGACAAATTGTAACAGGCAGAGGAAAGGAAAGAGAAAGAAGTAGAGGAAAAGGAAGAGGTGTTGAAGCCACAAACGTAGGGGATATGCATTCGTGCAACGATAGCAAAATAAGTACTCGACTTACTGCAGAAAAATTCCCAAGTCGCCACATCACTTCACTTTTCGTATGTTTCATTACCAATTGATGCCGGCAGCATTACTGATCATAATTGAACCATTATTTGTGTTGCATTTTAATATTTGTCATTCTAGTGCAAGTTTGCACTAACAAATGTTGTACAATTGTCTTATAGATTTCGGACAAAGTCCTGTCCAAACTGCACAAGTTGGAGAAGCGGTTCCGTTCAGAGGTTAGACATCACTTCACCAATTTTAGATGCATAAGGATGTGTTATGTATTTTGTAAATTTATTTTCTGAACTGTATTTAGTTAGTTAATTGTTTATATTAATAGGAGGAGTTAATGTTACTTGATTGTTTATATTGATAGAAGGAGTTGATGCTACTAGAGAACATAGAGGTTTTATCAGCAGCCGAACACAAAGTTGTTGACTCTGTACTTGACGATAGAAAAAAATGAAAGGTACAGATGAGTTTAGTACTCGCAATTAACCTGTTCCGTAGTATTTGTGAAATAAGTTTGAATTCCACAATTTTCATTTGTCGTGCTATGTTTATTTGATTTTTGTAGCTATTAGTTCTTTAATTTTTCATTCTGTATGATTTTGATTTCCATATGATGGGTTTATGCATGCCGTATGTAGGATTTTCTTTGAATTTAATGCAGTGGCCTAGGGAAAGATCACTGGCTGAATTTCCTGTCTAAAGTTTTCTTCTCTTGGTCTTATCCTGCTCATGTGTAGCTATTAGGTAAATTGCAAATCACTGATATTTTCACAAAATATTTATAAATTCATGGAAAACTTTATAATTTTAATTATTAAAATTAATAAAGTTTACAATGATTTGCAAATTTTTTTGAAAACTTATACTGAAGTGCAATTTTCCCTAGCTATTTTCTTCTAGTCTGCTTACATTTGTCATTTTGATCATTTTGGGATATTGTTGGGCCCAGTTTGTAAAATACTTGTGATTTTTTTTTACTTGCTCACCTGTAAATGAGCATTTAAATTTTCACATATTATTTTAGTAAATACTATTGGACGTGTCATAAGTTGTAATATCTAAAACTTTTTCTTTATTTTTTTTTTGAAAAACTTAAAACTAATCTTAATTGGATTGGAGAGTAATAGAATCAGGAATATCTGCCATAGTTCTACAATAGAAAAAACTAATCTTATGTTGTAGAGTTAAGCCAAATATTTAAGTTTTACTAGGCTGTAGGTTGCTTCTTACTGGTTCATGGATACGTTTAATGTAGGGACATTGTCGTGTCTATGAATCTTCATGAAATGCCTTGTGAATGTGCTACCCGACGTGACATGTGCACGCTTAAACCAGGGGCATGGCTATCCGACACTGTAAGTCGTGGCATCTGACAATGTTATTTCTACTATATTTCCATGATAGACATTTCCATGTAGGGACATTGTTATTTCGTATTAGATTTAAACAAATTGCAAACCTTATTTCGCAAGTTGTCTCGTCTGTTACAATGTTCCAGCCAATCAACTTGGTCGCGGTTCAATTGACTAACGAACAGCAGCAAGTACACAAAGACGGGAGGCATACAGCGTGGTTCTTTCCAGTATATCTATCGGTAAGTAAATGTTTTAGGTCGGTTGTGTATTGTAGATGACATATTTTCAGAAATCTTTGGCTGACTGAACTTTACACACCAAACATGCAGACTTTGAGAAAATCAAAAAACTCAACCTCTAAACCATGAAAATATCGTCAAATCATATTTTGGACATGACAGATATACTGACGTGCTTGATGCATGTCAGAAGGTAATATGAATGTCCATCCCATTGAAGCGAGTAGATTTAATATGAACGTCGGTAATATGAATGTCGATCCCATTTACATGAATGTCAATGTAAATTTGAAAGTGCGTACATGTTCGCATGCCCTCTAAATAATGTCTTCACTTGTGTTTATCTGTAGATTTACATGCCTTTCAATTATAGAGAGGTACATTGGTTGTGCCTAAAAATAGATATGGTAGACCGTGTGGCGTACCTATTTGACTCATTGGCATCCGCCACACTGGACACCAACAAGCTGAACGCGGCCAAAATGTGGGTATGTCATGCTGAATTTCACAAATCTACTTCCACACTATCACATCCTTCACATAAACTAACCGTCTCCTTCTGCAACAAGTTCAAACAATGCATGCCTTACTGCAACTACAGTTTGGAAATGAATATGTTGTAGACGTGCGTACCTTTGACGTCCGCATGTTAGAAAAAAGGCCATTACAACAGCTGGACGAGTAATCCACAAACCCTGCGTCACATTTACTTGACTCCTGAATGACTCATTTAACGAACCTGCTTATACTTACGAGAAACTTAATGTTACATTTCATTTGTAGCACTTTCGACTGTGGGATGTTTGTGATCAAGTACATGCAGCGGCCTAATATACCCAGCGGTCCACACAAGGTACATTCTACCGCTTCATTTCTAATTGCGAAATAAATTCATTTATTTTCTACCACTGTAACTGCACCTGATTTTTGTTATTCCCTTGCTCTACATAGTTTCATCCTTCTATGCGTCGGAAGTTGGTGCTTGACTTCGTTATAGATGTGAATAATTCAAAGATCGGCGAGTATCTTTCCTGCATGTGATTGATTGCCATTACAACAAATAGGGCAGCGATTCTATCATGGCCTGCCAATACTAGAGTAATTTCGAAAAGTTAACCACAACTGGATTACTGCATCAGCTTGTTGTGACAACTTTTTAAGTCGCAGTTGTGATAATACTAATTTCCCACGCATTTTGATTGTACACATAATTCCGATGTTTGGGACTGGAACAAACGACGGAAAGTAGTAATGTTTGTCCGCTTTTATCATGGCCTGTACATACTTACGAAATTATGCATAAGTTGGATGTCGCAACTCCATCAATCAGTGGAATTATGGATATAGAACAAACAATGCAATGTGATATTTATCCAAATGAATATAGTAATGTTTGTCCAATGCAATGTGATATTTGTCCAACAAACAATGCAAGCTGAAAGTAGTAATGTTTGTTTGCTTTTACCATATGAATTATGTTTGTTTGCTTTTTTTGAATGCCATAATTTTGTCCAAAACAAAGCACAAAAAATCCCACAGAACAAACAAATAGCAGTGACTATAATGCACCAACAGAGGTCCACTTGTCGATAGGAATTCATGTGGTCAACAAATTGCTGTAATTCTCCTCTAGAACCACCTTACTATTATGTTTCCAACTGTCCCTGCACATTGTGGGCTTCACATCGACAGGTCAAGCTCTGTATTCTGCCAATGATCATTTCTGCAATCCACCCAGTTAGTCCATGCAATATCCTCGTAACTGGTACACCATGTGGGCCCTCACGTGCAGTTAAACTAAACCCCTTTCATATGTGTAACTGATAGACTCTGACATTGACTTCGGCACATGTCATGTTGTGGTTGATCCACGTGTCGACAAGCACAAACAAGTACAAATTTTAAACTGCAAACAATAACATAACACCAATTCCTAATCAATCCCAACTTAAAGCACGTAAAGGAGTTTGGTATTACAACTTAGAAGAAATATAACATTTCATGGTCAAGTCTGACTATAAATCATGGTTATTACGAATGGACAGAAAATCGAGAACAATTTCAAGTAAACAATTAAACCAAAGTTACCAGCCAACTGATTCAAACTAATTGAAATGCCTGACAAGTAGAACTTGGATACTGATTCGAATAAAGAACATGCACCTGATGAGAGGACCTAAAAGTCCTACCACGGGTGAACTGCGTGTACAAGCCATTGCATGGACAATCCAAATACGAAACAACGATACACGTTGTTTTAATAGTACAATACGTGTACATGTACGACTATACATGTACGACTAGGAACCGATTTGAAAACAAAACACGAAATTGGAATATGTTTGATTGAGTGCAATATTTATGTCATCAGCTAATTGTGAGTGCGAAAGTGGGCACCTACTTAAAGTAGGTTGAACTTAATGGTGCCCATATAATCGTGTGCCATGCCAATGATGGTACTCGGAAGACTCTACTCACGATGATAGTAACCTCAATGTTCCGATACATAAGAAGAGAACTGATTTTGCTTCCCTTCAACAAGTTGGCCTTCAAAAAACCACAAAAGGATCTTGCTTGGACATGGTTTGATGCCATGAAACATTGACGGAACGTACAAGTTGAATATCTGCCATACAAAACAGAAGAACATCGTGGGTTTGAACGATATGGTTTTCACAAGAACCTGTACGTTTAATGATAAAGCTACTCCTAAATTATGCAAGAATTATAAACTGTCTAACTTGTGTTGCTCATGATGTTGTCCTATCTTCGGCCAACATCGTCAATTTTGATATCTGTATACTCCTTTTGTGGCCCATTATTGTATGATCCCACACTTCAACCCCATAATTAAAGTGTAACTGCCCCCCAATTTTGAATCTTCCAACTTTGCCAAATATTAAATGTACCCTGTCGACCTTCCTTCCAACTCTCAAGTTGCCTTGTCGGTTAAATGTTCCACCCAATAAACTTGGTCGCGGTTCAATTGACTAACGGATAGTGGCAAGTAAACAAAGACGGGAAGCATACTGCCTGGTTGTTTCCAGTATATCGGTCGGTAAGTAAGTGTTTTACGTCGGTTGTGTATTATAGATGACATATTTTCAGAAATATTTGGCTGACTGACTTTACACACTAAACATGCAGACTTTGATACTAATAAAAATACTCAACCTCTGTACATGACAGATATACTGGTGTGAAGAAGTATGACATCATTTACATAAACCAATCCTTGGAAGGGCAACCACATAGAAGACATATAAACGGAAAATATGTGAAGAAGTATTATCCAACCACATGGGAAACTTTGAAGGGGAGTTGATTACTTCATAACAATGCACAAAGGGAGAAAAATTGCATAACAAAATAAAAAACCATACAACAGACCATTCAAAAACAGAGTATTGATATTCATTAATGAACAAGTCTGCACAATGGTCTGAAAGATAGCACGCATTCTGTGCAATACAAAAGAATACATATATAAACTAGTCTAGGATTTAGGGAAGAGAATGACTAGAACACCCCATTCTGATTGAGCATCTGCCAGCATGGCTTGGGCTTGGTCCAACTCAGCTTTAGTTATCTGAATTGATGGAGGACGATGTCTAATTTGGGAGATCATCATCCTTGCTTCTTGATTAAGCTGGTCATGTTGCTGCTGCAGATGAGCCTTTCTTTGCCGAACAGAGGCAAGTTCTGCCATAAGTTTGGTTTCCTCAAGTTCAAGTGCTGAGTGTTGCTCAAGAATGGCTGCAGAGGTTTGTTGGCTGAGTTTGAGTGAAGTAGATATGGCGTGGGCTTCGTTTAGGAAATCTTTTTTGGTTTGAATATTCTTCGAGCAAGTCTGAACCATCTATGAAAGGGTTAGCCATTCTGTGATGATCTTGGCCAATTGCTTTAGTTGAATGGGGTTGAAAGGATTAGGGGAGAGGTTTAGAACAACAAAAAGACAGGCCAAGGTTTCATCAGGTTTATGGAAAATAATTTCTTCAACTGGGGTGTTAATGAGGTTGATGAAGGTGGTTAAGGTTTGTTGAGTTTCAATATGAAAGAGATGTAGCCTTTAAGGCAATGAGGATATTTCGTCTAGATGTTGTTGAAGAATAGAAAGTTCGGCCCAAATATCCTGAGATGGAACGATGGCCTGTGAACATTAATAGTTTGGTGAGAATATATGCTTGCAAGTAATAAAGAGTAAATAGGATGAGATTGGAAATGGTAGTACCTGTCCTGATAAAGTGCGCACAGACGGTTTGCCTTGTTCGGCTGTGGTTGTGGCAGCAAGAGGACTTGTTTCGGGTACTGATGAAATGGCAGCATCAGCGCCTTTAGGCTCTTTTTCTGGTTCTGGTAAGAGGGAAAAGTCATGAGGACCTTCAAGTTCTTTCTCAGACATTGGTCGTGGAGATAAGTTATGTATTATGTCCATCCCTGTAAATTGGAGAAGAAGAGCAGTTACTTAAAGAGAAGTTCTTTTTTTTCAAATGAACAGTCACATTTGTATTTCTATTTACCTTGGTTTTTGTGAACTTCTGGTTGAGGGGATTTTGTATTGTCATCTGTTGGAAAGAATTGGCTGTTGATTAAATGTCAAAATCAATCCTCTCTGATTCTTTGTTTAAAGTTTGGGAATTTGAGGAGTTGGATGGTGATGGTTAAGGGCTAAAGACAGAAGGGACAATAATAGGCTCAGTGCCCCCTGGGTAATCAACCTCCATCGGGAGAGCCCCAACTGTGGCATCCCTAAGAGCAATAGGAGGAGGTTCTAGCTGTGAAGGATGTTGTGATATAGATTGTGTAGATTGCTGTAGCGAAGACTGTGAAGGAGGTTGTAATGAAGTTTGTTGAGATGCTTGAGGTGGTGGAGTTGGTTCCACAGTGGGTTCTCTGGGTACATTGGTGATGGGACTAGGAATTTGATGAATGTGTTGACGAGAAATGGAAAGATGTTGTGATGCAGATTGTGTAGATTGCTGTGGCAAAGACTGTGAAAGAGGTTGTAAGGAAGTTTGTTGAGATGCTTCAGGTGGTGGTGGAGTTGGTTCTACAGTGGGTTCTCTGGGTACATTGGTGATGGGTCTAGGAATTGGATGAATGTGTTGAGGAGAAGTGGAAGGATGTTGCGATGCAGATTGTGTAGATTACTATGGCGAAGACTGTGAAGGAGGTTGTAATGAAGTTTGTTGAAATGCTTCAGGTGGTGGTGGTATTGGTTCTATAGTGGGTTCGCTGGGTACATTGGTGATGGGACTAGGAATTGGATGAATGTGTTGAGGAGAAGTGAAAGGATGTTGTGATGCAGATTGTGTAAATTGCTGTGGCAAAGACTGTGAAGCAGGTTGTAATGAAGTTTGTTGAGATGCTTCAGGTGGTGGTGGAGTTGGTTGTAAAGTGGGTTCTCTAGGTACATTGCTGATGGGACTGGGAATTGGATGAATGTGTTAAAGAGAAGTGAAAGGATCCTCATCATCAGCAGCAGTAAGGAGTAATCTCCTTCTTTTTCTCTGCACAAAAGTAAGTGATCAGTCGGGTGTGAATGGAAATTGAGATGATGTAAATATGTAAAGTGAAGGCATACTTGGTAGAGCTGCCCTGAAGGACTTGATGTTGTTTGGCCAACCATTTGGCTGAGAGGGATATCCCAATCACTTAGGTCTGTACTTAGAGCAGGAGCAGTGGAAGGCTCTTCTCTCTTCTTCGCCATGACCTCTGTCTCGACAGGGGTACGGGTGGTGGTTCCTCTTTGTGCTTGTGTCTGCGAGGCTGCCAAAGAGTCTTCCATTAATTTCGGAACTGAGGGGGTGTTTGTCTGAGTAGTTGGATCCATTGGAGCCTTGCCTTTATGTTGGTCTCTAACCAATAGTTCAGCAGCAGGCCCAATTTTGGCTGTCAAAGGTCAAACAAGTTAGTGTTGTAGAGAAAAAAAAAGAAAGGAATGAGACAGTCAAGGATATGAAGTATATGAAGAAAGAATACCTGTAGCCTTAAGCTTGGAAGGCGAGGATATGGGGCCCTAATTATCAATGCAAGTATCATGAAGGCAGGTTTCAAGTGGCTTGCAGAAAACAATAGCAGTCATAAGTCCCCACCAATGGTCAAAAGCAGTGGAGCAGTCCGAAGCAGGTTTGAAGAAGAAGGGGCCAAAACTTGCTCTGTCAACAGAAGTTTCAAACAGTTAGTGGCTATGAAATAAACAGAAGAAAATGGAGATCGACAGACAGAAGTGGAGGTTTAGTATACTTAGAAAGCCTAGAAGGGAGATCATTGGTTTTGATATCCGTATACTGTTTTTGTAGCCCATCATTGCATGATCTCACACGTCTACACCATAACTGCCACTGTAACTGCCCCCTGACTTCAAATCTTCAAGTCCCCTCTACCAAATATTGACTCTTTCTTGTCGACCTTCCTTTTCACCATTGTAGGGCATATCCCTCGTCATTATGAGACAAAAATCGACAGAATATTGTCCACTAAACACAACCACAATCCTTGCAAACTGGGCCACTGAACCACAACACTTGGCCACTCACTGTAACTGTCCCTGACTTTGAATCATCAAACTCTGCCAAATATTGAATTTTCCCTGTAATCAAAATATATTCAATGTCGCTAAACTTGTTAATATTTGAAATAACCTTTTTCTGGATTGTAATGACTTAAACGCAATTGTTGTCCTACATTTTACGTAACCAAAATACACAACTTATTTATATCGAAAACAAAATATACATCTCGGGTTTATAATCATAAAAATCGAAACTACTTTTTTTAAACAAAAATTCACTCATATTTTCAACTAAATTATGATTGGTTATTTTTAAAAAATTCCTCTTTGCACCTATTTTTCCCACAGCCTGCCAATAGCTACTCCATTCAATTGAGGACACATGGCAAGTCCACCTGAAGACAAGGGTTATCAACTAACATTGAATCTTGCATGCCACCTGACTTACAAGGGGGAGCAGTTACTGGCAGTGCTCATGGATTTAGTGGCCAGCCTCCAAGAGGAAACATAAACGAATTGGGAGTCTATATCTGTCAAGGAAAAGCTAAAAGGACTTGGGCATAGGTAGCAACTTCAATGATATGCACGTCGACAGGTACAAGTGAAGGTTTTATGTGGTTTCAAGACACGGAAATGACCGTTGCAGTTACAGAAGTTGCACCGAAGCAGTTGCAGATTCGGCAGATCATGGGGTCGTGGGAAATAAGAGCTATAAAAGGTAGAAGGTTTGCAGAGTGAGAGGACATGAACAACAACACAACAACTTACTTTCTACATTGTAACTTCTGAGTAGTTTTTTCCCTTCTCATTTGTACTTTGTCACTGGGTGAACTTTGGTGATTTCAACCTCAAATCAGCAAAGGTTTATCTTCTACGATTTGTTACCATTAACTCATATCAGAAAGTTCATTTTACTTGTTTACTTTGTTACCATCAGTTCATGGAAAGAAGTTTTCATCCTTTTCAGGCATTTAAAGCAATACCACAATTGCTTGATTTTCTTCTTTAACTTGTCAACTTTAAATTACTGCTTCGTTGCTGTCGATATAGGCCCACCATAATTTTACTAACAATAAACCCATCACTTCCATAGTTAACATGAAATAATTTCACAACTCCTATTTGTAACTCGTAATTCATATAGTAGCAATCGGCATGGAGATAAAGTAAACAAGTTCGTTGGGTTACTTTCTCCAAGTAACACCCAAAATTAACTGCCACTTGGATTATATACAAAATGCATGTGCTGGGATGTAATTTTGCAAAACCACATGGACAAAATTCGTATTTTACTCGAAATATAATATTAATTTACCGAAAAAAGTCATAACAAATCAATACGAAGCCAAACACATCGTTAGTTAATAAACCAAACTGCAACAAACCCTTCAGTTAGATCCAACCAAATATGGAACAGAAACAAGCAACCCGCAATAGGAATCTTGGAATACAGACATAAGCCAATTTACAACCTAAAACAATACACACACAACCCATATATATCTCACCTTCAATTAGTTTTCAAAATGACAAGTCACTGCAAACACAAATGACAACATCACTCTAAACAATATAGGAAATTTACAACTCGTGGCCTTGTACATAAGTAATGTTATGCCATTTCCTAGCATTGTATGTAACCAATTATTTACACGTTACATACAACAATCCATGCAAAATGAAAACTACATATATTATTTACATGTGTTTTCAATAGCAAATACTGTGTACCTAATAAATTAAGGGAATAAGTAAATCACACAAATTATACAATTACCTGATTCACCTCATCAATTGTGGTCAAATCATTTTTGCACACTGTTGCTTCAACACTACCGTATTGGCCCACAGGCTGTTTGGAATCAGGAGAAACATCGAAAAATAGTCGCCGTTGCTTAATGTGCGGTGTACTTGGATCCACCAACCCAGTTTTACAGCGAATGGGCAATGACTCCGCATTGTACTCACAGTCAGTGATGTGGGTTGTATCTGCATCTGAGTTACTACCCACTGTTCGGCTAAACCGAACCTTAGGACACGTTCGCTTTGTGTGCCGAATGCATTTGCAATTCCCACATTTTCTTAGTCTTTGACAGTTGGACAAGGCCCGTCCCGGGTTCCTTTTTGTCTTCACAAGATCAGGATCTTTTACTCCAAATTGTCACGGGATTGAATGTTTCCCTTTGTCTCCATCCTCATCATACTGATTCCTCTCATATAACTCCTTCATCCGGCTCCTCATCGGAAGACATGCATCCCTACCCTCTTTGAAACCTTCTGTTGATTGCGAGGCATAGAAACACATTTCATTGTAGAAAGAACTCAATATCCCATACCGGGCCGTCTGTGTTGTAGTGCTATCAATTGAGGGTTGAGGCCATTGCTGGCCATCCTTGCTTGCAGCCCTTGTCTATCTATGCAACACACAAGTTGGGGGAATTTGCATTAAATTTTTGACTTTCATAACACATATCATGTGACAGCAAGGTAGCCCTAACGACTCAAACTTCATGCAAGAACATCTCATTGCAGCATCCACTGGATTGTGTGTTACTATCCATGATCTATCATTCACCTTGTACTTATGAATATAGTAGCATTTCTGACCATCCGGCAAAGGGAACACGACCTTGACATTCAACTTACCCTCTTCTAAGATTTCATCACGGAACATTCTAAATAAATTTCGGGTGAATAGCTCAGCTCCATGTCTCTCTATATCTCAGAATGGAGTAATCAATACCGGAAAAGTGTTATTTGTTTCAGCATTATCTCCAGCCTCGTTATACCTTATCCTTGCAAGAGCCCGATCATAGTGCCTAACAAATTCATATAGCTTCAATTTGTGTTGGAGGAAGGGATTGAAATAAGCATTCATACTCTCCAAGCGCTGAGTGCTCTTTATCCCAGCAAAGAAATGTCCACGCATATATGCCTCAGCCCACATATGACGCTTCTCATATGTCTCAAACACCTAACTGTTGGTTTGAATTCCAAATTTTTCAACCATTCTCGTCCAGCCATGCTCAAACTTTGCCTCATTCTTTTCCATGTCCATGCACTGCTTGAAAGCATGTGCAAAGCCACTTTTGTGAACATTTGAAACAGCATTTTTTCCAAGATTGCAATTACATAATCGATGTCTTGCGTCTGGAAATACTCTTCTGATTGCCTCTCACATCGCCTTATCCTCATCTATCAGTACGGACACAGGTGCTTTATTGCCCATCGCCTCCATAAATGTTTCCAAAACCCATGTGTATGTATCAATTGTCTCATTAGCTAGCAAAACACATGCAAATATCGTGGTCCTAAAGCGGTTAGTCACACCAGCCAACATGACAAAAGGTTTCTTCTATGCATTGGTTCTGTAAGTTGAGTCAAATATCAACACATCACCAAACTTTGCGTAGTCAGCCCGCGATTTCGAATCTGCTCAAAATAGATTTTGTAACTTGTTATCCTTACACACATCATACTTGTAAAAAAAACGTGCGTCAACATCAAGTTTTGCACATAGGTAAACCAACGCACCTTGTGCATCACCATCCTCAACTTCTGCTCTACGTTCGACTTGAATATGGTTGTGCAGATCCGTACGGATGAAACCAACATTCTCATAAGACCTGGATTGATTTACCATATAGTCCATGATTTGGCTAGTCTTCACACCGACGTTGCGCATAGCCATTGCTTGAGCTTTATCAGCGCTGTTTAAACTGCGATGTGACCTCAGATACATCACACAGTGTTGTACCGCCAATTCATGGTTGTGGTCTGCGACGAAGTGAGTCACAACATACTTTCCCCCTTCACCAGCATCTGCATCGTACCGTATGTGAAATTGGGCTTTGCAACCTACTCTTGTTAGTACCTTGGGAGCTCTACTCTTCTCAGCAACACGGTCCAAGTATTTTGGTAATCTCTGACTTCCCTTGAACACAACCACAGCCTACTAACAACCTTTCCCTCTTTATTTGTGTTAAATCTGGATTTTCATATACTAAATCCCTTGGCTTTAGCATACGCATTGTAGAAAGCTTCTCCATCTTCGACCGAATCAAATTTCTGTTCCAGAATAGCACGTTCAACATCACCAACCATGTCATTGCGATGAGCATCGTCAACCATTTCTTTTTTCACATCGGCTCCGCTATCTTCAATGTTCATGTTGGTTGCTTCTTCATTGCTCGAACCAGCTTCGTAACCATGATAAGGTTCCGCCCGACTTTCATTGATCAAATGAATGTCATCTGCTTCATTTGGAATGTCATAATCATCACCTTCCCTTTTAACTTCCGCTGGGGCCATACTGCACATGACATTAGTACAAACAATTACTTGATGACCGAAAAATGTTAACACAAACACAAACATGACATTTTCACACGGTTTAATTGTTTGTGAAAACACAAACACTCGCTTGAGAAAAAGAAAGGTTAGTTGCCAATGGAGGGGTTTCCGTTTGAGCGAAGCATAGAGCGGTTGAAGTTAGGATGGGGGCTTAGTTAAGGGAAAATAGCTGAAGTGAAGAGGCCAGAGTGAGACAGATAGAGGGAGACAGTTCCATACCTCATATCTAGTTAGAGAGAACGCCTTCACTTCAGCAATGGAACCAACACAGCCTTATAGTTCCGTTGTTGTTGGAAATCGCCCGTTATACTGTTCCCTACAGAGCTTCGTCAATGGAACCCAGCAGGGGCTTCTCGCTGTTAATGGAAATCGAGGGTTACACTGACTCAACCTTACATAGAGAGGAGAACAGAGAGAGATAAAGACGAAATAGAGAGAGTGAGTGGGATGCAATCATGCAAACACAAGCATTAACCGGTTGCCCCGGTTTCAACTTTTTCACGATTAAACAATTCAATAGTCTTGATCAATTATTGTAATCTAACGGCTAACAATTGGGTTGCATATGGTGTGCAACCTTAAGGGGGTTGCACACTTAAACAGCGCCCATCAATCAATTATTTATTTTCTCTCCTCTCTCCTCTTTCATTCTCTCGCATTCTGCACATCAATGAATCAAATTTTCTCTCACATTCATCTATTCAACTAAAACTAAATAAATAAATAAAAATTGCAAATCATCCAAAAATTATTTTTCAAAACTCATAACCAAACAAATTTTTAATTTTTAAAATTCTTTTTAATAACTTATCTTTTAAAATACAATTCAAAACTCAAAACTCCTTTTAAAAACTAAACTAAACGAAGCCTTTGGCGAAAAGTCATCTCAACCCTTAGTTCTGTTAGTAAGACAGGTGTCATGCCAGGAAACATCGCTTTAGAAGATCACTTTACCAAATCACTCTAGAGGATCCAACACTCTTAGTTTATCACTCTTAAATGATCACTAATGATGTGGTATTGATGTTAGATTTCATATGATAAAATATTTGATAAATCAAAATTTAATGCTTGTCAGATATACGTAATTGTGATTGTGTAATTGTGTTGATTTTGTGTGGTAAATCTCAACCACAAAATGATAATTGTAGATAACTTCTGAATAGTTAAGTCTGAATTTGTAACATTACTATTTATTTATCACAAAGTCAACCATGTAATGTTCAATCCCTTTGCTAAAGCTGTAAACTTGGACGGGCTCAATCCAAATAACTCAATTGTAGTCTGAAAATTTTTAAGGATCGAGCAACATATTTTTTATTTCGGTGGGAGCTTGAGTAGAAATTCAAAATTTTGAATAAATTCTGCAAAATTTGAGCAAAGATACCTAATAACTCAAACAATCTAAAATCCAAATCCAAATCCAAATTGTATAAATAAATATATAAAATGTTAAACATAAATTATCGTATAACCATCACTTTTTTTTAATAAAAAATACAAGTTTCACAAACCATTATTTTAAATATGAAAAAAAAAAAATTATTTGATTTTAGCTAGTCATTTTTTAGCTATTTAAGCTAAAAACGGTTTTTTTTTGCTTTTGATGGTAATTTCTTTAATTGATAATTGAAAAAATATTTAACAGGATCTACCATTTTGACAATTGCTGAAATAATCATACATTTTCCCAACTTTTTTGTCTTAATAAAAATGATAATTTAATTTGTACTAAAAAAAAATTTTACTATTCAAGTTAGGGGTGGGCACGGGTCGGTTACGGCCACAGAATCTCCAATCCGCCATCCGTCCACCAGATCGGTGCATTGGAGAAAATCAATCTACATCCGTCCGCCAATCCGGCGGATGTGAATTGAGCAGATTGGTGGTTTGGCGGATGGATGCGAATTGGTTTGGTGGTTTAAAATTTTATAAATTTTCAACATAATTCAACTTGTACACTTCCTCAAAAAAAGAAAAAGAAAGTATTACATTCGATGACTTAAAAAAATATTACAATCACTACATGCCTCATCCACATAAAATATTACAATCTGTTGTTCTTAAAATATAAAAACAATTCAAACCACCAAAACCATGAACAGAGCAGTAGTAGAGATTGTATGTCTCTATATTGTTACATTTATATCTATTTTTTAAAATAAAAACCAACCAGCATATATCATATTTTCTATTTATTATTTTTAGAGATAGATTTAAAAATAAAAAAATATAGATAAATAATACGTTTATTTTTTTCAATTCAAAAAAGATATTCAAGTTGAAAACTTTTTTTCAATAGAATATTTAAGCTCTTTTTTAATTGAAAACACAAACAAAACATTTAAACAAACTAAAAACACAAAGTCTTATAAATTACTAGGGGTGCTCGCTGTTTGGCGGTTCGGTTACAGCCAAAAAAATTTCAAATTCGCCATCTCTCCGCCAGATTGGCGGATTGGAGAAAATCAATCCGCAACCGTCCGCTCGTCAGCACGCATCCGTTCAAAATGCAGTGAATCGGTTCGGTTCAGTTCGTTTCGGTCGATTTTGGCGGATCGGTATATCCGCTGCTCATCCCTAATTCAAGTCCTTCAAATATTGAGGATTTAAAGAAAGGATAATGTTTGAGAGCTCGAAAGTCCTTCCCCCCTAATCCCCCTAAAGCCCAAAACGACGTCGTTTTGGGCTTTATTTTATTTTTATTTTTTTTCTTCTTCTTCTTCTTCCATTTTCAGTCGCAGAGAGAAAGAAAAGAAGAGGGAGAGAAAGAGAAGAGAGAAAGAGAGAGAGAGAGAGAGAGAGAGAGAGAGAGAGAGAGAGAGAGAGAGAAGAGAGGTCGTCGTCCAGCAGCCGTCGTCCCCCTGTCGTCGTCCAGCCCAGCTCGATCGCCGCCCAACCCAGCCCCGCTGTCGCAGCCGCCTCCGCCTCCGCCCCGCACTGGTTGATGGCCCCTCCAGTCCTTCTCTTCTTCTTCCTTCTTCTTTGTCTTCTCCATCTTCTTTTTCTTCTGATTCTGAAAAAAAAAAAAAAAAAAATGAAAACGCCGAAAACGGCATCGTTTTCAATTCGGGAGGAATTCGGGGAAGCTCTTTCAAGCTACGTAGCATTACCGTTTAAAGAAATAAATAAATACAAATTTAAATTTTAAAAATTAAAAATTAAAATATAATTGTAAAAATATCATTAATAGATATTAATAATTTGAACATGAGTATTTAAAACAAAAAAAAAATAAGTAAAATAGCTGTAGTTTTAAATTTAAAAATATGATTTTGGAAAAGCTTATCATATTTGACATTTGGAAGGAGTATAAAACCTAAAAAGGATTTTTTTTTAGAAGTTTGCAAAAAGATTTTCTTATTAGTCAATATTAAAATAAAAGAAGAAAAAAAAATGAAAGAGCTAATGATGCTTTAATATGTGTAATTGTACAATTTAAAAAATCTAAAATTTGAGAAAAAATGATTGGAACTTTTAATTTTAATTATCTACAATATTTTGTAATTGTATATAGGTTAGATAGTATAGATTTATGTTTTTTTAGCTCATAAAGTGGGCTTGATTACTAAATATTCTAAAAATAATAATTGTCATGAGGAATTATAAGTAAAAATAATTATGCAAAAAAGACAAAATAGTGATAATTTAATGACATGTGTATATGTATTTTGTGGGAATTGAAATCGCATCTATACTATATATTAAGTAAAAGGGGGTTTTTAATCCCAAGTCTTGTGGGAGCTCCAATCTCCCAATCTAAATTTCTTGATTTTTTGATTTAAAAAAAAAAAATCTTAGTATTTATTAACTTCTTCCAACTCCCAAGTCTTACCATCATAATAACACTTTAATGCATTGAGAATAAACATAAAAAATTCTTTGAAATCCAACACATATGAATTCCTTGAAAAGTCCCAACACATATGATTATTATCTCTCATAATAACACTTTAATGCATTAAGAATAAGCATAAAAAAAATTTCTTGAAAAGTCAAACACATATGATTATTATCAAAATATTAAACTTTAATATAATATAATTAAAAAAAAAAGACATTTAATTCCTTGAAATGTCCAACACATATGATTATTATCAAAATATTAAACTTTAATATAATATAAAAAAGGAAAAAAAGAAGACATTAAAAAAATATATATTTAAAAATCACAATTTACATATATAGATAATTGTAAACACAATCCATGCATAGCACGGGTGATATGTTAGTCTATACTTACTATATATTAAGCAAAAGGAGGTTTTTAACCCCAAGCCTTGTGGGAGCTTCAATCTCCCAATCTAAATTTCTTAATTTTTTGATTTTAAAAAAAAAAAAAAAAACTTAACATTTATTAACTTCTCCCAACCCTCAAATCTTATCCTCATAATAACACTTTAATGCATTAAGAACAAGTATAAAAAAAATTATTTGAAATCCAACACATATGAATTTCTTGAAAAGTCCCAACACATATGATTATTATCCCTCATAATAACACTTTAATGCATTAAGAACAAGCATAAAAAAAATTTCTTAAAAAGTCCAACACATATGATTATTATCAAAATATTAAACTTTAATATAATATAATAAAAAAAGATATTTAATTCCTTGAAAAGTCTAACACATATGATTATTATCAAAATATTAAATTTTAATATAATATAAAAAAAGAAAAAAAGGAATGCATTTAAAAAAAAAAAAGAAAAAAAGAATACATTTAAAAATCGCAATTCACATATATAAATAATTATAAACACAATCCGTGCATAGCACGGGTGATATGCTAGTTATATATTAAGCAAAATGGAGTTTCTAACCCCCAAGGCCTGTGGGAGCTCCAATATGTCAATCCTAATCTTCTAATTTTTTGTTTTTTTAAAAAAAAATTAACCTCAGCATTTATTTACTTCTCTCAACCCACAAGACTTTTTGACTTCTCTCATAATTACTGCAGTACCTTTTTCAAAACAAATAATTTGTATATTAAAAAATTTTTAAAACAAATATAAATATTTATATCTATATCTATCTATTTATTTATATCTATCTCTAACCCACAAGTTTTGTGGGAGTTCCAATATCCTAATCTAAATTTCTTGATTTTTAGATTTAAAAAAAAAAATCTTAACATTTATTAATTTCTCACAACCCCCAAGCCTTACCCATATAATAACACTTTAATACATTAAGAATAAGTATAAAAAAAATTCTTGAAAAGTCCAACACATATGAATTCCTTGAAAAGTCCCAACACATATGATTATTATTCCTTATAATAACACTTTAATGCATTAAAAACAAGTATAAAAAAAATTCTTTGAAAAGTACAATACATCTGATTATTATCAAAATATTAAACTTTAATATAATATAAAAAACAAGACATTTAATTTATTGAAAAGTCCAACACATATGATTATTATCAAAATAATAACTTTAATATAATATAAAAAAGACATTTGAAAAAAAAGACATTTAAAAATCACAATTCACATATATATCCCCTGATCAGCATTTATTATCTTTTTTCAATCCTCGTGTCTTTCCACATGCCTGCATTTATTGATTTAGTCAAAATTCTCTAATCAACATTTAAAATCCCCTCATACATATAATTATAAATACAACCCGTACATAATTACTGCAGTATCCTTTTCAACTTCACCCTTACACTATGGTTAGTGATAAGATTGTTAAATTATTTTTATAAAAAATCTTTAAAAACATAATTTATATATTAAAAAAATCTAAAACAAATATAAATATTTATAATTATCTCGTGCATAGCACGGGTGATAAGCTAGTTGAATATAATTTGGAAGAAAAGATTATATAAATATGCTTTAGAATAATTGTCGCGATGAATCATAAACAAATTTAATTTTTCCCAAAAAAAAAAAAAAAGAAAGAAAGAAAGAAGAAGAAGAAGAAGAAGAAGAAGAAACAATGGTAATTTCATGATGAGTATTTTTTTAAAATTAAAATATAATTTATTATCTATGTATCTATACTATATATTAAGTAAAAGGAGGTTTTTAATCCCAAGTTTTGTGGGAGCTCCAATCTCTCAATCTAAATTTTCTAATTTTTTGATTTAAAAAAAAAAAACCTTAGCATTTATTAACTTCTCCAAACCCCCAAGTCTTACCCTCATAATAACACTTTAATGCATTAAGAATAAACATAAAAAAAATTCTTTGAAATCCAACACATATGAATTCCTTGAAAAGTCTCAACACATATGATTATTATCCCTCATAATAACACTTTAATGCATTAAGAACAAGTATGAAAAAAATTTCTTGAAAAGTTCAACACATATGATTATTATCAAAATATTAAACTTTAATATAATATAATAATAAAAAAAGACATTTAATTCCTTGAAAAATCTAACATATATGATTATTATCAAAATATTAAACTTTAATATAATATAAAAAAGGAAAAAAAGAAAACATTTAAAATAAAAAAAAAGATATTTAAAAATCACAATTAATTATAAATATAATCCGTGCATAGCACGGGTGATATACTAATACCATTATAAGAGAAGGAGTGCTGTTAATAATCGCCCATTTCCTTGGGTCTTCTTTCTAAAATTTCTTCCAACCTATATTTCTTTGAACCCCACCATATTCCCAACTTTATCATATTTTAATAAGAAAAAAAAGAAAAACCTTTGATTACTCTGCGACCCCTTCTCCATCTCACCACCACCAAGTCCACTTGCAGCCACCTCCAACCCCCTGCTACCCTTCCATTGCCCTTTCTGCCAACCCACCATATTAACCATATTAACCAAAATAAATTTGGTTGAGAAGAAACATTATTAAAATAAATTTGAATAAATTTCCATAATAACCAAAATTCATTAAAAGTTATTAAAATAATGCATAACTACGTAAACTTAAATAAATTTCCATACTGATTTATTGATAGAATATTTGAACAACGTAAAACAAAAATGGAAAGAAGCATAAGTAAACAGTTTTAAAAACTCGTATTTCTGATTTTTATTATAATAAGTACTAGTAAATATGTATTTATCAATTTAATAAGTAAATGGCTCAAGTGATTCATGGGTTGGATATTGATCAAGACAATGATTAACTACCTTATGATCCTTCACATTGAGCAACAATAAAGAGATCCTTGAAACACCCAAATTCCATGAACTTCACGTTGGGGAACAAGTTAAGTCTTTTATACAAGTAACACTCTCTTCACATTGAAGGTATTGAATCTCATCTAATCACACATAGGACACACTTTCTCTTCCTCTCTCTACACCTAGAGAGAAAATTTCATCTTCTCTGACCACTCATTCTCACATCAAAGAGTTTTTCAGCCAACCCTACCCGAGCGACTCTGATAGTGACTCTGTCTTCCAGGCCCTTGGTTTCTAGAGAGTCTAATGCAGTCACAAAGTTCCTATCCACTTCATCTAGTGCGGGATTCGGTACACACAAAATGCCATTGTTTTTAATCAACTAGAGGTTTGTAAAAGTTGAATTAAATGTTTGCTTGTGATATTATTATTGAATTTTTTTGGTATTTAGTTAAAAGTCATTTTATTGAATATTTTTGTTTGAAGTAAATTTTTTTTTGTTTTTTTATTTAAATTTTGTGTTCTTTTGATGGGGCATTAATCCATAATGTACTTTTTATTAATATTTTTATTTTTAAACTTATCTATAAAAAATTAAATTAAAAAAACCCGTCTCCTGTTCTATTACCATCATCTCTCAATTTGTCCCGCACCCAATATGAAATAGGGTGGGGGTAGATTACAACAAACCCAACATGTTTCTCACCCCCAAATCCCCCCCCCCTCTCTCCCTCTCCTCTCTTTTTCTCAAACAAACGATGGTCTCTCTCTCCTCTCTCTTTCGTGAATGTTGCCTTGGCAATCTTGTTGCAAGACTTGAATTTTTTTTAATTATTTTTCCAATCTTTAATTTTTAAAATTATTTTTTATTAAATATCTTTCTATTTTTTAAAAAAATATTTTTTTTTATTAATTTTTAATTTTTTAGAATTGACGTCCATTTAGACGGGCTTAAATGGGTTTACATGGGTACCCAATTTTGAATTTACATAGGTACCCATTTAAGTCCATTTATTGAGTTGGGCAAGCTAATATGGAATTTAAGTGGGTATAATTGGGTGGGTCATGGGTTTAGGTTTGGTTTGCCCTAGATGTACCGGAATTCTAGTTTAAAATAGAAAATAGGCGCCAACTGCAACAGTATTTTTTCTTGAGATCTTTTTGAACATCTTCCTCGACGGCTCTCTCGTTTCTCTTTAATCTGTGAAGCAGATAACCCCTTGCAATAAACCCACTTTTCAATGCGTCTGTCTCTCATCTTGCTCTAATTCTTGATATGTGAGTCAATTTCCGACCACACTGCCAACTTAGTACTCAACTGGAGAACACCGGCAGAATAGATGGTACCTGTCTGACCTGCAACAGAAAGAAGAGTCTCCAGCGGTGGCTCGTCCACCCGGGGGTACTTCGACGATCAAGTCAGTACTCCATATCTCTCAAAGATAACCAATAGTGCTTAACTCACTAGACAGAATATCAAAAGTATACCTTAGACCCATGGAGGTGCCTCTCTTTTATAGCCAATACAATCCTAGTCCCAATAGGAGCCTAGCCCTAATGGACTTAAGATTACTGTGAATTTGGGACTCCCAGTGGGATTAGGATAAACTCTCTAAGAGTCTTATTTTTACCTAAACTGAAGTCTTCTCCCAATCTAGGACTCTTGTCCCATATCCGTTTATCTCGGATTCCGATATCCTCGCAGATAATCTCGGCCTAGCCGAGATAACCTCGGCATCATGACCAGGACACGTGGCACCTCGACTGACACGTCGGCGTCACCTTGGCCACGTGTTGGTGCTCAGAAAATATATCCCCACAACTGCCCCCTAGGTTCTATTACCTCGGCATTCTGAGGTGATGGAACCTATAGCGGTACTTTCCAGTACGTCGACTTAAAGTATCGCAGCCGAGATCATCGTTAAGGCCGACATGTCTCTTTAAAGAACAAGAATTCCAAGAACCCGTTCACATGTATGAGCTGTCATACATAATCTCGGTTTAACTTTAATTTGTAAACTTTTCTCAAGTTTCAACAAGTGTTAAACAATGATCTCGGTTTAACTTCAACTTGTAATTTGTTCACAAATTTCAACAAGTGTTAAACAATGATCTCGGTTTAACTTCAACTTGTAAATTGCTACAAATTTCAACAAGTGTTAAACATCATCTCGGTTTAACTTCGACTTGTAAATTGCTACAAATTTCAACAAGTGTTAAACAATAATCTCAGTTTAACTTCAACTTGTAAATTGCTACAAATTTCAACAAGTGTTAAACATCATCTCGGTTTAACTTCAACTTGTAAATTGCTACAAATTTCAACAAGTGTTAAACAATAATCTCAGTTTAACTTCAACTTGTAAATTGCTACAAATTTCAATAAGTGTTAAACATCATCTCGGTTTAACTTCAACTTGTAAATTGCTACAAATTTCAACAAGTGTTAAACATAACATCGGTTTAACTTCAACTTGTAAATTGCTACAAATTTCAACAAGTGTTAAACATCATCTCGGTTTAACTTCAACTTGTAAATTGCTACAAATTTCAACAAGTGTTAAACATAACATCGGTTTAACTTCAACTTGTAAATTGCTACAAATTTCAACAAGTGTTAAACATCATCTCGGTTTAACTTCAACTTGTAAATTGCTACAAATTTCAACAAGTGTTAAACATAACATCGGTTTAACTTCAACTTGTAAATTGCTACAAATTTCAACAAGTGTTAAACATCATTTATAACTCTCTGCCCCCTAATGTGGACTTATGTTCACATTAAGCTTGTGCATGTGATCTTGTTCGCTGAAGTTGGTTTCAAGCCGAGGTTGTTAGCCTTGATTTCTCTGTTGATCTTACTTTGTTTCAACCTGAGTTTGATTCTGCCGACATGGCAAGCCTATGTTACTCCAACTTAGTTCAACTCCATTATATGCAAGATTCGACTCTACTCTGCCATATAATGAGTCTAAGTTATTCATCATTACCTCGGCCTCGCATCGGCGAGCCGTTTTTCTTCTCGGATTTAAGTGCCGAGATCTTGTCTTCTGGAATCTTGGATCTGCTCACTCAGGTTGAGCTCTTGTCTTCTCGGACCTATTCATCCAGGCCGAGATCATGTCTTCTGGAATCTTGGATCTGCTCACTTAGGTTGAGCTTTTCTCTTCTCGGACCTGCTTATTTAGGCCGAGATCTTGTCTTTCGGGATCTGCGGTCTGGGACCTGAAATCCAAGATCTGCTCACTTAGGCTGAGCTCTTCTATACTTGAATGTCATCTCCTTGGGAGCACTCATGCCCCCTATCTTCGCGTCCCTTCTGGAAGGGTCTTCATTCCGTTTATGTCGACAGACTCTCCATCTTCGCTGAACTCGTCGTTTTCAACATGTTGATCTTGTACGGTGATGGCCATCTATTCTCCTTTCTTTCCCACAGACGGCGCCAAATTGTGTGAGTCAATTTTCGACCACACTGCCAACTTAGTACCCAACTGGAGAACACCTGCAGAATAGATGGTACCTGTCTGACCTGCAACAGAAAGAAGAGTCTCCGGCGGTGGCTCGTCCACCCAGGGGTACTCCGATGATCAAGTCAGTACTCCATATCTCTCAAAGATAACCAATAGTGCTTAACTCACTAGACAGAATATCAAAAGCATACCTTAGACCCATGGGGGTGCCTCTCTTTTATAGCCAATACAATCCTAGTCCCAATAGGAGCCTAGCCCTAATGGACTTAGGATTACTGCTAATCTGGGACTCCCAGTGGGATTAGGATAAACTCTCTAAGAGTCTTATCTTTACCCAAATTGAAGTCTTCTCCCAATCTAGGACTCTTGTCCCATATCCGCTTATCTCGGATTCCGATATCCTCGCAGATAACCTCGGCCTAGCCAAGATAACCTCAGCATCATGATCAGGACACGTAGCACCTCGGCTGACATGTCGGCGTCACCTTGGCCACATGTTGGTGCTCGGAAAATATATCCCCACACTTGACATATTTTTTAGTAGTCTCCTGCTGCTAAGACCTTCATAGGTATGTGCAATTCAGAAAGTTAGTGTGATGCTGTAATTTCAATTCTATATAGATTCTTTATTTTGAATTTCTTTTTTTAAGGTCTCTTTTTTTTCCCTAATTTCTTGAGCTATTCGAACCTAACACTTGTAAAATCCTAACACATGTAATTAAGTGTGATGAAAGTACAAGTGTGATTTTAACAAACGTTCCTAACTTTGAATTTTTTTTATGTTCTTTTAAAGCTTCCATTCTTTTTCCCTATTTATTTGAAGAGAAATGCCTCGTAGCTCGACATTTTAAGGCTCAAATGGCCCGACTCTCTCTCTCTCTCTCTCTCTCTCTCTCTCTCTCTCTCTCTCTCCATCTTTCTCTTTCTTCTCTATCTCTCCTCTGCTTTGGTCTTCTTCTTCTTTCTAAGCGGTGATGGCGGTGCCGAAAGCTTTGCGACGGTGGAGTCTGTATCTTATGCACACATATGTATAGATTTGTGTATACACAAATCTCACCTCTCATCCTTCTCCCTGGTCTCTCTCTCTCTCTCTCTTTCTCTTTGACCGATCTCACCTCCCATCACTCTCACCTCTCTTTCTTCTTCCTCTTTCTAGACTGTTGGCCGGTTGACGGTTTTCGATTGTGGCTGTGGGTTTGGTTTTGATTTTGGGATTTGATTTTGGATTTGATTTTAATTTTGGGTTTTGATTTTGTTTATTTGTGGCTCTAATGACCATTCCCACATGAGACCCCAAGTGGGTTCAATTCTGATGACCATTGTGATGGGTGATCTACTCCCAATTCCATGAATTTTGAGGTTGCTTCTTGTTGTATAGTTGATAAATATGAAATAGAGCTTTTTGACATTTTCTGAGGGTCTCTGTTTCAAGTTTTTCTCTGGGTTCTCATGGATTAGATAGATAATTTGTTTAATAGTAATTTTAGTTTCTGGGTTAGAAGAGGGTGAGATTGAAGATGAGGAAGGAAGAAGAGAATGAAGGAAAGAATGAAGGATTTTCAGAACGATTTTCAGAATTTGGTTTGGGTCTAAGAGGAAGGAATGAAGAAGAGAGAGAAGACGAGAGAAAAAGTAAAAAAAAAAAAAAAAAAAAGGTACCAAAATGAAGACGAGAGAGAGAGAAAAAAAAAAAAAAAAGAGGTACCAAAACGACCGTTTTGGTACCTTGAGCCATTCGAGCCAACTTATTTTCGAGCTACGTAGCGGAGTTGTTATTTGAACCCGTTTTTCGATGGGTCTATCTCCCATCTTGCTCTAATCCATAATATAATTTCCTGACATCTTTGTCATCTCCTACTACTTCAATGTGTCTCATCAATCTATCAAGCCCATAACAGCTTGATTGGTATGTGTATATGCAATTCAGAAAATTAATGTGATGCTGTAATTCCAATTGTGTATAGATTCTTGATTTTGAATTTCTTTATTGTTTTTTAAATTTTCTATTCTTTTCCCTAATTTCTTTGAGCTATTTCCTAGTAATTTTAACCCTAACATGTGTAATCCATAATTTAAGTGCGATGAAAGTACAACTGTAATTTTAACTCTACAGATTCTTGACTTTGAATTTTTTCATTTGATCTCATTTTTCAATGAGTCTGTCTCGCATCTTACTTTAATCCAAAAGATAATTTCTTGACATTTTTTGTGAATATTGTCTCCTACTTGTCACGTTCCGCCAAATTACCTAGACAGAATTGCCTACCAAAAGGAAGTCTCAAGAAAGGGAGGCTAATGAAATATTCCAGAAGCTCTTGGAAGACTTGAGAAAATGTGGAAATATGATACATAATTCTATAACATACGTAGAAGGATCTAGAATAGGTTTTATAGCATTTAAGTGAAGATTGGAGGAATGGAAGCAATAGAAGCTTCTAGAAATGGAGATGGAAAAAGACCCTTGTACCTACGTCTAGAATGAGGTAGATGTGTGTATAGATATTTTTACAGAGGATTCTAGTACCCTCTTGTAGGATAAGGGAAGCTTTCATAAGAAGCTTCTCCATAGTCCTTTTCTTGTATGTTCTGGAATATTCTAGAGAATGCCTAAGATACCTATAAATAGGGGCTCATTTGCTCCATCCGTAATCCAAGAGTTGTGTAAGCTTTCTCAAAGTGAATACAAAGGCATTCTCTCAAACTCGCTTTGTCTTCTTACTTGTCTTTCTTCTAAGTTTGTGAGTTAGGCAAACTTAGCATCTCCAAGTAAGACTTGTGATTGTCTAAGTGCCGCACAGATAGCTTGGAAACAACCAACAAGGCCGTGACATATTGCTTCAATGTGTCTCTCTCATTTCCCATGGCAAGCCCATAAGACCTTTATTTTTATTTTTTTTATTTTCAACCCATAAGACCTTGATTGTTAGACCTAATATTGGTAAACCAGAAAATTAGTGTCATGAAAGTACAACTGTAATTTCAATTCTGTATAGGTTCTTGATTTTGAATTTCTTTATTTTTTTTGAAGTATCAATACTTTTCCCTAATATCTTTGAGCTATTTCCTAATTTTAGCCCTAATATGTGTAATCCATAAAATAAAGTATAATTGTAATTTCAACTATGTTCTTGACTTTGAAGTTTTCATTATTTTTTCCCCTTTTAATGTAGTGTGATGAGGGGACTACCTCAGAACCTCTATTCAATTCTCAATAATCCATATAGAATTCCAACCTCATGGAATACCAGCTTAGCAGAGCCAATAAAGAAGACATTTATTTTCTCAGACCGCAAAGCAACCTCTGACTATCACAGACATTACCAACCATTTGCTAAAAAGTGGCCAACAACCAAGCATGCCACTCAAGCTTCAGCAGGCCTTGGACATCTGCAAATTCCAGAAACAGACGAAGGGAAATGGATAGTACCTACCTCAATGGATTGGAGTCGTTACCATATAGTAACCCATATAAAAAACCAAATCGACAAAATGTGTCATGCTGTATCTATGGGTACAGTAATCGAGATTGACCTAATGATTGTTCACGAATTGCGCACACATATGTTTTTGGATTCTTTAATCCATTCGCACCCCTTAGCAGGTCCTTATTCTGAGGTTTTCAAGAGTGTAGCCTGGAAAGCGCTTCAACCACGGGATTTTTATTCAGTTTCCTTGGGACTTACGGAGAAATGGGAACACCAAAACAACATTCCATTGATGGATATGTCAGTGTTCCACAGTGCAATGAGTTTTTTCCGATGCTTTCTGTCTGCTAACAACCAGTCATAGCTATTATGCAAATTGGTAAATAATTCCTTAATTGGCAAGGTAATGGAATTTATTATGGGAGCTGGTAGCAGATACATCACTCTGTGGTCATTATTGGATATGAACCAAGTTGTTTTATAGTTCTAAATTCCTGGGGACCAGAATAGGACGATGATGGTTTTGTTAGATGTAACAATGGTAAATTAACATAATTTTACGTTTAAATTTTTAGTTTTATAATTTACAAGAAGAAGAAGACCCAATAACAAAGAACAAAAAAAACCTTTTATCCAGGTCGATATTTAAAAATTCCAAATAACAAAATGAAAATTAAAATAAAATTAGGATCATAATAACAAAACATACAGGCAATTAAGAGCAACATAAAAAATAAAAATAAAAACCCAACATATAATTTGTAATGAAGAATCAGATCAGAAAATAAGAAAATCAAAAATTAGAAAGTGGAAAGTGGAATGAAATGCAAATCACCATGAAGTCGTAGTTTGTATTTTGTTTTCAATTCTATATATCAATGTCGATGTACATGTATGAAAACCGAAACAACACCACAAATTAGAATCATGATGAAGAAGAATATATGTCATCATGTACTAAATAAAAAAGAAGAATAATTCATCACATCAGAAAATAAGGAAATAAGAAAATGGAAGAATAGAAGAAATACATCCAAATAGAATTAAATCTTAAAAGAGGGAAGTTTCTAAATAATCCATTAAAGAATTAAGTCATACCTACGTGAAAATTTGACCAAACTATCTGCAAGTAAACCATTACTCCAATCGTGATTTTGCTTCTGAAAAACCTAAGTGATTCGTGATTCAGATCAAGATTAATTGCAACAATACCCAAACAATTAAAATAGACAATCTAAATCATCTAACACATACGAAAGTGATTTAAATTGTTGTTTCAAAATCAATAAATCAACACAATAGATTTTTACGTGAAAAAACCAAAATTGGAGCACCTCCAATTATCATTTTAAAAAAAAAAATCACGAGCTGAATGCCACTAATCAATCTACTATGAAAAAAAGAAAGAATACAAATTTACCAAACAAACTACCCAAACTCTGACAATTTGTCTTCAACAATCTGTATCTCTTTCACCACAACCTTCATCTCGGAATTGATCAAATTGATGTTGAATCCACAACATCCATGTCGAATCAACGACTGCGCACAGCTTTGAACTCCTTCGAATACTCCACGTTTAAATCTCCGAATTCCACCGAAGAAGAACACTCTTAAAGTAGAACACTCAAATAACCAAACTCTTTGATGTATGCTTGTCAAACCATGTGAGTTTAATACTCAATCAAACATCAAAGAAAACTAGCAAAATAGTCCTAGAAAAAAAACCCTAGAAACCTCAAAAAAGATCTGAAAGCAGTACACTAGATTCGAAGCAAACTGCAGATTTATAGCAGTTAAGAATGCGATCTCCGCTCGAGCATAGGACTTACTGCTCGAGCGGCGACTCTAAAACACGTGTTCCAAACCAAGGTCCACGCTCGAGCGCTGAAACTTATGCTTGAGCTCAAAATCACTCCTCACAGTATTTTTACAGATGAGCTAAAGTACTGAGAAGGTGGAAACGCCACTCGAGCGCAACTTTCCCCACTCGAGCATGAAGACCAAAAATAGAGGAAAAATTACAATTCGATTAACCCAAGCTTGTTCACAGAATTGGCAATAAGTAGGGTCCTAACAATCTCCCCCTTTGTCAATTCCCAAACAAAACTTTTCTAATAATTTTTTCTAACAAACACACGCACTAGACAACCTAACTAACACAATCAAAAGCTCTAAGCCAACAAAACAAAAAACTGCAAAACCACAAAAGCTGATTTGATTGAGAAACACTTAGAAACATTTTGAACAATCCACCTATGGAAAAATACCAAAATACGACACTAACCAAAACTGTGGAACGAAATAAGATAACGAAGATAAATAGATATGAATAAGCAAAATATCCAACTGTATATCCAAAATTATCTATTCCAATACATCCCAATATTCATGCCCAAAAGTGGTTTAGCAAACACAAATGTCTAGCAATTCTAAACCAAAGTAAACAACCAAAAGAACAACCAACCAATGTTTGTGAGTGTAGAAATACCTCAAAGTAATCACCCTTTTTTTGTCCGGGAGACAAAGTACCAAAAAAAAAAAAAAAGAAAGAAAGAAAGAAAGAAGAAGAAGAAGAAGATAAAAAGAATATAAATTGTGCAAAGAAAAAATATACTGGCCAAGTAGAGAGAAACATGCATGAAAGATCCGGCGGTGGCAGAGGCTGCTGTAGCTAAAGCAGAGTCAAGATTTGAGCAATATACTGGGAAGACTGAGCAACAAACTCCTCAATGCGGCAGGAAGAGGCCTCTAAGGCAGTGAATCGGGCATCAGTGGAGGTCTCAAGATCAGTAAGCCAAGCATCAAAGATATCGATCCGGCCCACCAAGCGATCAAAATGGGAAACCATGGCATGCTCAAACTAACGCAAACTGGCCTCTCATAAAACGAGTCGGAGGAGGGTGCTCCCCCTCATCTACAGCAGCAACATCATACTCGGCCTCCTCAGCCAGAGGATTATCACCTGTAATAGAACCACCCACCCCAGAAGGGCCCCCCTTGACATGTGACTGACTCTGGAAGACGGTCTTTTTGGTAAATGGTCGGGTAGGAAAGACAAACTCATCTGCTTCAAAGGTAGGAACCTCAAGTTTAGTAAGAAGACGGTTAAGAAAGCAACCATAAGGGAGACCTAAAGATTTTCTCTCAAACGCAGCTATCATCTTTTGAATAACGAGGGTGGCAAGATTGCTGGAGAGGTGGTGATCTATGCAAAAGAGAACATAGCCTTGTTCTTGATTGATCTCGGAACTATGGGTGGTGACGATGATATTGGCACAGACAATTAAGTTGAGCAAATGGAACTAGGGAAGGAGTTCATGTTGTTTGATCAAGGCTTCCTTAAGCCAAGTACGGGATGTACCACAGAATGCAGTGGCCACCTCGTTGAAGTCACATGTGGGTCGGACAAGGAAGGGATAGTGACACAGAAAGACACGCCCGATGCCTAATTGCTCATGAATAAGATCGAGGGTAATGGTGATGGACTGAGACCTAACCCAGGTCTTGAAAAAAGGACCAATATCATCAATGCCCTCGATGTTACAATAAAATTCCTCCACCCAATCAAGGTTTTGACAGTCGGAGAAAGAGAGAACTAAGTCACCCCCCAAAGGATCAAACAATAGTCGAATGGGTATAGACTCAAAAGTGTTGGTCTGGACATGACGCTCAAGATGGATAGTCCTAGAAGAGTAAAGCTCTCTAAGAGACTTGGCTTTTTTAGCGAATGGAAAACGGTCAAAGTTATATTGTAGGAGGTTAGTGGTGGACTTGCGGCATTTAGCAGTAGAGGAGGACATAACTAAAACCAAGAAGACAACAACCCCAACAACACAGATAATCACCCCCAAAACACAAAGGTCAAACGCATTAGTATCCAAAAGAAAAATAGTAGTAACACAACTAGAAGAACAAAATGTAAACCCAAAAGCAACTGGGTACCAAAAGAAAAAAAACCAACATAGCATTATTCTAAGCACCAGAGATAGAAATTAGTAACAACACCAACAACAACAACAAAAAAATGCCAAAACCAATGACACTAAAAACAGGAGTAAGCAAGACAGGCCATTAGTATCTAAGCAATAGAAAACACAAGAAACCAAGTAGAAATAGTCAGCACGCCAAATCCTCTGTGGAAGTGTGTAAACCAGTGCAGAACAAGAAGAAACACTAAGACCAAGCCACCACAACCAAAATCCAAACCAAACCAAACCAAGAATGACAGATCAAGAGAGAGAGAGAAAAAAAAAAAAAAGGGGGGAAAGAGACTTACCAGAAACAAAAATGGAAGGGAAGAGCACCAAAAAACAAGCCAAACCACGATGCAATCTAAGCCCGTGGAGATTGCAATCGAAGCCCTAGGAGAAAGAGAGAGAGAGAGAGAGAGAGAGAGAGAGAGAGAGAGAGAGAGAGAGAGAGAGAGAAATTTGAGGGAAAATGGATTGAAAAGTCGAGGGTTAGGTTTATATAGCAAGATAGTCTGCTCGAGCGAGGGACTTGCCGCTCGAGCAATCTTACTTACGCGTGAACTACGCTCGAGCCTAGACTCATGCGCTTGAAGTCAAAAAAACAAGCTCACAGAAGTTTAACGGCTCTGCAAAAAAGCTGGATGAGAGAAATCTTCGCTCAAGTGGGGAAGAAAAATCAACAAACACAAAATACACCCGTCTGAGCAATTAAAACCAACTCACACTGTCAAGTGGGACCTGAAACAAAAAGAGGTGAACACAATAACAACAATATGACACTAAGATGAGATAATCCACAAACCATGAAGCCTGCAAACTCGCAATTTTGACAATATGAAGCATAGTATTAGGTAAGCATTGATCAATGATCATAAGCTACATGAGAATGCATAACTCAAAGACAAACATGAGAGATCACATAATGAATGTGTGTGTGTGTGTGTGTGTGCAATCCTTGAGAGGCCACAAAGCTAGAGTTAATCCTCGTAGTGATCGGATGGCTAGACCTCTGGCAAGAGTAAACATCATTGAGAAAAGTCAAACCACTAGACATCAAGGGATATTTGTTGAGTAAAAACGAAGGCTCCCCCTCAATCAATGAGTCCTTTTTTTTTATTATTTGATTTTTGATTTGTCTTTCTTATGGGCACTCACTGGTGGCATGCACACTCAAAAGTATGGAGACCAAACCAGAGAAGCATGAAAGCAACAAGGAAGGCCTAGTTAGTGCCTTTGAGGTAGCCTTTTCCTAATGCCCGGACTTCAAAGAGCTGAGGGAGGAATCGTGGAAGTGAAAAATGATAGAAGATGGTTAAGAGACTCAACATCACCTATGATATGCCGGTATAGGTCAATTCTTCTAAACATGTATTGGAGACATTGTTAAAAGTCCATAAAGAACTTTGATCACTTGTGTGGAAACCATTGCAACAGTTTATCTCAAGGATGTGTACAGAATGAGATCATGAATTCAATGAGTATAAGCATTTGGAATGAGCTATGAACAAAGAAGAATAAAATCTTGCAAGCAGCATGAGAAGTGTTCATATGAGTCTAAATGCAGATGTGGCAGGATTCAATGGCAATGAGATTATAGCATCCAAGTACACCAAAGCCAATCACTCTCACCCACTCAAGTAACAAGTCACACCCTAGTGATTGAGCACTACACCCAAGGTCTTTCTAAGGAACTCAAACCGAAGAAGATCAAGAGGTTTTGTAAAAATATCAGCCTTTTGATACTCAGTGGGTACATGTTTAAGAACAACAAGGCCTTTTTCCACTAACTCTCGAATGAAATGATGACGAATGTTAATGTGTTTAGTGCGAGAGTGTTGGATAGGATTTTTAGAAATGTTAATGGCACTTGTATTATCACAGAAAAGGGTGAGAGTGTCCTAGTCAATGCCATAATCATGAAGCATTTGCTTCATCCATAACATGTGCACAACAACTCCCTACAACAATGTACTCAGTCTCAGCAGTCAAAAGAGATATGGCATTTTTCTTTTTGCTATGCCAGGCAGCCAAATTATTCCTAAGGTAAAAACACCCTCCGGATCTGCTCTTACGATTATCAGCACACCCTGCCCAGTCGGCATCAGAAAAACCAGTGATCTCAGTGGTAGTGTCGGTCGTGAACCAAATCCCATACCCCAATGTCCCATTAACATACTTAATGATGCGTTTGACCGCAAGCAGATGAGACTCTTTAGGACATGCTTGGTATCGGGCACAAACACCTACACTAAATGCAATGTCAGGTCGACTGGCTGTGAGGTACAAGAGACTCCCTATCATACTCCTATAAAGGGTAAGATCAACATCAGTACCAGAGGAATCTTTGGAAATGTGAAGACTGGTGCTCATAGGAGTACGTGCATGTTTGGCCGACTCTAGACCAAACTTAGACTGAAGGTTTTTGGCATAGTTGGTCTGAGAGACAAACATACCCGAAAGAGATTGTTTAATTTGAAGACCCAAGAAGTAAGACAACTCCCCCATCATGCTCATTTCAAACTCATGTGTCATGCAATCCGAGAAATATTTCACAAGAAAATCAACAGTGGATCCAAACATAATATCATCAACATAAATCAAAGCAACAAGTATTTGAGACTTAGTATATTTCACAAATAAGGTCTTGTCCACACTACCCCTTTGAAAATCATTATCAAGAAGAAAGGTAATAAGTCTATCATACCAAGCCCTTACTATCATACCAAGCCCGAGGGGCTTGTTTCAACCCATACAACGCCTTGTCTAACTTGTAGACATGATGTGGACATTTTGGGTCCTCAAACCCTTTTGGTTGCTCAATATAAGCCTCTTCTTTCAAGTAACCATTCAGGAAGGCACTTTTCATGTCTATTTGAAACAATTTGAACCCAAGAAAACATGCAACACCAAGTAAAATACAAATAGATTCGAGACGTGTAACAAGGGCAAACGTCTCATCGTAATCAACACCATCTACTTGAGCATACCCTTGAGATACCAACCTCGCTTTATTTGTAACCATAGTACCATTCTGATCAAATTTATTTTTAAAGATCCACTTGGTACCTATCACATTCATGTCTCTAGGTCTTGAAACAAGAGTTTAAACTTTGTTATGTTCAGATTGACCTGATTTTTCATGCATAGCATTAACCCAACTATCATCTAGTAAGGCCTCTTTTTATATTTTTAGGTTCAATTAACCACACATAGCATATATGAGATACCTCTTCCCGAATTTGTTTTCAGGTTTTTATTTTGTCTGAGACACTTCCAATCACCTGTTGAGCTGGATGATTCAGTTTTACCCTTGCTGATGGTTTTAACTCAGGAGCATCAGAGGTGGTGTCTCTTTGTGCACTCTTTGGACTCGGACTTACCATTGAAGTTGGTGCCGGCTCACCTTATTGAGCTTCACCCTATGCTTCTCCTTGTCTTTGTGGTTCAATATCCAAGATTGGAGACTCACCATATTCTTCCTCATGTATTTCTGGCATAGGAGAACCTGTGTCATCTATAACCACATTGATTGATTCCATTAGAGATAAAGTGCGCAGGTTATAGACACGAAAAGTGGTTGAATACCCTAAAAAAATACCATTATCACTTCGAGAGTCAAATTTGCCCAAAGGCTCTCTATCTTTGAAATGTAACATTTACTCCCAAAAGTTTTGAAATATTTTACATTAGGTTTCAACCCTTTCCACAGTTCATATGGAGTTTGTAAAGTGTCGGGCCTTAAATACACATGATTCACAACATAAACAGCGATATTTAAGGCTTCAGCCCAAAACTTAGGAAGAACTTTCTTGCTAAGGAGCATGACCCTAGCCATCTCTTAAACTACCATGTTCTTCCTCTCAATAACTCCATTTTGCTGTGGAGTAATCGGTGTAGAAAACTCATGCTTAATTCCATGCATATTACAAAAATCCGAAAACGAACTATATTCAAATTCACGACCATGATCAGTTCGGATTCTTATGACACGCCCAATAGAAACACCCTGTTCATTTTGGATTTTAAGGACTAAAGCCTGAAAAGCATCAAACGTATCAGATTTTTCTCTTAAAAAATTAACCTATGAAAACGAGTATAATCATCAACAGTTAAGAATATGTATCTTTTACCTCCAATACTTTCAGCACGAGTGGGTCCCATAAGATCCATATGAACCAATTCAAGAGGACGTTTGGTTGTGAAGCTATTCACCTTTTTATGAGGGGCACAAGTTTGCTTCCCAAGTTAACATGGTCCACACACATGGTTCACATTCTTACCCATTTTGGGTACTCCTCTCACAAGCTCTTTGTTGGCAATCTTAGTTAGATCTTTGAAATTCATGTGACCTAATCTTTGATACCATAAGTCAAGATTACTTATGATGGCTGAATAGCAAGTGAGATCATTTTGTGGTAACAATCCCATAGCAACAATTATCAGATATACGAATGTAACAACCCTCGTCACTATTTACCGAATAAGCACTGATTACCGATAAACTGAACTAATTATGACTGATAAGTGAACTGAATAAATTACTGAACTGACTGAAACTGGAACTGAATTGATCAAGTATAGCTATTGTATTGCATTTCTATCTGCTTGATTTATTTGATTATCTGTTCATGTTTTGTGTTTGAACTGCTTATTGAAGGCCTTATCGGCGGCCGAACCGGAAATTGTTTAGTGTTTCATGATCCTCATAATTTATGTGATTTTATGGTATAATTATCTGAAAGTCGATTTGGTATGTTTAAACTAGATTAAATAGAGCCAAATTATCAGAGTTGCCTTATTTACGGAATTGCCATTGAGTGGGCCTTAGTTTATTATTATTCTTGAGCCTCATACACTCACACAAAACACATTCATCAGCCCATTTCTTTACTCTAGCCGACCAAGAGAGGAAGAAGGAGAGAATTTGAGTTCCATCTAGGGAATTGGCTTGTAGACTTGAAGATTGGTAGAAGATTTGTGCAATTGAGCTTTCATACTTGGAATTAAGGACCTTAGGTAAGGAATTCAACCCTCTAATTGTGAGTTTGAGCTAAGTCTTGCATGGTTCATACTTCATTGTAGAACTAAGTCATGCTTTAGTGCAAATGAGTTGAATTGTAGCTTAATTCATGCATGCATGGTTGATACGTTGAAATTGGAGTTGAGTTCATGGTAGATTGTCACATGCATGTCCCTGTTTTGAGTGTAGACCATGATTTCATCTTGTTTGTGAAACAATTGGCTCATTAGAGCATGTTTTGAAGCTTGAAAGTTGTTTAAAGATCATGCATGTTATGTTTGAATGTTGTTCTTGAAAAATGGTTTGAGATTGGGTTTGAATTAAACACCCTTGGGCTTTGATTTCTTAAATTGGGTTTTGAAACATGTTATTCTATGTGTTTGCAAGAGTTTTTCCAGAAAATAGCCCAAGAGGATCGAAAATATTGCTTTTGAACTTAGTTTTGAGCTTGGGACTCAAATCTGGAATTTCCAGATTTTGGTTGTCCCCTCGAGCGGAAGAAGTGGCGCTCGAGTGGGAAAATCGAGCTCCCAGCATCTTGCACTGCGCATCAGTCCGCTCGAGCGGAGTATTGGGCGCTCGAGCGGAAGACTGGGTGACACGCTCGAGCGGGCGTCGAGCGGAGATTTCACCCATCCAGTACTTTTTGGTCCGCTCGAGCGGGGATGTTGCCGCTCGAGCGGGGACCTTTGTTTGCTTGTTCGCTCGAGCGGGGAAACCTGCACTCGAACGGGACTCTGTTTCACTGAAAATTCTGCAAATGTTTTCTGAACACATCTTTGCATCCTCATTCCATCCTAGGCATTCCTAGGCCTAGTTTTAGACATCTTAATGAGGATATAGATGTAGAACACACCGAGGCATTTAGGGATTAAGTTATTATCTTTCCCAACTGTGAAACTTAGAGTGTGTTCAATCTGTTAACTGTATAGGGTTGGCATTCCAAGGAACCGCGCTCTAGCCTACTGTAGCCCAATCTCTGTGAGTAACAATTGTGTAAAGATATGTTCAAATGATTAACTTCTGAAATACTGACCTGAACTGTTTACTGAATTGATATTGTTGACTGTATGAATGTATGTCCTATATTCTGAACTGTACTGTGGCATCCTTAGCAACTATTGTTTACTGTTACTGCTACTGTTTGAGAAATCTCTGTCATCGACGGTCTGTGAACGGATGGCCCCACCGACAGTCTATGAACGGGTGGAATTGTCTAATCGACTCGGTTCCCATGTTGGAACCACTACTGGTTACTGATTGATGGCCATCAATTATTGTTCGGTCTTTTAAGACCTATCGTTTACTGTACTGTTATGCTAATGGATGTACCACATATCACTGAATGACAGATATACAGAATCAATGAACTGTTTTCATTACTGTAAGGACATTCATTCTTAACTCCTTTACGCATTATGTTATTCACTGGGCTTTAGCTCACTGCTCATATATATATGTAGGTGTACAGGCACCGGATCAAAGCTAGAAGCGTCGGAGTAAACTCCAGTTTTGTCAAGCCAACCAATGTGCCTCACTGCGAGGTTCCGAGCCTATCATGCTAAGGCTTAGGGGTGTTTTAGTATTTCCCCTTTTTGCACTGTCTCACTGCTTTGTAATAACCGAATGGGATTGTATAGACTGAATGTTTACTGTACTGTTGAGCGGGGATTAAGTCCATGTTTCACTGAATGACATGTATATATATGTACTGTTCTGTAAATATGTATGAAAAATCTTTTTGGCATACAAACTGTCACAGCTCATTGGACATTATTTTATTACTGTATTGGCTTCCGCCAGGCCCTGTACTCTGTTTTACTGTAATACTGTTAAGTAGGCCTTCGGTAATCTCGGATTACTGGCCGGTTACGGTGCTAAACCCATAGGGCCGGGTTTGGGTTGTGACAACGAACCCCATGCATGACCATATTTCTCTTCTTATCCAAAATTTCACATTTAGTTTTTGAAAATAATACTTCATGGTGGGAATCACAGATTTGACTAATGCTCAAAAAATTCGCTTTAAGGCCATCAACAAGTAATGCATTTTCGAGCTTGGGAAGATCGGCCACACTTATAAAGCCCTTACCAATTACTCTAGAAGTGCCACCATCTCCAAAAGTAACAATTCCTCCTTCATATTTTTCAAGAGATGTGAAATAGGATTTGTCACCAGACATGTGACGAGAGCACCCACTATCTAGATACCACATGTGTGAGTCACGTGCTTTCAGAGCAGTGTGAACAACAAAATAAGTTTAAGTCACTCTTTTTCACCCATATCTCTTTGGTCTTAACAGAAGCAGGGCTGGTAGTCTTGGTAAATGTCGTAGTGTTGTGAACACCATCATGGATCTTGGTGCTCCGCCTAGACATGTAAGGTTGTCTCCTAACCCATGAAGTATTAGAATTTCTAATTTTTTAAGACACCTTACCAAACAACTCATAACAATAAGGACAAATGTGGCCATACCTACCACAATGATGACAAACAAAAATAGGTTTTACCTCCCTTTTGTTGATCTTACCCCCTTTTGGCTGATGAAGAGAGGAATTACCCTGTTGAACCTTCAGTTTACCCTTTGCTTGAGTCTTCAGGTCATATGATGTAGAGGTCTGTCCCTTTTGAACTGTTGTATTACCATAGTCTATCCCACTTTTGTCGCAACTCATCTATTGAGACCCGAGGAAGTCTTCCAGTGTCTTGACCCTTTGTTCCACATAGCAATTATGGCTCTAGCATCTTTGAATTCTTCTTCTTTCTGACTGACCATCTCTTCTAATGCAACTTATGACATCTCAAGGATTTCAATCTTCTTTTCATATGTGGCATAGATGTTCAAAAGTTCATTCCTTTCGGTTTCACAACACAGAAGTTTTTCACATAGATCTTGCCTGTCATTGGAGATCTTGATGACATCATGTTTTGTTTTTGCAACCTCTCCCTTTAGCTTGACATTCTCACTTTCGCACGCTTTGAGCTTGAAAGTCAGTTTGTTATTGATCTTGAACAAGTTCAGAGATTTATTGTAAAGCTTTTCATAAGCTTGTTGTAGGTCATCACCATCAATCTCATCATTGTCTTCCGAGGTTTCATCATCTTCTTTTTGCTCCTCTTTCTTTTCAATCTCATCTAGTCGAGCAACTAAACCATGAAAGTTGATGGATGGTTGTGAAGATGACTCACCTCTTTCATGGACTAGACTAAGAATGTCTTATGCATCTTTGGCCTTAGTACAGTGAGCAATCCGTCGTTGTTCTTCTTCAGAAATTGCTTCACAGATTGTATTCAGAACTCTTTGATTGCTCAGATTGTCAGCACCTTCAGTACCCTCTTCAATTACTTGCCAACCTTTAAGGTCATGAGCTCGAAGATACATCCTCATTCATATCTTCCAGAATAAGTAATCACTCCCATCAAAGGTAGGAGCACAGTGCAGACTCTGACCATAAGAAAACTCAATTGGCTTTGGAGATGGTTGAGTGACAATAGACTAGAATGCCATGTAGGTACTATCCCCGTCTTCACTGGATTAGGTTTCTTCGGGTTCTTACTCTAACCCGCTTTCATCATCCCAAGTCACAGTATAGACTTTCTTGCAGTTCTTTTTTGATGGACATTCAAGTGCAATATGTCTAAACCCTTGACATTCATAACACTTGACACCTTGCCCCTTCACAGTCTTCTTCTCAGTATTTGGAGCAATTTTTGGTGGAAAAGTTTTAAATTTTTCATTACCCTTATCTTTTGAACTAGAGTCCTTAAAATTCGGCTTCTTTTTCTTTAAATTTTTTTTAAATTGTTTGGTAAACATCGCCGTCATTTCAGACTCTAAATCAAACTTAACCTCAGGGGTCTTAGTAATCTCATGAGCACTAGTAAAAGCCACACTATCTTTTTGTTTTTTCTTAGAAATCTGGTGGGCTTCATAAGCCTGCAAGTTGCTAACCAACTGATCAAGCTTGAGGTTCTCAACATCCTGAGCCTCCTCAATAGCTGTCACTTTTGATTGGAACCTCTCGGGTAAAGACCTCAAAATTTTTCTAACAACCTTCAATTCAGGGATTTTTTTCACCAAGTGTGAAATAGGAATTCACGATGTTACTAAGTTTAGCATAAAAATCATCAAACGTCTCATCATCATGCATAAAAAGCATTTCAAAAGAGGAGGTAAGACGTTGAAGTTTTGATCTTTTAACAGCAGTACTCGTGAATAGTTTCAAGAATGTCCCAAGCCTCTTTTGCTACCTCACATGTATAAATACGACGAAACTCTTCTGGTGTAACAGAGCAAAAGAGGGAATTGAGAACTTTACTGTTTCAACTCGAATTTTGATAATCGATTACGTCCCATCTATTGAGTGGTTTAGGGATATCAGCACCATCAATGATGATAATAGGTTCACTCTACCCATAAAGCACGCGGTGCCAAACTTTCTCATCAATAGATTTTTAAAAACGCCCTCATACGAGCTTTCCAATAAGAATAGTTTGTACCATCGAGTAACGGAGGTCTATGGGTCGAGTTATCTTCGCGAATTGAATTCATATCACAAATCACACAAAATCACACTCCTATATTTTTTAGAAAAACAAAGAGTGACCTGCTCCAACACCAATTGAAAAACCTAAGTAATTCGTGATTCAGATTAAGATTAATTGCAACAATGCCTAAACAATTAAAACTGACAATCTAAATCATCTAGCATATATGAAAATGATTTAGATTGTTGCTTCAAAATCAATAAATCAACACAATAGATTTTTACGTGAAAAAAATCACAATTGGAGCACCTTCAATTGTGATTAAAAAAAATCACGGGCTAAACGCCACTAATCAATCCACTATGAAAGAAAGAAAGAATTCAAATTTACCAAACAAATTACCCAAACTCTAACAATTTGTCTTCAACAATCTACATCTGTTTCACCGCAACCTTCGTCTCGGAATTGATCAGATTGATGTTGAATCCACAACATCCATGTCAAATCAATGACTGCGCACAGCTTCGAACTCCTTCGAATACTCCATGCTTGAATCTCCGGATTCCACCGAAGAAGAACACTCTTGAAATAGAGCACTCAGACAACCAAACTCTTTGATGTATGTTTGTCGAACCATATGAGTTTAATACTCAATCAAACATCAAAGAAAACTAGCAAAAAAGCCCCAGAAGAAAACCCTAGAACCCTTGAAGAAGATCTGGAAGCAGTACACTAGATTTGGAGCAAACTGCAGATTTATAGCAGTTGAGAACGCGGTCTCCGCTTGAGCACAGGACTTGCTGCTTGAGCGGCGACACTAAAACGCGTGTTCCAAACTAGGGTCCACGCTCGAGCATAAAATCACACCTCACAGTATTTTTGTAGATGAGCCAAAGTACTGAGAAGGTGGAAACGTCGCTCGAGCGCAACTTTCCTCGCTCGAGCGAGAAGACCAAAAATAGAGGAAAAATTACAACTCAATTAACCCAAGCTTGTTCGTGAAATTGGCAATAATTAGGGTCCTAACAGCTTCATTGTGAGTTGATTCAATACCCACAAATTTGGTTCAAAGTTCTTATTCCCAGTGGTTACCAAGGCAGTAATTGATTCAATTCCAAAAGCAAAGCAAATTATATAAAACAATATTTATGAAAAATCTAAAAGAGGGCTTTTATTTTAATTAGCTTAGGTTGACAAAGAAACGATATTTATGAAAAAGAGAAATAGAGGAATGTTGGGAGGTTTATTAAATTATGCTTTGGATGCTCTGAAGAGTGTGAGTGAGAATGGCGAAGCATACAAAGAGCTTTTTCAAGTGTGTGGACTTTGATGGTGGGTTTTAGGTGAGATCGTTGTTGTTTGGAGCTAGATTTTCGTTGTATTTATTTATTTATTTTTTTTGCAAAGGGTTCGGACTCTTTGAAATAGGCTAGAATTTTTTAGATTGGAATTGTGGAAGCCCAATGAGTCTAGATCCTCTGTCATGCTCATCTGCCATGATTCCTGTGGTGCCCCAAAACGACATCGTTTTGAGACAAAATTTCACCAAAATAAATAAATAAATAAACAAATAGAACCCTTCTTCTTCTTCTTCTTTTTCTTCTTTTTCTTCCTCCTCCTTTCTCTCACTAAAACTACCAACCCATCAACAACCCACCGCCGCCACCCCTATAGTCGCAAGCCCCCTTATCTCCCCACTATCTCGATCTTTTCTCCTCTTTTCTTTTCTCTCTCAGTTCTCAAACCAAAGAGACAAAGATGGACGGTGAGGCGACGGCGGAAGAGGAAGTGGAGTGCTGTCGGTGTACCGGAGGGAGTTCGTCGGTCATCCTCGTTGTTGGTCGTCAATTGTCTCCCTGGTTTCAACCTAGATTTGAAATGCAGAAAGATGGGTTTATGAAGAAAAGTAAAGTTTCAAAATCTCTATAAAAGATTTGAGATCCAAAATCAAAGGGGAGGAGAAGAAAAAATTTAGATTGTTTGTTCGTTACTTTTGTTTGTATTGATCTAATTTTTAGTCAATTTTGATTTATCATTTGGAATGTTCATTCAAAGTGTTAATATGCATATATATATATATATATATACATCTCAAATTTTTTTAATCCCAAATTTTTGTTTGAATGGTTGTTGATGTTGGTGTTCTTTTGAGTGGTGGTGAGAAATGAAGGGTTTTGCTCAGAAATCCTCTACTGGTGCCGTGGCGGCTAGAGTTCGTTGGCTGTGGGGTTATTTCCCTCTTTCTCTTTCTTTGGTTTTTTTTTTTTTTTTTTTTTTTCCTCTTGAAATTTTAAAATTTTCCCCAAAACAACGTCGTTTTGGGGCATTACAGGAACCACCACAGGAGATCACGGCAGAAGATCCAAACTCAAGTCCAATGGGCCTACATCGACTTTAATGCCATGTCAACTCAGGCTCCTCCATTGTCCACTCATGGTTAGGCCTAGAACTGTGCAAAATACCGTTTAATCGGTTAAAATGGTATTGATCCACATCAATCTATACCACTGTATCTGCTAACTGGGGTTTAAATTTTAAAATTTATAATCCACCTTCGAAACCGCACCGCTCTGCTATAGGTAATACATATATATTTTTTAACCTATAATGAAATATCAAAATAAAAATGAGTGTAAGAAAGATTTAAGATGTAAAATTTATTACAAATAAGTAGTTATATATATGAAAAATATAATGTAAAATTAGTTTGTATTAAATATATGAAAAATATTGTGCAAATTAGAGTTATATATTATGCAAAGGCTTGATAATTAGTTAAAATATTCTTCAATCCGTCAATCTGCTAATTCGTCCAAAACTGCACAAACCGCAATTTGTTAATCCGCCAATCCACCATTTGATTTATAATTTTCCTCTCAAATCGTCCGAACAACACCACAGAGTTAGGCCTGTTATTAGGAATGGCAATAGATGAGGCAGGTTTATAATCCCCTATTCCAGTCCTCTATTTTGTTGGGGGCGGATATGGAGCAGTGGTAGGAAAGTGTTGAAATAATTTTTCTTGTTAAAGAGGGTATGATAAAACTTAACTTAAATATCTCATGTCAATATATAACATAAAAATGAAATTTTTGCACAAAAAAAAAACCAAGATGATCCCAAAAATACATCCATGTTGGATACAAAAGTTTGAAAAGTCATATTACAATCTCATTTAGTGCCCATTTGACAATTTAACTATCTTTGAGCATTCGCATTAACCTAAACAAAATTCAAGTCAAATATAACTTAAAATTCACTTTTGTATTTTAGTTGATCTCTTTTTTATGTACACATTTCAGTGAACTTTCTATTCTAAAATTTTATTTCATTAAAATATATTTTTTTATTTTTCTTTTTCTATAGTTTTTTTAATTATATTTTATTTATAATCTCATGTGAACATTGTATTGATAAGAGATATAGAGGTTGTAAAATCTATTAAACTAATACAATATTAACATGTGAAATAATAAATACAATATTATTATTGTGTTGACAAAAGTTAGAAGAAAAAAACACCAAAGTAATGATAATATAAATAAAGATAAATATCATCTAAAAATAATAATAAATAAATGAATTAAAAAATGTAAAGCCAGTGTACGGTAACTTGTCACTCTTGACGAGTTAGTGTTGGTTAAGGACATTTTCGTGAGACTTGGGCGAGTCTAATGGAGTCCAATTCAAAGCTTCAAGCTAGACAAAGTAGCAGATCTTAATTTAATCTTTTGCAAAAACTCGACCTTAAAAATAAAAAAAATAAATAAAAAAAGAAGCACTCACCGATATCTCAACGACTCAAAACAAAGAACTGGAATGCAAAACTATTATTAGGTTTGAGTTTGGTCTTGAGTTTTAAAATAGTTTTTTATAAATATTTTATTTTTTAAGTGTATTTAGATTAAGTGATTGTAAAAAAAAAATTAAAATTTTATTTAAAATATTAAAAATTTATTTAAAACATAAAAAATATAAATTCAAAATCAAAAATTATTTTTAAAAAATTAAAATTAAACTGAGTGAATAATTTAAAAAATAAAAGTAAAATTAACTCTTAAAAAACTTATTATTTGTCATGAAAAGTATCGTCTCATAAAAAAGTTTGGTTAATAAAAATCTTTTTTCAAGTAAAGGTTTGTCTAATGAAAGTATGTTTTATATAAAGAATTTTGCTAATAAAAACTTTAAGAGTTGTTAACAAAAAATTAAAAATTATATAATATCAAAATATTTGTAATTTTAATATACATTTTACATATCTTAAGTTGATTTTACATATTTTTATTTATCATTTAAATATTTTAATACATTTTATATATATTGACTAATAATAACTCTTTCCTTGTATAAATCAATAAGAGTATGTTATACTAAGATTATTATTATTTTGGTTCTTGTCATCATTGGAACACCACTTGCATAATCTCCAATGAAATGCAAGGCATGGCTGACATGAAAATAAAAGGTCGACACTCTTTAGTCACATTCATTGTCACTCTCAAAGTCACAAGCTATCCATGACATAACATTCAATATCTTCATGTTGTCTACGCCACAAAAATCACAGAAATCCCTTCGCTGCCATCACAACCTCAGATCCCAAATCCATATTTTTTTTAAAAATTAAATTAAATCAAATGCACATAATTGAAATATAGAATTAAAAACGATATGGATCTCACTCAATATAAAAAGGTGATATCTGATTTTAAATTATTGAAGTAGAATTTGTGATAGGCTCTATGTGTCCACATAATATAATTCAATTGAATTCGTGATAGGCTCTACGTGTCCAAATAATATAATTCTATTTAGGCCTTGTTTGGCATTCCCTAAAAAAGTCAAAAAGTCATTCTTCTATTTAAGTCACATCATCTTATTTAAGTCACATCACCTCTCTACCACATTACTTCAAACCCAACTCATATTCCATAAAAAGTCAAAAAATACACTTATTTAGAATATCTTAAAAAACCCATTACTTTGTGAACTCAAAATAATCTGGTTTATATTTATAAATGTTTGGAACTCCTTACTTATTATATGAATTGGGCCATGTTGTTTGGGCCATGAGTCCACCATGAGCCCTACCTTAATAATTTAAATTATTTATTTTTTATATCACAACATAAAGATTATTCGTGAAAAAAATCAAGTTGATCAAACAATCGTGATTACGTTAGTTTATAATAATTATTTCCAAAAACATACACGACAAATATTATTTAAAAATTAGATGGTTTATTTTTTATGAGACAAATTTAATAAATTAACACAACTATGATTATTGAATCAAGTTGAAATTTTTTCATGAATAATCTATACGTTATGATTTAAAAAATGAATAGTTCAAATTATCAAAGTAATACCGTAGTGAATCCTACGAACCCAAACAACATAGTCCAATCCACAAAATCTATTGGATTCGTTTGGGATGTGGATTGGCTTTTTGACTATTTTAGTCAGGGGCTAAAAAGTTTCGTTTGGGACAAGTTTTTTGACTTTTTTTTAGAGAAAAAAATAAAATGATTATGATTTGGATGTGACATTTTGTTTTATTAGACTAAAAAGCTTATTTTATCTTTTTATGACTATTTTAGTCCCAAAAAAAATCCAAAACATTATATGCCAAATGAAGGCAAAATGGAGGGGATAAATTACATGAAATAATATCATAATTGTACAACTATATATATTACCACGCTCACATAAATATATGATGATGATTGTCGAAACATTATAGAACATGTCCCTACAAAGGCACGCACACGACAATAAACTTGAAAGGGAGAATACAATGGGTGCTTTGCTAGGTGGGATAAATATAATGGCCGGCCCATATATCCCATTACAGGCCTGCACTCATCATCACCCTCCCTTCTCTCTCTCTCTCTCTCTCTCTCTCTCTCGTTTAAATTCATTCATACTTCTCTTCTCCTCCCTATATAAATTCATTTAATTTATCACCCCTGTTCTACAAACATTGAATATGGCTAGAAATTTAGCTGATCAAAAATGGGTTCTAAACCCCATCATCTCTATTGAAAATGAAGTGGAAGAAGACAACGAAGAAGAAGCATTGTCGTTTTGTGATCTTCCCATAAACGGCGACAATTTATCAACAAAAGAAGAACCACAATCAGTTGTAGATGACTTCCACTTTGGCCGCTCTGTTTTTGCAGAACCCGAAATGTGTGCTGCCGATGAGCTCTTCTTTCAGGGCCAGATTGTTCCATTACGCCACTCTGTAAGCTCTGACAGCAATCTCCTTATATTCCCAATACATAGGTCCAAGTCCATGGACAATTGTTATTTTGGAAGGTTCAACAGCGTCAGCAGTAGAAGCAGCAGTCAACATTCTTCAAGCAGTGCCAGTTCCACAGCCACTGCCTCCGCTGCCACCACTTACAAGCAAAGAGTCCGAAACCGGTTTCATTCACAGCCAAGTCCTAGTCCGAATCCCCGAACACGGATTTCAAGCGGCCAGTATGGAAATTTGAGCCACCGGAGTCCTAAATCGACCACATGGAGCCTTTTCAGACCTGGTTTGGTCCGGACACCAAAGATCGAATTGCAAGATCTCAAGGTTCGACGCAGTAGCACCAGAACACAGAAACCCATCACAGAATCGAACACATTTATTTCACATGAGGTGAGTCCCATCTTTCTGCGGACTCCTTATCTATGTGAAGGAGTTATGTCTGATTCTGTAATTGATTTCTGTATAAGTAGAAGTACTAGTACGAGCAATAGAATCAGTGGCAACAGTGATGACAGAGACAAGAATGGTTCTTCTAAGATTGAGAGGAGGAAGAAGAAGAAGAAAAAGAAGCAAAGGTTAGTAGATAGGAATGGAACATTGTTTGGTGGTTGCAAGTGTACGGTTGATGCAGTTGAGACAGTACCTTCGCAAGATCAAAAAGTTCAAGCAAAGAAGAAGAAGAATCGAACGTTTGAATGGTTGAAGGAGCTTTCACTTGCTGACGTACAAGATGAAGCATAGATTCACTCATCTTGTTTATGTCATGATTTTTTTGAACTCTGTTTTGTTTGTTTTGTGCTTGTAAAAGTGTATTTAATTTGAAGTAATTGATTTGGAAAAGAACTGTTTTCATACGGTAATCAACCTTAATAGTCATTAGGTGGTTAGCCTGACGTTCGAATTAGTCAAGCGAATTTACCCAAAAGAAGGTGCAAACGTCACAAGTGCACTGAATTGGTGGACCAATTCAACAATCGGGTCAGTATGCTGAGTTGACCAGGTGATCGAATCAAGCATAAGAAAGGTAATCAGTGTATTTGGTTTGAGTTTTTTGGATTAAGTTTTTTTGAAAATTGACTTTTTTTGTTTTCATGTTTTTTTATTTTTAGTAAATATTTTTTAAATTTTAAACATTTTTTTACTTTTTTAGATGCACCTTACTTAGATGTATCTAAAAAGTAAAAAATTTGTGAAAAAATATTTTAAAAAATTAATAAATACATAAAAATACAAAAAATGTATTGAATTCTTTTTTTTTTTTGTATTTTTGGTATTTAGTGAATTTTTAAAAGATTTTTTTTATAATTTTTTTACTTTTTAGGTGTATTTATGTTAGGTGTGTCTAAAAAGTAAAAAAATTGCTTAAAATATTAAAAAAATTCAATAAAAACAAAAAAACACAGAAAATAAGAAAGTAAAATTTTCTGAAAAGTGTTTTTTAAAAAATGGAAACAAGTATTGGACAGTTTGCTTAGTCCATAGTTATCTTTGGAAACAGTGACAATGTTAGAAGTTTGGGTCCTGTTATGGTGTGCAACCCTTAAATATGCAACCAACACAAAGAGTGTAAGTGTAAGGTGTAAACATAAAACAGAAGGCAAACAGAAATGCGTAAATGGGTTGCATACCGTGTGCCTTGCACACTTAAGAAAAGTCCTAGAAGTTTAGAATTTGAGTGGATGAAATGATTATAATTCTTCATTATAATCTAATTTATTAATTCTTAACCTCTCGTTATATAACAAAATAAATAAATAAATAAATAAAATTCTATGAATGCTATTAGGAAAATAAGACAACTAGAGATTATGAGCCATGACTGGAAAATCTATTTCCTTATCTTGCTCTAGGGGTTTAGATCTATTGGATTATCCAAAGATTTTTTATTGGCACTATACTAAGATTACTTGAAAATTACTGTTTCCATTGTTCATTTCGTGGGTGTTTGAGAAGTGGATTTTTATGTAGTTTTTTTAGTTATAGGATATTATTAGATAAAAAATTTTTAGTGTTTGGGAAGATAGTTGGGTTTTTTTGTAGTTGGATATGATGTTTGTGAGAGAAAAAGTGAAATGATTATGGGGTTGGATGTGATATTTTGTTTGGATGTGTTTTTTTTATTTTGCAAAACTTTTGTCTTTTAGTGAAAAAAATGAAAAAAAAATTTGGGAACCAAGTTCCCAAACACTTACAGCTCGTACATACTAGTCCCGTAATAAAAAAACATAAACAAAACAAAAAAAAATATCCATTTTATTTCATTTTCGAACTTTTTTGAGTTGGTGGTTAACTATTATTTTTGTGTGAGAATTTAGTTATTAGTTGTAGTTTAATTATGGGAGTATGCTAGCTGTGAAGGGTGGATATGATACTTTGGGTGTGGTGGTGCTGCTTGTTATGATTAAAGTCTAGACTTTGATGCTTTTCTTTGTGCTCCCGTGGTGTGCAACAATGCCAATTTTTTTACCTTCTAAATAGTTCCCAATAAGGTCTCACTTGACCTTTGGTCCACACCACAATAGTGTCCCTTGATTCTGTGTTTTGAGCAATGCCAGAATCTTAAATATTCTATCAAATACTCACATTAAAATGTAGAATTTGCACATATTAGTGTTTGATAGAATTTTTTATAAAATATTTGGAGTCAAAACATAAAATGCATTTTGTTTGGCGTAGTTTCAAGTTCTTTTTACAATAATTTTATATAAACAATCACATAAGAGAGATAAATGACCCTTTTTGGTGAAATGCAAATAGCACAGCTTTTTTTTATTTGTAAGAATTAATTTTCAAAATTTATTTATGTCCCCAAAATGATAAAATCATATGAAAATAATGAATTCTTTTTAGGAAAATTTATCTATAGATCCCTTGAGGAATGGTGATCCATTTAGTCCCAAAGATTTTCTTATAGACCAATTAGTCCCATTGATTTTAGAAAGGTAGATTTAATATATTATTTGAAAATTAAATTTACGGTTATGCCCTTATTTCTTTCTTTTTTTTTCTCTTGTGCTAGAAAGATAAGGTATATAATCTATGAAAATTAAATTTTGGATAAATTTTTATATAAGAATCTTTTTTAGCTTTTGTTTGGCATGCCAGACTTTCTGACTTTTTAGCTATTTTGGCCAGACAAGAAAAAAAAAAAAAAAAAGATTTTTTAGCTCAATAAAACAAAACATCACATCCAAACCATAATCATTTCATTTTTTTCTCTCGCAAAAGTCAAAAAGGCCAAAAAAGTCTATCTTAAACGAGACTTTTTAGCCTTAGGCTAAAAACAGTCAAAAAAAACCAACTCACATCTCAAACGAAACCCATTAGTTGGAAAACATTTCAAAAGAAGTACAAAAATAACTTGAAATATGAGATTCTTCAAACATTCCAAAAAGATATGGGATTCTTCAAACATTTCAAAAAGAGTACAAAAATTCCTTAGTAAGTTTTAGACAAATGTATAACTTCAAACTGTAACACTCCAATATAACACTTAAGCATTATAGACACCCCATTTTGACCAACCCTAAGACTTGGGTGCTTTCTGTTAATTATTCGATGATGACAATCAGAATGTGTTCCCCAGCCGTCCTCAACAAGAAAAATGGAATTTGAGCTTTAATCTCAACCTTCACACATTTTTGGCCAAACTATTTTAGACCTTAAAACCCTCTTTCAAAATATTTTTCCAAATGTTTCTATGATATTTCAAGACTCCCATTTCAATTAAAATATTTTACTTTTCAGTAAACCCAGTAAGGACAAAGTGAAAATAAATGGAAGGGAGGTGAATTCTTTGAAAAATATTTAAACACATCTTCTTTATAGGTTTGGATTTGAAGGAAACAGGAGGGGATGGGAGAAAACTGGTTTAGGAAAAGAATGAGCATCAAATCATTAAGAATGAAATGAACAGCCTTTACTAAATTAGGCATATCTCTTTGTACACTTGAATTTAGATATGAGGCTATCACCATTGGAAATTAGACTTTTGGAGATTCAATTAGACCCAAAAATCACCTAAAACCAAGTCCGGACAAGGGAGATATGCCTATTTGAAGTTGGGCTTAAGAGCAAATTTTGTTGACTTGGTCCAAAGGAAATGAACAGCCTTCACTAAATTAGGCATATATCTTTGTACACTTGGAATTTAGAAGTGAGGCCACCACCATTGAAAAGCAGACTTTTGTAGCTTCAATTTAGACCCAAGAACCATCTAAAATGAAGTCCATATAAGGGAGATATACTCATTTAAAGTTGGACTTAATAGCAGATTTTGTTGACCTCAACCCAAAATAGCAGTATGCCCTTTTTTTTTTCGGTTTTGGCTTGGTAGGAACACTGTAACGCCCTCAAAATAATAACATTAAACCATTAATCTAGACATGCATTGATATGAAAGATAACCATCATTCTATTCATCAGAGTAACTCATTACAAAAGTATTACATGTTAACAACAAAAGCAAATACCCTACGGGCTTACAGCTTTCCAAGTTAACACTTGGTTACAAAAAGAGAGTACTAACTCAAATACACATTAAGCCATTGGCTTGAAATTACATGTAATACATCAAAAAGGGAATCAAACAACCAAAAAAGTTGTCTGCCTCTAGCCTCCCAAACTATGTCCTCGGAGGTGGCATGCTACCTGTACCTGAAAGTGGATGTCCCATATAGGGTGAGCCACAGCCCAGTAGAAATACACTAAACCAACTATGAACAATGACTAAAAGATTAGCAGTTGATAGATGGTCAACACAAATACATCCACTTATATCACATTTCGGTTTCATGACACTTAAGTCCATGTAACATTTCATTTCCCATTTCTTTTTCAACCTTGAGTTTGAAAACACGGCTCAGAACCTGGCCAATTAACTTAATGAGGTTTAGACTCATCTTTAAAACACTTTCGAAATTCATGATGGATACACATTGTAGTGCTGTATCGATAACATATCAAATCACTTCCACATATCTCAAATAATACACATAGTTAGTGCTGTATTAATGAAACAAAACACTTCCATACGTTCCAAATAATACACATTGCAGTGCTTGTATTAATGAAACAAAAACACTTCTACTTCGCAGCCTGATACACATTGTAGTGTTGTATCACTGTCACACAAAATCCGGTTTAGAGGTGCAGCCCCTTTCTTCCAATAAACCGTGGAGTACAGCCCCTTTCTCCTCCTACGCAAACAATGTATATAAACAGTTATCATATACAATCAATCAATACATAAAGTTAATGTATTATTCCAATCGCTATATTCAATAGCACGTTCAACTGATTAGTTTTAGTTTGCCTAATCATCATGCAATGTCTACAACAATCAAAACTATCCTCCACCGATAGCCCAAAGCAATTATTTCTAAACAGAAAATAATGCACCAATGGATATATAATCAACATTTCAACTTGGTGAGCAATAATTAAATTCGACTACACCCTTTGAATTCCATACACCTTCAATTTCACTTTCTCAATTCAATTCTTCATTTCCCCAAATAATTACACCAATTAATTTTAACTATGTAATTAGGACATTTCCCAAAAATTAACATAAAAACCCTAAGGTTCCATTTTCTTCAATAGATCATTATTAATCTCATTTCCTTCTATGCCAAACATGCATATAGATTTATATAAACAAAACCCAACTTTTGTAAAATTACACAAAAGCCCCAAAACTTTCACAAAATTACCAAACCAACCCCAACATATCAAAATGCCAAAATTCAAAGACAAAGCTTATGAGAAAGAGTAGGATATCCCTACCTCGAAGTTAGAGCTCAAAGGGAGAAGAAGACCAAAACCAAAGTGCTCCAAAACTCAATATGCTCGGATCAAAACGTAGCCTTCGACGATCAACACAACTTTTGTAAAGGCCAAAGGTGAGGAGAACACTCTAACTAGATCAAACCCTAGAGAGAAGGGAGTTTCTAGAGAGAGAAGCTCTCAAAATATCTTTTTAGAAAGTAAGAGAGAGAGAGTGAATGTAAAAAGTGATTCAAAAATGCTTAACTGCTATCTGATATACGACAAGGTCTGCTCGAGCGGGAAACACAACGCTCGAGCGTCAAGAATAAAAATCTGGGTCCGCTCGAGCGCAACAAGGCCCGCTCGAGCGCCAAGGCAAAAGAGTGAAACACATCCGCTCGAGCGCGAAAAACCAGTCCGCTCGAGCGTGGATTATCCCATCCCAGAACTTTTACCAAAAATGTACTACCCCGCTCGAGCGCCAACAAGCCCGCTCAAGCGCAACCCGCTCAAGCGCAGGAAACCCGCTCGAGCGTAGAAATCACACCTGCAGAAGTTTTGCAGGGACACAAAAGGCTGGAAGGGTGTAAACCCCGCTCGAGCGCAGGAATACCCGCTCAAGCGGAACGACCAAAAAACTGGGCAACAAGAAATTAGACCAAGGCTCAACCCACCTGCTCGAAACATGCCCAACACATCCTAAAACTCAATACAAGGTACGAAAGGATGCAAACAAGATATAAGTAACTACCAACGTCCACGGAGACAAGTCCGGATCACTGTACACAAGGGGTAAAACCCGGGATCGCTATAACCTCCCCCCTTAAAGAATTGTCATCCCCGAAATTAGCACAAGTTTTTCTTTGTTTAAACAATGTTACAATACAACATTCAATACTCGACCCATTACCGGTCATTCCATCTCCTATTAAAAGGCATTTTACAATATGTAACCAACATATATATTTCAACATGCATTAACATTATGCATTTTCCTTCCAATTTCAACAATTTCATATCATAACCAATGTTCATGATACATTTCCAATTCTACAATATATTCAACATATACAATGGGACATTAAACTCCCATATAGAGGCAAGTTCCAAAACATACTTCCATTAAACCAAAACATTTTCAATGTTTTACAACTTAAGACATATATAAAGCTCTTAAGTCTTACAATATTACAAAATCTAAATACAAGATTACGTATCAACAAACATGTCCGGATATTTCTCACGGACTTCCAACTCACGTTCCCAAGTGGCTTCCTCCACTCCGTGATGTTTCCACAATACCTTTACCAAGGGAATGGTCTTGCCTCGCAAGACTTGATCCCGTCTATCCAAGACCCGTACTGGTCTCTCCTCATACGAGGCATCCTCATCAATCTCTAAGTCGGTCCAATCCAATACATGTGACGGATCCCGGCTCATACTTCCGAAGCATACTAACATGAAACACGTCATGAACTCTGGACAACTGCGGCGGCAAAGCTAAACGATAGGGCAACCTCGCCAACCCTCTCAAGGATCTCAAAAGGGCCAATAGACTGAGGGGACAACTTCCCACTCTTCCCAAACCTCATCAATCCCCGCTTAAGTGATATCTTCAGAAAGACATGATCACCCACCTCGAACACCAAAGGTCTCCTCCTACGGTCGGCATAAGATTTCTGACGACTCTGGGCTGTAACAAGCCTCCTACGGATAAGCTCAACATTCTCCGTCGTTTCCCTCACCAACTCTGGGCCCAACAAAGGTGCATCACCCACCTCGGCCCAACAAACTGGAGACCTACACGGTCGGCCGTACAAGGCCTCAAACGGTGCCATACCGATGCTAGACTGGTAACTGTTGTTGTAGGCAAACTCCACCAAAGGCAAGTGCCTCTCCTAACGTCCCACTAAAATCAAGGACACAACCCCGAAGCATATCCTCAAGGATCTGAATAGTACGCTCGGACTGCCCGTCATTCTAAGGATGGTAAGCCGTACTGAAGGTCAACTTAGTACCCAAGGCACTCTGCAAACTCTGCCACAACCTAGTAGTAAAAACGAGGGTCTCTGTCTGAGACGATCGTCACTCTGGGACCCCGTGCAACCTCACTATGTCCCGAATATACAAGTCGGCCGAATCTCTCATGCGCATAGGAATAAAGTGCGCCGACTTAGTCAACCGGTCTACAACCACCCAAATGGCATCACTACCCCGTTGAGTCCTCAGAAGACCTACAACGAAGTCCATAGTAACATGCTCCCACTTCCACTCGGCAATAGGCAAGGGTTGTAACAAACCCGCTGGCCTCTGATGCTCGGCCTTCACTTGCTGACAAGTAAGGCACTTGGACACAAACACCGCCACATCTCTCTTCATACCCCGCCACCAAAACCGGCGACCCAAATCCCGATACATCTTAGTACCTCCTGGATGCACCGCAAGGCGTGAATGGTGGAAACTCTCGGAGTACCTCCTCTCGACATGACTCCGGCACAAACAATCGGTCTCGGTATCTCCACGCTCTGGTCGGGATACTCAGACAAACCCTTCTCAACCTTCCCGCTAGAGATATTCTCTCGAAGGGATTCTACCTCAAGGTCACCTCTCTGTGCCTCTAACACTCTAGTCACAAGTGTAAGCTGCGCAACAACAGAAAACAAGGCCGCAGCCTCAACGGATTCGCCCAGAAGCAAATCAAACTCGCCAAGTGCCCCCAACATCTCCCATTCCCGGATGGCTATACAAGGTACATCACTAATGGATTTTCTACTAAGGGCATCGGCCACAACATTGGCCTTTCCCGGGTGATAGTGCAACTCAAAATCGTAGTCCTCAATGAACTCCATCCACCTTCTTTGCCTCAGATTTAAGTCTTTCTGTGTAAACAGATACTTCAAACTCTTATGGTCCGAGAACACCTCGAACTTCTCACCATATAGGTAATGCCTCCAGATTTTCAAGGCAAAGATTACTGCCGCTAACTCTAGGTCATGCGTAGGGTAATTCGTCTCGTGTATTTTCAACTGACGTGAGCCATAGGCAACCACTTTTCCCTCTTACATCAACACATAACCCAAACCCTCTCATGAGGCATCACAATAAACCGCATAACCTAACCCTCTCTCCGGAATAATCAAAACCGGAGCGGTGGTCAATCTAACTTTCAGCTCTTGAAACGACTTTTCACAAGTCTCACTCCATACAAACTTGACTCTCTTCCGAGTCAGTCTAGTCAACGGTGAAGCTAACCTGGAGAAATCCTTCACAAACCGGCTGTAATACCCAGCTAATCCCAGAAAACTGCGGATCTCAAACATACTCTTAGGCTGTGCCCAATCTTGTACTGCCTCAATCTTGGATGTATCAACAGACACCCTTTCCCCGGATACTACATGGCCTAAGAACTTGACTTCTCCTAGCCAGAATTCACATTTCCCAAACTTGGCATACAGCCTATGGGCTCTAAGTAACTCTAGCACCACTCTCAAGTGTGCCTTGTGCTCCTCCTCAGAAGGTGAATAGATAAGAATGTCGTCCACGAAAACGACTACAAAACGATCTAAGAATTCCCGGAAGATCCGGTTCATCAAATCCATGAAGACTGCCGGTGCATTGGTCAGCCCAAATGGCATCACCAGAAACTCATAATGGCCATACCGCGTACGGAATGCCGTCTTCGGAATATCCTCCTCCCTGACCCTCAACTGGTGGTAACCCGATCTCAAATCTATCTTATAGAAACAACAGGAACCTTTCAACTGGTCAAACAAATCATCAATACGGGGCATAGGGTACTTATTCTTGACCGTAGCCCGATTCAACTTCCGGTAGTCGATACACAGTCTCAAGGCACCATCTTTCTTTTTAGCAAAGAGGGCCGGTGCTCCCCACGGCGAAACACTAGGGCGAACAAAGCCCTTATCTAGCAATTCCTGGAGCTGAACTTTCAACTCAACCAACTCTGCTGGGGCAAAACGATAAGGTGCCATGGAAATCGGCGCCGTGCCGGGCACTAAATCAATAGAGAACTCTATCTCTCGGTGAGGTGGTAAGCTAACAAGATCCTCGGGAAAGACATTCGAATACTCACACACCACCCTCAGCAATATAATCTGGGTCTCATCACACTCACCACTCATAAAGCTAGCAAGTAGACCACTAAGCTCACCCCGCCCTCGCGGATCATACACCGGTGGCAACACACTACCAACCCGGTCCCCCAAGAAATGGAAACACTCCCCGCTCAAGGTACAAACAGTGACCCTCTGGCGGTAGCAATCGATAACTGCCCGGTATGACGATAGCCAGTCCATACCTAAAATAACATCAAAGCCCTTCATGGGCATAACAACAAAGGGAAAAAGAAGCCTATGGTCGGCGACCTCTATATCACAACCTCTACATCCGTGTTTCAAAATCAATTCACCCCCAATAGGTGATACTACACAAATAGGAGATGCTAATAGCGCCAACTCCAACTCCAACACAGATGCAAATGCAGCAGACACAAAAGAATGAGATGCACCCGTATCAATCAACACCCTAGCAACTGAGTTGCAAAACAGAAAAGTACCTCTCACAACTGATGGGACAGGTACCAGGTCCTGCGCAGTAACAGCATACATGCGCCCAGTAGGCCCCTGATCCACCTGCTCACCCCTCGGAGCATACGACTGCTGTACAGACTGGGACGATGAAGCCCCCTGATTGGCCCTCGAGGCCTGCACTAACTGAGCTGGCTGAAGACTCTGTCTCTGCCCAGATGCACCAGATGTGCCGCTCAACTGCGAGCAAAACCTCTTCAGGTGCACCGCCTGACCGCACTGATAACAAGACAGTGGCTGACCCCTGCTCTGACTCTGGCTCTGCGGTCTAGCTGAAGAAAAAGCAGCTCTCTGACCTCCTCCCCTCTGTGGGCAAACTGAAGCCTTGTGGCCTAACTGACCACACTTGTAACAGGTGAACTCTCCCTGATTGCCTCTCTCCGAGCCTGCACTCAGCACTGGAAAGGTCGATCTAGCCACGCCACCCTGAGACTGCTAAGGGTTAGCACCCCTTTGTCTCCTGCCATCACCCTGACCATCCTGGCTCCTCTTGGAGCCTCTTTGTCCCTCCTCCTCCTGCATCATGATCTCCATATGGGCTGCAGCATCAACCAAGCGCCCATAGTCTCGGGTCATAGAACCCCCAACTCTCATCTTGAGGCCGCGCCTCAACCTCTTCTCAAACTCAATACAGCGGCGTTCCTCAGACGCCACAAGTTCAGGTGCGAACTTGGACAAGCTAGTAAAAGCAGCGTCATACTCGGCCACTGAAGAACTCAACTGCAAAAGCTGGCAGAACTGGTCTCTCACCTTCTCCCTAACTGCCGAAGATAAAAACTTATCCTGGAAAGCATTCACAAAAGCCTCCCAAGTGCCCTCAATGCGACCCTTCACGAACTTCCACCACTGACCCGCATCCCCCTTCAGCTGGAAAGATGCCAAGGTCACTTTCAACGCCCCGTCCTCGATGCCAAGCATCTCGAACGTCTTACTCATCTGCTCCAACCACTCGTCAGCCTTAAGTGGCTCATTTGGATCTCCAACAAACTCATCCGGATTAGACCGGAAAAACTCCCTCTTCAAGAAGGAAGGCCCTGCCTCAACAACCTGGGCTTGCACTGGAGCCTAAACTGGATTCTCAGCTCTGAGAATTCCCATAGACTCCCTCAAAGCATCAGCTATCCCACGGGCTAAGTCGCCCATAGCCTGCTGACCTGCTAGCTCAGCCACATTGGCCTGACCAATCCCCTCCTGCTGTGCCGGAATATCATCCGGTAAAGGCATCTCCTGCCTCCTAGGCCTACCTCGCCTACCTCCACGTCCTCGTCCTAACATCCTAATAAAGGCCACGAAGAACATTAGCACATTCATAAATGTGCCGAAACTAAACACTCGCGTCCTAATACATGGACAACTGTAATTCATTCCACATAAGCACATAATCACATAAGCACTTACGAATTTCATTTCCGGATAATGATAGTCCCGAGGCGTTGCTAGAATTCCGGTTAGAAACAGTATTGATCAAGTGCTTTTCCAACAAGACTCACAGAAACCCAAGGATCCAATCAACATCCTAGAAATTAAATCCCATACCCAAATAGTCACATAAGCATGTTATCACATAAGTACATAACACTACATCTAAGTCTCTAACAAGTGAGACAAACCCATTGTGATCCTAATCACAACCCATTGTGATCCTAATCACTTCCCACGTACCCAAAGTATTCAAACCCGGTACGCTCTGATACCAAGTTGTAACGCCCTCAAAAAAATAACATTAAACCATCAATCTAGACATGCATTGATATGAAAGATAACCATCATTCTATTCATCAGAGTAACTCATTACAAAAGTATTACATGTTAACAACAAAAGCAAATACCCTACGGGCTTACAGCTTTCCAAGTTAACACTTGGTTACAAAAAGAGAGTACTAACTCAAATACACATTAAGCCCTTGGCTTGAAATTACATGTAATACATCAAAAAGGGAATCAAACAACCAAAAAGTCTATCTGCCTCTAGCCTCCCAAACTATGTCCTCGGAGGTGGCATGCTACCTGTACCTGAAAGTGATGTCCCATATAGGGTGAGCCACAGCCCAGTAGAAATACACTAAACCAACTATGAACAATGACTAAAAGATTAGCAGTTGATAGATGGTCAACACAGATACATCCACTTATATCACATTTCGGTTTCATGACACTTAAGTCCATGTAACATTTCATTTCCCATTTCTTTTTCAACCTTGAGTTTGAAAACACGGCTCAGAACCTGGCCAATTAACTTAATGAGGTTTAGACTCATCTTTAAAACACTTTCGAAATTCATGATGGATACACATTGTAGTGCTGTATCAATAACATATCAAATCACTTCCACATATCTCAAATAATACACATAGTAGTGCTGTATTAATGAAACAAAACACTTCCATACGTTCCAAATAATACACATTGTAGTGCTGTATTAATGAAACAAAACACTTCTACTTCGCAGCCTGATACACATTGTAGTGCTATATCACTGTCACACAAAATCCGGTTTAGAGGTGCAGCTCCTTTCTTCCAATAAACCGTGGAGTACAGCCCCTTTCTCCTCCTACGCAAACAATGTATATAAACAGTTATCATATACAATCAATCAATACATAAAGTTAATGTATTATTCCAATCGCTATATTCAATAGCACGTTTAACTGATTAGTTTTAGTTTGCCTAATCATCATGCAATGTCTACAACAATCAAGACTATCCTCCACCGATAGCCCAAAGCAATTATTTCTAAACAGAAAATAAATGCACCAATGGATATATAATCAACATTTTAACTTGGTGAGCAATAATTAAATTCGACTACACCCTTTAATTCCATACACCTTCAATTTCACTTTCTCAATTCAATTCTTCATTTCCCCAAATTAATTACACCAATTAATTTTAACTATGTAATTAGGACATTTTCCAAAATTAACATAAAAACCCTAAGGTTCCATTTTCTTCAATAGATCATTATTAATCTCATTTCCTTCTATGCCAAACATGCATATAGATTTATATAAACAAAACCCCAACTTTTGTAAAATTACACAAAAGCCCCAAACTTTCACAAAATTACCAAACCAACCCCAACATATCAAAATGCCAAAATTCAAAGACAAAGCTCATGAGAAAGAGTAGGATATCCCTACCTCGAAGTTAGAGCTCAAAGGGAGAAGAAGACCAAAACCAAAGTGCTCCAAAACTCAATATGCTCGGATCAAAACGTAGCCTTCGACGATCAACACAACTTTTGTAAAGGCCAAAGGTGAGGAGAACACTCTAACTAGATCAAACCCTAGAGAGAAGGGAGTTTCTAGAGAGAGAAGCTCTCAAAATATCTTTTTAAAAAGTAAGAGAGAGAGAGAGTGAATGTAAAAGTGATTCAAAAATGCTTAACTGCTATCTGATATACGACAGGTCCGCTCGAGCGGGAAACACAACGCTCAAGCGTCAAGAATAAAAATCTGGGTCCGCTTGAGCGCAAGAAGGCCCGCTCGAGCGCCAAGGCACAAGAGTGAAACACATCCGCTCGAGCACGAAAAACCAGTCCGCTCGAGCGTGGATTATCCCATCCCAGAACTTTTACCAAAAATGTACTACCCGCTCGAGCGCCAACAAGCCCGCTCGAGCGCAACCCACTTGAGCGCAGGAAACCCGCTCGAGCTTAGAAATCACACCTGTAGAAGTTTTGTAGGGACACAAAAAGCTGGAAGGGTGTAAACCCCGCTCAAGCGCAAGAATACCCGCTCGAGCGGAACGACAAAAAAACTGGGCAACAAGAAATTAGACCAAGGCTCAACCCACCTGCTCGAAACATGCCCAACATGTCCTAAAACTCAATACAAGGTACGAAAGGATGCAAATAAGATATAAGTAACTACCAACGTCCACGGAGACAAGTCCGGATCACTGTACACAAGGGGGTAAAACTCGGGATCGCTATAAACACCCCAATGAGCCATTTTCTGATCCATTCAAGTGCACCTACTCATCCTCCATTATCTTCACTCACCCCCATTGTCAAAAAGAAGTTTTGTTTGCATCCATAAAGAAGTATCCCATGCAAACACCTTGAAATTTGCCCTCCTATCACACTCTTGTCTCTCACCTTGTCTCCCACATTCTTTTTGACCTTCACTCTCCCTCATTGCCTATATAGAATGATCATATTGTATAAGAGAGAGAGAGAGAGAGAGAGAGAGAGAGGACCACGAAATTGAAGAGAAAAGAATGAGAAAATAGTGAAAAAAAAGAGAAAAATTAAGTTTTTGAACCAAAAATACTCCTATCTTTCATATACACCCCATACCTTCCATAACTACTAAAATTCCTCATTTCCATACACTAAAACCACTCCAAAAATTCTGATACAGCCAAAGATCAATTGCCTCGATCATAAGGAAGAGTGTTTAGTTGTTGAAAGTGAGAAAAAATAAGAAAGTTAGCTACTTTTCCACTATAAATACCCAGAGTTCCATTCTAGTTTCAAATTGAGGATTAAGAACACATTTCCTAAACTTGAGGATAATCAAGAGGAAGTTTGGAAATCAAGAAATTCAATCTTTCTTTGGAAGGTGAATTTCTAGTCTTTCATTTTCTTATATTTTCTATCTCATATTTATTTTCTTACTTCTTATTTCATAGTATTTTGTTATAATCCAAGTGATTTGTTTATCTCATATTTATTTTCTTACTTTATATTTCATAGTGTGTTGTTGTAATCTAAATCGTTTGTTTAGCTCATAATTATTTATTTATTTTTATTCACTTGCTTTAATTTCATATTAGTTTTGTTGTAATCTTGCATGTTTTATCTTTATATTTACTTTCTTGTTTTAGATTCATGTTAGTTTTGTTGTAAGTTTGCACTTTTTTATTTTATATTTGTTTTCTTATTTTTAATCTAATCGGTAGTGGTTAGTTGAGCTACTTACATATTTCTTATTTGTTCCTTTTCTTGGTTTCGCAATAAGACAGGTTTTGCTAGGCCTAGTTGGCCGGCCGGCTGGCCTATTTGGTCGGTCGGTTAGCTTCTTTCGGACAAGATGACGTAATCTCCCAATGTTGACCAATTTTCGCCGACGATTCCAAGGAACATGAAGCTTTTATTTTATTTATTTTTATTTTGAGTGATTTGCGAGGTTTTTATTTTCATATAATATTCTCCTTATCCCTTTCTAATTTGGTTTGTAATTATTATTTCAAGTGTTGTAATAATTCCCCATCCCCATTTCTTATCTATCCTATTCTTTAATCGCTTTCCATAACTGTGCATATGTATGTATCTTACATGTCATCCATGCTTTTATATACATGATTCATGCCTAGATTCGGCTAAATTTGCATCTTTGTATTTTAATTGATTATTACATGATTTTGTGCGCTATCGCATGTTTTACAATGTTTCACATGTCATGTTTTAAAAGCCGGATCTTTAGAAGCATTCTTGTGTATGTATTGCATTAGGATTTTGTATATAGGATCATATATATTTTACTAACTTTGTTTTGTAGTTGTTCGCGGGACGTCAGTAAATATGTAAGTTGTTATGCTTTAGCATCACGCTTGTACATAATTTTTTTTTATTATGTTTAGCATGTTACCATGTGGCTATTTGCTTATGTGATATAATTGTATGAATGCCAGTGGATAGAGGTTGTGTTGCTTAATTTGTAATGATATTGATTTTCATGTTTATAAGCTCAATTTATTTGGATTGTACATCTTCAAAACTCTTTCAAAACTACATGAAATCAAGTTGTTCCAAAGTGGGTGACATAGTCATTACTTGTATGCTTCACATAGTAAATTTTAAAATTTATTAAATAAACAGAACATCAACATATAAAGAATACTCACCCAAAAAAAACATATAAAGAAAATAAAAGGGCAAATTACACAAATAGTCCCTATAGTTTGGGGCTTATGTCACTTTGGTCCCCAACTTTTCAATTGTGACACATTTGACCCTGTATTTTGAATCTTGTTCCAAATAAGGACAATTGAATATATAATTAGATTTTTTAAGGGTAAAATTGTCAATTTGATAAAATATAAACTAATTTGACAAAAATAAATGTCAAACAAATATTTTTGAATTTTTAAAAATTATTTCAACCTACTAAAAATAAAATTATGTAGAATTGATAAATCTTTTAAACATTTATTTATTTTTTTTACCAAATTAATTTTTATTACGTGTTTGGATGATGATCATGTAAAATTAATTTTAAAAAATTAATCATGTAATTTTTATTAATTTTATATAATTTTATCATTGGTGGATAAAAATAATTTTTAAAAAATTAAAAATATTTTTTTGACATTTATTTTTGTCAAATTAGTTTATATATTATCAAATTGACGATTTTACCCTTAAAATATCTAATAATATTTTCAATTGTCCTTATTTGGAACAAGATTCAAAATTCAGGGTCAAATGTGTCACAATTGAAAAGTCAGGGACCAAAGTGACACAAGTCCTAAACTATAGGGACTATTAGTGTAATTAACCCAAAATAAAATTCATATCATGGATAGTAAAGGCCGATCTTTTGATCGGGTGAGCAGGGATGCTCAATTAATGACCTTCCCCTCTCATATCTAAGGTTCCAAACTGAGATAACTTTGATTATGAGAAACAGTGACCTTGGCACAAGTCATGGGTTTCCTAATTTTCCAAAATATTAGGTGGCGACTCTGAGATTTGATGACGCAGTCTATTTGTGGCAATAATTTTGTAATAAAATGAATTTTCTATAAAGTTATCAAATTTGGACTCTCATCTATGTTTCACATTGCACTCGTTAGACTAAATCAAAGAGATCTCAGAAGTCCGAACTATTTAATGCGCGCGGATACTTCCCGGGCATGTTACAGTTTCTGACAACTCTGCTGGAGATTTTATGAAACCTTAACTCAAACTACATGATATGACTTTTATTTTCAATTATATGCTTATTACATTGCATGCATTGGTGCACTTAAAGTCCCTGTGGGGCCCAGATACTGGTAGGAGCACAGGCATACTTTTTGTGACACTTCACCTATCTTTACAATACTTTAGAGGCCTTGTGTTTTAACCTTTTGAGATCTCTAAAGTTCTCAGACTTCGAAGAGAGGCTATATTGACTCTTCTGATTTCCTGGAATCTTTATTGGTTATGACCCAAAGGACTCTTCGGTAGCGTCACCTTGACTTCAACCCCTAGAGTAGAGCCAACCTTGTACATATAGTGAGCTATAGTACCTTTCAAAATTAGAACAGGATGCTCTCCCATTTCTAGGATGTATGATGCCGCTTGTTTGAATAGTGAACCCTAAATTATTTCAAAAGCTAGGGTAGGGTACCCTTACCCCTCCATAGGGGTGTTTGTTCTCTTTCTTGCTATGTGTTATGTGCAATGTATCGTATCTATATAGGGGTTCTCAAATTTGAATGAGTGGTTCAAGAATTTCAGTTTGTGAGGTTGAGTTTAGTTTTTCAGTGATGTATGCAGTGGTCAGTTGTGTGAATTGAACCAAAGTGCTGCCAGAATTTTGATTGGAGGTCCTATTTTTGTTTTTGCAAGGTGGTTGTAGCACTAAAGTTTCAGAATAGTCTATTATCCCCCCAGTTCTGTAAGACTCGCACCGGTAGATTGTTCAAAATACCCTTCCTTTGCCAACTACATCATCCCCAATCACCTCCCTAGAATCAACGATAGCTCAAATTCCAGAGAATATAGCAAACATGTTTTTATCCCTCCAAAGAAGCATAGATGCTATCGCCAATACGGTTGCCACTCACATTGATGCTCTCGCTAAATTGCAACACTAATCTAGGATGTCCACTGTCCAACCACCTCTGGTGACTCATCCCAATCCAACTCTACCTGCTAATGCCAACTCTTCAAAAATCAACACAGTTGTTGCCACCACTACCACCATTGCCAATCCCTTTGGTAATACTAGCCCACAAACAGTTGAGTCAACCCGACCCCCAAATAAACCCTTTCATCCACTCCATATGTCCCCAACCCGCGCCATGGAAATCCTCGTAGACAAGGGACACCTCAAGCTCCTTGATCCCCGACCTCTCCCTGATATTCTACTAGCCAGACATAACCCCAATAAATACTGCGTCTTTCACCAACAACGTGGTCATGAGACTGATCATTGTTTTCATTTACGCCATGAGATTCAAGATCTCATCAACAGTAAAGCCATAGCTCCGCCTCAACCCCAAACACCCAAGGTCATCACCCCACCCGAAAAAACCACAAAATCTACATATAATTGGTCAATAAACTTGGGGGATAATGCGACTAGTTTTGTGCTCGAGGGATGAACCACCTGCTGATTGCACACATTTTGCTCCAGACATGGTGGATGACACGCACTGTTTTAGCAATTTGAGAATGATTTCATTTTACTTTTTGAATTGAGTATTAAGTCTGAGTTTGATTCCACCTAGTCTGTAGATTTGGAATTTCGAGTCATTCTAGCAAGTCTAAATCTGTTGATTTCGGGAATGCTAACCTAGACATCTTTGTTTTGTCTAGGTCTTCTTTGTCATTTTCTTTGGAGTCTGTTGTCATCGTTGAGTCGTAGTTTCTTTTCAGTAAAGGTGCCATAGATTTTGCCTACTTCTCTGTGCCTTTAATTTATTGCATTAACCAAAAATTATTAAAAAAAAAATTCCAAAACATTGATAAAAATGAAAAAAATTCCTCGTGATTTGCAAATTTTTATCGACCGGGAGGAAGAGAGGTGTGCTAAGCCCTTGATGAATGAGATCATTTTTGTTAATGTGGGTACTAAAAAGGATCCTGGCTTGGTCCAGATTGGTTCTATATTGTCTTCGTAACAGCACGAGCAATTAGTCACTTTGCGAAAAGATTTCAAAAAATATTTTTGTGTAGTCCTATGAAGACATGCCTAGAATTGATCTTGAGATTGTACAGCATAGGATCTCTCTCGACTTGAGGTCTGACCTCCTTAGCTTTCAAACCTTGATTCAGAACGTTCAGTAGTCAACCAAAGTATAAGGCTTGCATAGCTAGAATGGAGGCAACCTTTGAACTAGGGGCAATAAAGTCGGATGTAATTCAGATTGGAAGCATCCCTCGTATTAAGGGTAATAAGGTCGAATGTGACAAAGATTCAAACTAGATCATTTCTCAAGCTAATGAAAACTGAAAAAGAAGTCCAATCCCGGAATATGAGAGAATGAGTTTTATTACTGAAGGACAATCAAGTTCCTATCCACTACACTAGGGGCAAATCCAGACCCAATTAGCCTAGTCCTTACATCATCATGTCTATTTGGTCAGGTGCAGCAATCATTCTTATAGATTTAGATGGCCTAGAGATCTCACAACCAATCAACATGGACAAACTAAAACAAAAGTACCACCCTTGAGAGGCTCGCTGGGCTGAAAACCTAGAAGGACGACACAGGCAAAAGTTAGAGCAGCAAAAAAAACAAACAAAAAAACAAAAATAAATAATAAATAAATAACCAAAAAGAAGAAAATAAAAATAAATAAAAAAGCTCGCAAGGTTGAAAACCTAGAAAGGCTTCTTTAGCAAAAATTAGAGCACAAAAGGAGAGTGTTAATACCCAAGTGAACCTTAGCCGGAACTACGTAAGGCCTGATTCCTATCTTTGGGATACGTAGGCAGTTTCATCTTGAAGTTCGACCATAACCATTTTAACTCACTCATCTCGTCTATATTGTCTGATGTATCTTTAATTAACTTGGCTGTCCTATCCACGTTTGCTTGGCTCATCTCCGTTCCGCTCAATTCAGTTCGGTTTGATTCAACTTGGCTCTGTTCGGTTTAGTTCGGTTCGGTCCAGTTCTGTTCGGCTTCGTTCAGTTCGGATCGGCTCAGTTTGGTTATCACCATTGCTATAATAGAACCAATTCAGGATTATCTGGCTCTGGATTATCTGGCTTCGAACTATGCACCCCAATAGTTAATTCCATGTTGGTCGAGTAGTAGCCATTTACAAAAATAGGTTTTGATTATTTTGAATGAAGCTGACTAATTTTTCTAGAAAATTATTCCATTTTTTGCAAAACCAAACCATTCTTTGGACTTAAAAAAGGGAAAAAAATTCAGTGCTCATAGTTGACTTACATGATTTCAAAATAGAAAATGGAATAAGTATGCTAATCTAACTCTCATGTTGATCAAAACATTTTTACAAAAAATCAAGAGAAAAAAAGTCAAAGCAATGAACTAGGGGCATAGTCAAGTTAGAGATTCTACCGTCTCCCCGCTCGAGTCAATTATTCACTGCCGGAAGTTACTATTCATCCAGCGGGGTTCGATTCCAAGCCTGTTGCTTCATCTTTCAGCTGGCGCAATAACTCTTTGGCCAATTTATCTGTTTGTCGGTCAACTTTTTGATCGACACGGCAACTCTTTGGCCAGTTCATCAATTCGTCAGCCAACTTTTTGGTCGGCCCACCAATTTCGATTTCAACCCATAATAACAAACTACAGAATAGCTTAGGCTCAATGGTTGTGTTTCAAGGTCGCGTTTCTAAGTTCCTTTCATACCAGTCAGTGTATATAAGTGTGTTTGGATCATTTTTTTTCGTTTTTCTTTCGTTCAATCATTCTTTGATTCTAGTCAGTATGGAATCAGTGCCCAATTCAGAATTCAAAATTCAATCATTCTCAAATTCAATCAAACAAATTGTTTTCAAGCTCAAAATGATGTGTTAGTCACGCCATTGATGTGCAAAAACAAAACTCATTTTATTGAAGTCAGGGGATGAAATCCCCGATTACAGAAACAAACAAAAAAAACAAATAAACAAACAAACAAACAAACAAAACAAAACAAAACAAAACAAAACAAAAAAACAAAAACAAAATCACAGAAGATGGAACTTTTTTTTCAGTTTTCTGGCAGCAGTTCGGCGATGAAGATTACAACTAGCTTCATTTGCACTCAGCTTCGTTGCCCGACTTTACCATCAGTGCCTCGCTTGATCTTTACTCCTTCAAAGCTCTTAAAGACTCTGCCTCGACCTTGGCAGAGCTTCCGAAGGAGATTATTCCTCGTCGGCCATCAAATTGGTTATGAGAAGGAACTCTGAATCGGGCCACAGAGGTGGCCTGTCATTTTAGTTCTTTCTTATGCTTTTTCAGTGCACTAATTTCTACTCAAGAGTCCTTGTACATACGTTGGAGCAGGGAGGGTTGTGCAGTTAGTCGATGTACATCAAACGTCCTGTTCTGTAGTCAACGGGACAAATTGGAGATCGCAGTCACGGTCTCCACACATGACCTCAGCGTATACGAGTTTGCTTCGATGTTAGACTATGTCGCCATAATTTGCTCAACTGACATCGCTGGAAAGCTGAAAACAAGGAAAGGAGGAAGAGGAGCCCGCAGTTAAGGTTCAGGGGAGTCAGAATCGATCATCTCTATCATGGATTTGTTCAGGTCTGGAAAAAGAATGAGAGAACCGTGTGAAGAGGCCATGGCAGAAGAGAGTAATGCGAAAGAAAGAGGTTGTAGGGTGATGACAGAAAAAGTTTGCAGGCTTTTGCTCTGCCTCTCTCGCAGGCCTCAAGTTAAGAAGAAAGCGAAGAAGAAGAAGACAAAGAGGAGAAACATTGGGATAAGGCGTTGAAGAATCGTGGCAGCCTGTCGGTCAGGCTCCGCGATTGTTGAAATCGCACGCCAGACACAACGCTCGAAGAAGATGAAGGAAGAGAGAGAGAGACACAAAAATAGGGGAGGAGAGAGAGATATGTATATGTATATGTAGGTGTACGTGTGTATGTGTGTGTATATATATTATGTACGTATATGTCTGTGTACATGTAAATATTTATATATTTTGTCTGTATATGTATATATGCGTATCCATATATATATATAGTTTGCCTGTGTATATGTATACATATGTAATATGTATTTTGCATATCATGGTATCACACATTTTCACCTTTGACGTGAGACGTGTTAGGATTTGACGTTTACCTGGTTAAAACCCCCCATCTCCGTATGAGATACGGTTAGGTACGCATGTTGGTCACACCACCTTTGCTCCTTTCACGTGAAACGTGTTAGGATTTGAAGTTTACCTGATTAAAACCTTCCCCTTCTCCGTATGAGATACAGTTAGGTATGTCTGTTGCTTACACCACATTTACTCCTTTCACGTGAAACGTGTTAGGATTTGAAGTTTACCTGGTTAAAACATTCCCCCTCTCCATATGCAATACAATTAGGTACGCTTGTTGGTTACTCCACCTTTCCTCCTTTCACGTGAAACGTATTAGGATTTGACGTTTAGCTAGTTAAAACCTTCCCCCTTTCCGTATGAGATACAGTTAGGTATGTTTGTTGGTCACATCACCTTTGTTCATTTCACGTGAAACGTGTTAGGATTTAATGTTTACCTAATTAAAGCCTTTCCCCTTTCCATATGAGATACAGTTAGGTACGCTGTTGGTTTCACCACCTTTGTTCCTTTCACGTGAAACGTGCTAGGATTTGATGTTTACCTTCATCCTCTCCGTATGAGATACGGTTAGGTACGCCTGTTGGTTACACAACCTTTGCTCCTTTCACGTGAAACGTGTTAGGATTAGATGTTTACCTGGTTAAAACCTCCCCCCTCCCGTATGAGATACGGTTAGGAATGCCTGTTGGTTACACCACCTTTTCACCTTTCACGTGAAATGTGTTAGGATTTGATGTTTACCTAGTTAAAATCTTCCCCCTTTCTGTATGAAATATGGTTAGGTATGCCTGTTGGTTACACCACCTTTGTTTCTTTCACGTGAAACGTGTTAGGATTTGATGTTTACCCAGTTAAAACCTTCTCCCTCTCCGTATTAGATACAGTTAGGTACGCCTGTTGGTTACACCACATTTGTTCCTTTCCCATGAAATGTGTTAGGATGTGACGTTTACCCAGTTAAAATCTTTCCTCTCCCGTAGAAAATACGGTTAGGTACGTCTGTTGGTTATATCGCCCTTTCTCCTCTCGCGTGAGATGCGTTTGGATTTGTTCACTATTTCTCCTCTCGCATCAAATGCGTTTGGATTTGTTCACTATTTCTCCTCTCGCGTGAGACGCGTTTGGATCGTTCAGTATTTCTCCTCTCGCTTGAGACGCGTTTAGATCTCAAGTTCACCTTTCTCATCTCACGTGAGACGCGTTTGGATTTGTTCACCATTTCCTCTTTTCGCATGAGACACGCTAGGTTGTTGATTCACTTGGTTAAAAGCATTAGGTGCACCTGGTGTTCACACCATCTTTTCTCCTTTCGCGTGAGACGTATTAGGTTATTGATTTGCTCGATTAAAAACATTAGGCACACCTGGTGTTCACACCATCTTTTCTCCTTTCGTGTGAGACGCGTTAGGTTGTTGATTTACTCGGTTAAAAACATTAAGTGTGCCTGATGTTCACACCATCTTTCCTCATTTTGTGTGAGACGCGTTAGGTTGTTGATTTACTCGCTTAAAAACATCAGGTACGCCTGGTGTTCGCACCATCTTTCCTCCTTTCACGTGAGACGCGTTAGGCTGTTGATTTACTCGCTTAAAAACATTAAGTGTGCCTAGTGTTCACACCATCTTTCCTCCTTTCGCATGAGACGCATTAGGTTGTTGATTTACTCAGTTAAAAATATCAAGTGTGCCTGGTGTTCACACCATCTTTCCTCCTCTCACGTGAGACATGTTTGGATTTCAAGTTCATCATTGGTGTTATGGCATATTTGTATGCGGTGCACCCCTCTTTCATTTGTGTGGTATGCACATTTGTATGCGATGCACCCCCTTCTTTCATTTGTGCGGTATACACATTTGTATGCGATACACCCCTTTCTTTCATTTGTGCGGTATGTACATTTGTATGCGATGCACTCCCTTCTTTCATTTGTGCGGTATGCACATTTGTATGCGATTCACCCTCCTCTTTCATTTGTGCGATATGCATATTTGTATGCAATGCACCCCCTTCTTTTATTTGTGCAGTATGCACATTTGTATGCGATGCACCCCTTTCTTTCATTTGTGCAGTATGCAAATTTGTAAGCGATGCACCCCCTTCTTTTATTTGTGTGGTATGCACATTTGTATGCGATGCACCCTCTTTTATTTCATATCATTTGCATGAGGCTTGCCTCACTATACATTTCATCTTGCATTGTACACATCATGCGTTTCCAAAATAAAAGAAGAAAAAGAAAAAAAATAGACTTTCACTTGCATTAGCATATCATTTGCATAGTTACATGTTGCATCACTTGGCTACAATCTATTCATATCACCATTTGACACAGTTTATGCTGGCTCCCACTTTTTGGGTTGTAAAAACCACTCGTTTGTATTAGCTCTTTTTCTGGATGACAAAACTATCCCTTTCTCTGGTTAGCAGTCCAAACCATTATTGGTTAATACCTCCTTTTTCTTGGGTTGTTGGTTAAGACTATCCCTTGGTTAATACCTTCCTCGTTTTGAGGCCATTCATCGGTTACATTTTGTTCTCTTACGTGGATCGGGTTGTATCCCTTGTTATGCTTCATATTACTTGTTGTATTGCATTAGTCATGCACTTTTTCAAAAAAGACAAAAAAAAAAAAAAAAAAAAAAAGAGTTCAATTTTCAATTGCATATTATTTGCATTCTACCCCTGAACTACGCAGGTTTGATTCCTTGCAAAGGGATACGTAGGCAACCTTCTAGTTCAACCACTTGTATTGCATCTTATTTGTTTGCCCAAGTCTTACAGCCTTGTCAAAAGGGTCATCTTCGGGCTTTGATATTCACTCACGTCACGAAATGACTTCAAGCTCTGTCAAAAAGGGGCAACTATAGACACCCATTTTGACCAGCCCTAAGACTTGGGTGCTTTCTGTTGATTACCTGATGATGACAATCAGAATGTATTCCCCAACAGTCCTCAACAAGAAAAATGGAATTTGACATTTAATCCCAACCTTCACACATTTCTAGCCAAACTATTTTAGACCTTAAAACCCTCTTTTCAAAATATTTTTTCAAATGTTTCTACGATATTTCGAGACTCCCATTTCAATTAAAATATTGCACTTTTCAGTAAACCGAGTAAGAATAGAGTGGAAATAAATGGAAAGGAAGTGAACTCTTTGAAAAAATATTTAAAAACATCTTCTTTATATGTTTGGATAGGTTTGCATTTGAAGGAAACAGGAGGGGATGGAAGAAAACTGGTTTAGGAAAAGAATGAGCATCAAATCATTAAGAATGAAATGAACAGCCTTTACTAAATTAGGCATATCTCTTTGTACACTTGGAATTTAGATATAAGGCTATCACCGTTGGAAATAGACTTTTGGGGATTCAATTTAAACCCAAGAACCACCTAAAACCAAGTCCGAATAAGGGAGATATGCCCATTTGAAGTTGGACTTAAGAGCAGATTTTGTTGACCTGGTCCGAGCGAAATAAACAGCCTTCACTAAATTAGGCATATCTCTTTGTACACTTGGAATTTAGAAGTGAGGCCACCACCATTGAAAAGTAGACTTCTAGAGCTTCAATTTAGACCTAAGAACCACCTAAAACCAAGTCTATAAAAGGGAGATATGCCTACTTAAAGTTGGGCTTAATAGCAGATTTTGTTGACTCAACCCAAAACAGCAGCAGGCTCTCTTTTTTTTTTGATTTTGGCTCTGTAGGAACACCCCATTGAGCCATTTTCTGATCCATTCAAGTGTACCCACTCATCCTCCATTATCTCCACTTACCCCCTTTGTCAAAAAGAAGTTTTGTTTGCATCCATAAAGGAGTATCTCATGTAACCACCTTGAAAATTTGCCCTCCTATCACACTCTTGTCTCTCACCTTGTCTCCCACCTTCTTTTTGACCGTCACTCTCCCTCATTGTCTATATAGAATGATCATGTTGTGAGAGAGAGAGAGAGAGAGAGAGAGGACCACGAAATTGAAGAGAAAAGAGTGAGAAAATGATGAAAAAAGAAAGAAAAATTAAGGCCTTGTTTGGTTTGACTTTGGGAGATAAATTTTCAAAAAATATTTTGGGAAGAGAATTTAAAAATTTTTGTAGTTTGTTTGGTTGTATATTTTGAAAATAGTTTTGGAGTTTGAGAGTTTGGGATGATTTGATATTTTGTTATAATTGATTAGATGTATGTGAGAGAAAAAGTGATTGAAAAGTAGAAAGTAAAGAGAAAAAAGTGATTGATTGATGTGTAAGAGAGAGAAAGTGATTTTGGAAATTTTTTGAGAAAAATTACAAACCAAACAAAATTTCCAAAAATTTTCTCCAAAATCTTTTTCCCAAAGCCAAACCAAACAAGGCCTAAGTGTTTGAGCCAAAAATACTCCTATCTTCCATATACACCCCATACCTTCCATAGCTACTGAAATTCCTAATTTCCATACACTAAAACCACTCCAAAAATTCTGATACAGCCAAAGATCAATTGCCTTGATCATAAGGAAGAGTGTTTAGTTGTTGAAAGTGAGAAAAAATAAGAAAGTTAGCTACTTTTCCACTATAAATACCCAGAGTTCCATTCTAGTTTCAAATTGAGGATTGAGAACACACTTCCTAAACTTGAGGGTAATCAAGAAGAAGTTTGGAAATCAAGAAATTCAATCTTTCTTTGGAAGGTGAATTTCTAGTCTTTCATTTTCTTATATTTTCTATCTCATATTTATTTTCTTACTTCTTATTTCATAGTATTTTGTTATAATCCAAGTGGATTGTTTATCTCATATTTATTTTCTTACTTTATATTTCATAGCGTGTTGTTGTAATCTAAATCGTTTGTTTAGCTCATAATTATTTATTTATTTTTATTCGCTTGCTTTAATTTCATATTAGTTTTCTTGTAATCTTGCTTGTTTTATCTTTATATTTACTTTCTTGTATTAGGTTCATGTTAGTTTTGTTGTAAGTTTGCACTTTTTTATTTTATATTTGTTTTCTTATTTTTAATATAATCGGTAGTGGTTAGTTGAGCTACTTACATATTTCTTGTTTGTTCCTTTTCTTGGTTTCGCAATAAGACAGGTTTTGCTAGGCCTAGTTGGCCGGCCGGCTGGCCTATTTGGCCAGTCAGTTAGCTTCTTTCGGACAAGATGACGTAATCTCCCAATGTTGACCAATTTTCGCCGACAATTCCAAGGAACATGAAGTTTTTATTTTATTTATTTTTATTTTGAGTGTTTTGCGATGTTTTTATTTTGATATAATATTCTCCTCATCCCTTTCTAATTTGGTTTGTAATTATTATTTCAAATGTTGTAATAATTCCTCATCTGCATTTCTTATCTATCCCATTCTTTAATCACTTTCCATAACTGTGCATATGTATGTATCTTACATGTCATCCATGCTTTTATATACATGATTCATGCCTAGATTCGGCTAAATTTGCATCTTTGTGTTTTAATTGATTATTACATGATTTTATGCGCTATCGCATGTTTTGCAATGTTTCACATGTCATGTTTTAAAAGCCGGATCTTTAGAAGCATTCTTATATATGTATTGCATTAGGATTTTGTATATAGGATCATATATATTTTACTAACTTTATTTTGTAACTGTTCGCGGAACGTCGATAAATATGTAAGTTGTTATGCTTTAGCATCACGCTTGTACATAATTTTTTTTATTATGTTTAGCATCTTACTATGTGGCTATTTGCTTATGTGATATAATTGTATGAATGCCAGTGGATGGAGGTTATGTCGCTTAATTTGTAATGATATTGATTTTCATGTTTGTAAACTCAATTTATTTGAATTATACATCTTCAAAACTCTTTCAAAACTACATGAAATCAAGTTGTTCTAAAGTGGGTGACATAGTCATTACTTGTATGCTTCACATAGTAAATTTTAAAATTTATTAAATAATCAGAACATGAACATATAAAAAAAATAAAATTCATATCATGGGTAGTAAAGGCCGATTTTTTGATCGGGTGAGTGGGGGTACTGAATTAATGACATTTCCCTCTCATACCTAAGGTTCTGAACCGAGACAACTTTGGTTATAACGAACAGTGGCATTGGCACGAGTCATGGGTTTCCTAATTTTCTAAAATATTAGGTGGCGACTCTGAAATCTGATGACACAGTCCATTTGTGGCAATAATTTTGTAATAAAATGAATTTTCTATATAGTTGGCAAATCTAGACTCTAATCTATATTTCACATTGCACTCGTGAGACTAGATCAAAGAGATCTCAAAAGTCCAAACTGTTTAACGCGCGCGGGTATTCCCTGGGCATGTTACAAACATAATACTTCAATATAACACTTCAAAAAAAAAAATCCTTAGTGTGCTTTTTCCAAACGTAACATTCTAATATAACATTTCAAAAAAACTCCTTAGTATAATACTCTAATATAACACACAAAAAAACTCTCTAGTGTACTTTTTCCAAACTTAACACTCCAAATAAAATTCTTAGTGTAACACTCTAATGTAACACACACAAAAAACTCCTTAGTGTACTTTTCGTAAACGTAACACTCTAAAAAAATTTCTTAGTGTAACACTCTAATGTAACACACAAAAAGACTCCTTAGTATAATTTTCTCAAACGTAACAAATGTAACACTTTAAAAAAAGATGTGGGATTCTTCAAACCATTCTAAAAGGATGAGAAATTTTTCAAACCATTCAAAAAAAGAGTACAAAAATTCCTTAGTAAGTTTTGGACAAATATATAATTTAAACTGTAAGTGTTACGTTTGGAAAAAGTAGACTAAGAAGTTTTTTAGTATTTTTGTGTGTTACATTGAAATATGTTACATTGGAGTATTACGTTTGAGATTATATTGATTGAAGTGTTATGTTTGAGAAAAATACAATAAAGAGTTTTTTTTTTTTTTTTTTTTTTGTATTACATTGGAGTGTTGCATTTGAAAAAAGTACACTAAAGTCTTTTTTTTTTTTTTAAGTGTTATGTTGTTACATTTGGAAAAAGTATATCAATAAGTTTTTTTTATGTTCCATTGAAGTGTTATGTTAGAGTGTTATATTTTTGTTCGTAATCTGAGATTCGTTCCAAAATGAGGGAAACTCCAAAATTACTATAGTGTGAATTGTCCAAATATATAATTTTACATTTAGAGAAATTCACTTTTATCCCTAAAAAATTAAACCTAAACATATAAGTCGCTACATTTTGTGTAATTTTCACTTTAATAGGAACTTTGGGTTCATAAAAAAAAAGAAACAACTAAACAGTTCACAAGATCACATTATGGGATTTATTAATACTTCACCTTTTTTTATTTTTTCATTTTTATAAGAACCTAATTTTAGAAAAAGAAAAATTCAGAAAATAAATTCTAAAAACTCAAATGATTGGTTGAGTTTTCAAAATTATTTTTTAAAAAAAATTTAAAAAATTTAAAAACAATTTAACAAAAATAAACACCAAAAAATATTTTTTATTTTTCAAAAATTATTTTTGCCACAAAAAATAAATAAGCCATATAATAAGCAAGCAAATGCTATGCTGTCCAGCAATATCGAAACTTGAGTAGATATTTGGGCCTACCACCTGGCAATTTCACAGGGTCCAATAGGCAGGCCCAAAAGAAGATTCCCATAGCTATTGATAACTATCACGAGGTTTCTGTAATTTCAAAAGTAAGCAATATTATATAAATAAATAGTTTTTACAAATTTATAAGCAATGTTATATAATTATACAAAAAAAATTATATTAACAATAATCATATGATCGAATTATATTTATTTTTAAAAAAATTAGGTAAAAAATATGATTTTGGTAAGACCTAAATTTTAAAGATATTTGTGTATAAATAACCCGTTCAATAAGTTTTATAAAATAAAAATTTTAAATTATCTCAACAAATTCATGATGGACTTACCAAGCCTTACAATATGGGCAGTTCAAAAAAACTAAACAAAAATCTCACAATATGGCATGTTGTTAGGAGTGGAACCAATTTAGTTCGGTCGGTGTTAAGAAATGTTTAGCATTGAACCAAACATTTCGATTTTGATAATTGAGGAACAGACACAAACTGTAACCTATAATTCATTTTGTCGATCTTGTCAATTTGGTGTAGAGAAGCGATTTACATGATTTTAAAAAGTTTTATAACAATTTGTAAAATTTAACATTAAGAATGAATGAAGAAAAAGTATGAAAATTACTTTATAAATGTTTCCCTCTATAGTTTTTTATCATCAAAAAAATATATTGTATTAGTCACTTGTCTTCTAATACTCAAAGAATCAAAATATAAAAATACTTAAATATAATGTTTCGATTTGATTAGTTTTTTTTAGTATAAAAATTTTGAAAACCAAAATAAAATATCTATACTATATATTAGGAAAGAAAAATGATATATAAGCCTACTTTTTAAATCCATTTTATGGATTAAATGATGTGTAAGTGATATAACTGATTGATGATTAGAGATATGAGATAAAGTGTTACTTTTAATATCCTAATTGATTGTCACATCACTAGATTTGAAAAGTTGGTTTAACTTTTGTTCTTGAATAGCATATATATTCTTAAGAAAAATGAGATTTCTAACTAAAAGAGTCATATGAAGCTCAAAGCCCTCGTATTATTTTTCTACAATTATTATTTTTTTAATAAATAAAAAATCTTCTCTTAATTAACTTTTATTTATTTCTTTTTAATTAGTTAATGTTTCCTTGGCTAACTTTTATTGAAATCATTAAAAAAATAGTGCTGCTATTAGTACTCTATCAATTATTTTAGACCCCTCATTTTATATTTTTTCAATTACAATAATAACCTCAAGTAAAATTACTAAAAAAGATGTTAATAATTTTGGAACACCCTGTCTCACAATTAAGCCCATATACCCACTACATCATGAGTTAGGGTTTATGAGAGCATCCACCTCCATCATCACCCATCCATTTTTTCCAAATTCCACCTTCAACACCTACCCACCATCAAAATCTTAAAAACACTTTGGTGGCAATATTCCAACGGCAACGGTAGTAACCATTTGTTTACATACACTTCTCCGACAATGATAATGAGTGGAAAAAAAAAATTGGCAACCACAGCTCCATGAAATGAGAGGAAGACAACAATAATATTGGGTAATTATCTAAAACTATTTATTTCATGTGTTCAAAGGATAATAAACATATTAAGTTTATACTTGTGACTTGTTCAATTGTAAGTACCATTGAATATTGTTAGTCATTGATCTAACATTGATGATTGTGTACTTGCTTGATCCGATTAATTCTAAAATAAACACAAGCCTTAAAATTGTAATAAATACGTAAGTTTGGTTGGTTCGTACATTTTTAAGCAATTTGAGTTACCCTAAAAATATTTTAACTTCTGAAATTTCTTTTGTAAAGTGCTTTGAAAATTTATGAAACTAACCAAAAGAGGAGAAGGACCAATCCAGTTTGGAAAGTAGTTCAGATAATCAATATCATTTTCTTTAATTTTATCATACTTATATTTATGCTAATGGTTGTTCAGTTTGATCATAACACTTTATATGTAGTTTCTAATAATAATAAAAATGCTTTCATGTAGTCCCCGCAATAACCCACAAACGTGGAATGTGGGTTTTATGTAATGAGGTATATAAAAGATCTCATTAGAGATCAAAGCATCCTAAAAAAACAAAATGTGAAATAAATTCTAACTTTTATTACTATTATATTCATGATACTTGTACATCATTATCTAATTGTTTCTGAATAACCTCTTGCAATTCAATGGAAAAAAAATTTGCACAAAAACCGAACTTGATGAAGTGCGAGTTGAATGAATTAATTTCGTACTAAAGAATATGAGTTGAAATCCAACATGCAAGTATAATATAACTTATGTTCTTTAAATTGTTAATAAACAATTTCTTTAGTTAGTAAGGAATATATAATCACTTATTGAGGTGTGACTTATTGAGGAATATATGCTTCTAGTGGTTTCTGAATTAATTTGTGTTTTCATTTTCAGATCAGAATTTTTGGAGAGAAGCAAAATATGGTCAAAGAATTCAAGAACCTAATTTTTCAAGTTTTTTCATTTTTTAATAGATGTAATCACAGTTAAAAACTTTTTATTAATTCATTTATATATACTTTTGAACATTTAATTTTCATTTATGAAATATATGACATTATTTCATTCAATATGTGGTGGTAATTCAAAATATAGTATATAGTGTGTATTACATTCTTCAAATGCGCATACAAAAATAATATTGATTATTCTTGAAATATGTCGAACCCTTTTTTTATCACACACATTAACTGTGATGAGAAATGCATAAAACGTGTGATCTTATCTCATTATTAAACATAGGTTTTATTAGATATTAATCACACTTAAAATCTGTTATCTAAATGTTTATTGTCACAGGTTTTATTAGATATTAATCACACTTAAAAGATGTGATCTAAATAGTCTTCATCACAAGTTTTATTAGATATTAATCACACTTAAAATCTGTGATCTAAATATTTTTTATTAGTTATTAATCACACTTAAAAGATGTGATCTAAATATTATTATCACACTCAAAACACGTGATGGAATCATCTTTTAATGACACTTTAAGAGTATGATTAAAAATGACCTCTTTTAATCACACTCCCAAAGATCAAGGTGTGATTAAATAACATACATCACACAAAAAAAGTGTGATCTATTTATGATTTTGTAGTAGTGTTCATAGCTTTGATAGTGTTTTTAACTCAGAGAATATTGACTTTGTAAAGGTAAGTTTCCTTAAAAAAATGGCAAAATAATAAAAACTGTTTGTCATTTTTTCAGGACTAAACTCCTGAATATATGACTGAAATTCAGAAACACATGCTCGAATATCGTTTATTTGTTCAGAAATAAGTAAACAAATATTTCTTATTTGTTCGGGAACAGATAACCGAAGTAGTAGCAGGAGCAGGCAAATAAAGGAGGTTGGATCACCCTTGGGTGGTTGACCGGTGGGTGAAATCCTGCCTAATTTTGCTCACATAGAGAGCATAGAAATACAGTGAGGCCATGAATGAATGATAGAAAACCAACCAAAGAAGCATGAAAATAGATTATATTGTGTGTGTGAAAAGAGATAATAGAAAAAAAATAAATAAATAAACATATTGACAAACCTCGCAATGAAGTAGAGGAAAAAATTATTAATCACCACAAATTTTTTTCATTGATTTTGGGAGCTTCCACCGTTGTGGGTTTTGTTAGGGTTTTGGAAGAGAGGCTTTTTTTGGTGTGGGGGGTGTGCATTTGAATAAGTGAAATGCTTTTACAAGAACAATTTTGGTATTATTTGAGAGGATAAAAGAAATTTTAAAAGTTTTACAATTTATAAGTGGGGGTCTAAAGAAACGGGGTGTCCAAAATAATTGATGAAGTGCTAATAGTAACACTCTAAAAAAAATCATATTATGCCTTAATTTACACATTTTCAAAAGGAAAGTTAATTAATCTATTTATAATTTTAAATTTAGAAATTTGAAAGAAAAAGTTAACTAATCAATTTTAAATTTTTTTTAAAAAAAATCTTCCAACTTTTATTGAATCATTTAAAAAAAAAAAATCTTATTATGTCTTGATTTACACATTTCAAAAGAAAAGTTAATTAATCCATTTAAAATTTTAAATTTAGAAATTTGAAAAGGATTAGTTTTAAAATTTAGATTTTTGTACTGCTAAAATATAAGAATCAATTCACATCTTTCATAAATTATTTCTCTTGATGTTTAATTTTTTAAATAATTAAAAAAATCTTTTATTGACTAGTTTTTATTTTCTTATAATGTAATTGATAATCTATTTTAAGAATTTGTTTCTCCCACCAAATATTATATAAGGTTTTTTTAGATAGTATATATTAATACAATAAAGGATCTGTCAAACATTGATGATAGGATCCATCAAACATTGATGATGTGTTAAGTTCATGATTTTAATAGAAATTTTGAAAGAAAAAATGAAGAGATGTGTGAAATTAAATAAAATATGATTATATTTTATTCACAATTCATATATTTTTTCCTTTCTCATTACAAATTCCTACCATAATTCATGAATTAAACATAACATAAAGTTGGGTACATATTTTTTATATTGAAAATTTTGAATTAATATTACTTTTTAAAATTATATACCACAAACTCTTATCACATATGTCTTTTCATATAATAATGATTGAAATTTATTTTAGTTGCTAGCTCAAAGATTAGTTATAGAGTCAAAGAAAATGTGCAAGTTTTAAAATTTTAAAGTAAAAATTTTATGTTAGAATTTGTTCAAATATAATTTTCTTAATATTTATAAAAAAAAATTATTGATTGATAAAAGTACCGTAAACATCAAAATTATTTTTTTTGATATTGAGTTATTAAAATATAAAATATTATAGGGTCAAACCAATAATTATTGAAAAAAAAAATTAACTCGAACTAGATTTTTTTAGTTAATTTTTAATGTTTAATCCATTATTGATACCGGTCACGAACCAATAAAGACAATTTTTAATGATTAAAGGAAGGTCACATTGGCATATATATTTGGTCGAGTAGCTTCTAAGTCACTTCTAATGTTTAGTCCAACACTACAAGTCAATCCTAATCTATTTTCACGTACGAATTATGACATACGATAATTTTCACGTAAGAGTTATGACATACGATAATTTATAATTTTGAATAGACATTTTTAGGCTTTACAAAATAAGGGGAAAAAATTATATATTAACAAATATAATTTACTACTATCATATGGTAAATTAAAATTACAAAACTTATAAAACAAAATGTATTTATATTTTATCATAAATATAATTTTTATAATTTATTCTTTAATTCCTACTAATTAAATTATGACATGCATATTTTTATTAAGACATCAAAATAAAAATCTTCTCTTATGTGTAATTCTGATAAAAATAAATAAAATTTAATTAATTATAAATCATTTTTATTACATATTTTAAATAAATTTTATATTGTTATTTTAATTTAAAAACTAATTTTTGATAATTTATTTATAATATGGTAGTACCTCATAAAAACAAATGGAGAATCAAGATTTTAATCAATTTTAAAGACTTAATTTTATCATTTTTTTTACATCCTTATATGGTGTTGGGCTCAAAAGGAGGCACCTCCAAGCCTCAAAGACCGTTTTGGACATTGGAGTCAACCAATCTGAACACCTGGTGTTTCCAACGCTGAATTTAGTTAGAGAATTTGGAAAGAAATTTAGAAAGATAAAGGAAAAATGTGTGTAAAATTAAGTGAAATATAGATATGTTTTATTCATATTTTATTTACTGTTTTCATTTTTCCTTTTAAGTCTCTCATCAAATCTCCTAACCAAACACAATATAAATGACCCTCCTAGTTCTATTTCTTCTTTTCTAATTGTAGACATGGTTTCTGCTAGTTTAACTAGGGTCTAATGCCCTCTGATTGATTACTTGTTTATACTAAAACTCTGTTACTTTGTTCTCCTTTACACTTGAATCAAAAAATAAATAAAATGGAAAGACTGTTTAGGACATGGCAAATTCAAAGTCAAAATAGCTAAAAAAGAATTCAATGCAAGCATCGTAGACCCTTCCGAGCGAAAAGTTTTTCTCCGTCCGCGTCAACGCCGCATCTCTAACCGCCTACTTTGAACCAACCATTTTGACTCCGCTCTTATTTGCCTCCATAGTCCATGCCATAAAAAAATAAAAATGCCAAATATTCAATAAATATTATATTATTTTTAAAATAATAATAATAATAAATTAAAAATAACTACATAATTGCATACAAATGAATATGCTATTAATTACGTTAACGTTTGAGAAAATTATAATTCGGTGTACTTATAAAAGAATAATTACAAATTTATTATAAAAAAAATGACTTTAATTATTAATATTGATAAAGTATAGCGCTGATATGCGATTAGTTTTATAGAAATATACTGTTGTGTAATTTTTTCTTAAAATTTCAACCCACTAACAAGGGTAATCGTAATACTCTGCAAACAAATAAGTTATATAATTTTTCTATTCACCGAAATGGTAACTATTATATAATTACGATGAGTCATGAGTTAAATATTAAAATTTTATTTTTGTATATTACGTCATTAATGCTGTGTTTGGTTGAGGAATTTGAGGAGAGATTTGGAAAGAGAAATGAAAAAGGTAGGTGAAATGTGAAAAAAACATGCCTACATTTCACATAGTTTCACACACCTTTTCTCTTTCCCTTTCCAAATCCCTCCCCAAATCCCCCAACCAAACACAGCGTAAAAAAATTGTAATTTGTTATCAGTATTTTTCTTTTAATCTCCCCCACATTTAGTGAAAATTTAGTATAATTGTAATGTTTTTGTCATTGCCACGTATTATCACAAACCAATAATTAAACTACATATATGATAGAGCAAATTTCATTTGTACCCCTATACTTTTACATGATTTTCAATGACCCCCAGACTTTTAGTATTTTTAATTTTACTCCCATACTATGTAAATTATTATCAATTTCCCCCCTGCCGTCTATTTCCGTTAAGAAAGTGGACGGAATGGGTGACGTGACCCCCTATACTTTTGGATTGAGGGAAAATTAAGGCTTTCCTGCCAAAACCTAACCTTCCCTTGTATTCCCTTCAACTTAAAAAAACAGAGACCACAGCAAAATAGAATAAAAAAACAGAGTATCAATGAAATTAGTAGGAGAGAATAAATGAGGAACAATCGAAACTCAAGAAATAAAGGGAGATGGAATCCAAGTCGTGGGGACGAGATGTTTTGCAATGTTTGTGAAAGAAGAAGGCTGATACACACAGCATGGACTGACGCAAATCCTGTGAAGAGATTTCTTAGTTGCCCTAACAATGGTTGTAATCACTTTACCTGGTTAGACTTACCCATGTGCGATCAGGCAATGCAAATCATTCATGGTCTGTTGAAAAAGTTGAATAAGATGGAAGCACAACTGAAAAGAGGGACTGGAAGAGAGAGAAATTATGGATTTACTTGGTTTTGTCATGGTTGGTTGTAAGAATATGGTTTGTAATATAAAATTACAAGTTGTATGGTAGTATAAGAATGAATGGAATCTGTATCCTGTCTAGGAATCATATGCAATGGGTGAACTATTATTAATGGAAAAATATGATTTTGAGATGAAAATTGTGTGTTTAGTGACCTATTAATATTGTGTGTATTATTTTGTGTTTGGTGACTCTGACATAGACAAAGGAAACACACAGAAGTTGGGACACAATTTATGACCATAATTCCCACTCCAAATTCAAATTGGGCAAAACAATACAGTAAAGGCACCAAAGTTACATTCTTCATTTCACTGTCCATCACCAATGCACATCAATAGCTTGTCACAACAGCAGTAAAGGCACTAAATTATCATTCAAACTTTTATCAGTTTACACACTTGTCATTTATGCTGTGCAAAACATATACTAAGGGACAGCCAATACAAAAACTAGGTTTAACCTAATTCTTTCCCAATACCTATTCACAATCCATCTACTACTCACATGTGGCACATCAAATGGTCTATTGCATGTGTGTTCATCTACAAAAGTTTTGATCCTATACACCCCTTCACTCTTCACAAAAGAAGCATAGCAAACCCAAGGACAACTACTTTTGCACTCTTCCCTAACGCTCTATTTGTCACTTTTAGGAAATGTGATTTGTTTGCCCCACTTAATAGCATATTCCTTTACAACATCCCTAAACAACACATTTGTTTTAAACTCTATACCAAGTTGGAATGTAGGATTGTGCATGTTAGTCTCACTAAAAATATGGTATTTAATCCTCTTGCATTGACTATCTTCATCAGAGGAGCTATGAAGGCTTCTTAGCTCATGAGATGAGTTGTCCATGCTTTATAGGTCATCATTGCCATGTACATCACTGAGAGCATCCTTACTACTTCCTAAACCACCAAATTCCATATCATTGTCAACATTTTTATCATATAAAGCATCATTATGACCTTGCTCATAGTCACTGTCATTATATTTTTCAGACTCATCAGAGGATGAGTCTGACTGGTTAGGATCATAGGCATCACTATCTTTATCTTCCTCCAATCCACTAACCTTATTATAATAGTTGTTACTTGGCCTATGTCCTAATTCTTTAGCCATGCAACACAACTTTGTAATGGAAATTTAATCTGAATGACAAAAGTCAAAATGACTTACCATACCACCACTATAAACCCTATGTGCAATATACCTAACCACACCTCCTTAATGCATTTTGATTGTAAAATATCAATATCCTTCTTCTGCATTTTTCAATGTAAATTTGTCATTAAAACTATTATTCAATGGAACTCACAATAATAAAATATTATTACATTACACTAGAGATAAATAACTAATAAACAAGTCGTTATCCACGTGAAATAGAAACAACCAAAAAAACAAAGATTTAATATGTGTTCTTCAATTTCAAACCGAAACAAACATAAACAAAGATTTTCTTAAAATAAAACTGTTGAAACCGAAACAAACATAAACAAATTTCATTAAAAAATCTATATCACATACAAATAAACAAAGATTTCACTATTCTAAAATAATATTAATATCAACACATGCGATTTCCAACAAGAATTTAAAAAATACCTTCAAAAAAATATTTAAAAAAACATATATACCATATACAGGTGTTCCTCTTCCTTCTTCTCTCTTAGCACCCAACCCATTGTTCAACTTTTGATTTCAATGTGATTTCACAATCGTTGTTGACTCTCAACTTTGATTTCGAAATTTTGAAAGCAAATTGAAAAACCTAATTGTGATTTGGGAAGTTCTAAGCAACCCTAATGTATCTAATTGATTGTGCTCAGCAAAACCATTGTATATTGCCTCCATCCAAAAGTATAGAGGGGCCACGTCATCCAATTCTTTAACAGAAATGGATAGCAAGGATGAAATTGATATTAATTTACATAGTATGGGGATAAAATTGAAAATACTAAAAGTCTGAAAGAGTCATTAAAAATCGTGTAAAAATATAGAAGTATAAATGAAATTTGTTCTATATGATATTGAGTCATACTATTCAAATGTAATTAATGCTTTTAAAATAATTTTGCAACAACCACACATATATATATATATAACGAAGTTTATTATACCAATGTAGTAATTTGTTATCGGGATGTTTGTATTAAATTTTTCCTAGCTCTCTCTCTCCCCCCCCCCCCCCTTCTTGTTAACTGCTTAAACCTTTTTCCCCATAATTTGCCAAAATCAAAAAAATTATGCTTGAGAAGGAGAATTTATTAGACAATCTTTTTTCAAGTACTTACATTTTAATTAATTTATAAGATATTTTTATATTTTAATAAATCTTATTATTTTAGATATTTAATCTACCAAATTTAAATTCTCATATTTACAATATTTTATGGATAATTTTACTTTTATAAATATTTTTTGAATCCTAACTACTTGATGATGTGAACATTTACATTAAATAAATTTGACAGTGTGAATGTTCACGTTGACAATATATATGTTTACATTAATAATGTGATTGTTCACATCATAAAACATTCATATTGTCAATATAAATATTAATACGCACGTCACTCTATTATTATTATGAATATTTTGATAATTATATCACCCACAAGACTTATTGAAATATAAAAAAATAATTTAGGTTAAGTAGAATATAAATGAGGTAAAAATAAATTTATGAATAAATGTCACTGTGGTGTCACAATTTAATTTATTTATTTTAATAGGGATCCGTCACTTTCATACTAATTTTTTATGAGATAATTGGACAAGTGTATAAAGATAAATGATGTAGAACAATGTTGAAGACACCTGAGCTCCGTTTGGAAAGTTGGTTTAGAGGTTTTTTTGACTAAAATAATTATAGAAAATAAAATAGGCTTTTTAGTTCAATAAGACAAAATATCACATCCAACCCATAATCATTACATTCTTTCTCTCACAAAAAGTCAAAAAAGTCAAAAAAAAGTCAAAATTTCTTTCCAAACTAGACTTTTTAGCCCCAGGCTAAAATAGTCAAAAATATTAAAAAATTAAAAAGCCAATCCACTTCCCAAACAGAGCTCAAATAACCTTTCTCTAACATTCTACTTTTAACAAAAATAAATAAAATAAAAATTATCAACGACTAAAGAGTTAAAAGTCATGTTGACCTTCATGTGGGACTATTATTGCTGTTTTCACATTACCCCTTCGCAGAGTCTATTAGAGCATCTCCAACGGTTACTTAAAAATTTCATCAAATTTGAGTACAAAAATACAAATTTTCTCAATCTGATACAAGGCGCTCCAACGGTGAGCATCAAAGTGAAATTGGGGAGGTGGTCAACCGGTCGACCGGCAAAGGCAAATTTTTTTTTTTTTTTTTTTAAAAAACTGTTTGAACTGTTTTTGACCTGTTTGAACCCATGTATTTCAAAGAGAACCGGGCGACCGGTTGGTCAACCGGACGGGCAACCGGTTGGTCAACCGGTGTACCATTTCAACGGTCAGTAACAGTGATTTGGTAAAATCTCTCTCTTGGTATCAGTTTGATGTTTTGTTTGCTGAATTCTCATTTTGATATGAGTTTGGTGCAACGGTTGGAGCTTCAGAAAGTGGGTTTTTCATCAAATTTTGAATATGATGTTAGATTTGGTTCTCCGTTGGAGATGGTCTTAGACATGGGGCTGCTATTGTACCCAAAAGTCACAACAAGCTACTATGAGGCCTTGCGTGCTTTTGTGCGTGTGTCTGAATAATCACCATAATATATTTACCAAGTTATTTAAAGTAAATTATAAATACACATCTAAAAATTTATTTAATATATTAATTATTTTTTGTTAAGAAAAAAAAGTACATCTGAATCTTTAAAAATTTTAATTATGTAACAAATAATATTTTTCATTAATCAATCATGAAGCCTTCGTTTGGAAGAATTCTGTTAGACTAACTTTTTGGCTTTTTAATAAGGGGCATTTTTTTATAAATCCTTTTACACCTACTTATGTTTCATGTAATTCATATTATTTTTTTATGTTTCAATAAGTTTTATGGGTGACATAGTTACTAAAATACCTCTAATAATATTTTTATTTACAGTGTGAATGTTCCATGATTTGAATGTTTACACTATCAATGTGAATGTTCACATCGTCAATTTAAATATTCACAACATCAATGTGAATATTAACATGTCAATGTGAATATTCATATTGTAAAATATAAATATTCACATCACCAAATTATTAACCGTTCAAAAATTTTTTGTAAGGGTAGAAATGTCCACAAAATACCTTAAATATGAGAATTAAGATTTAGTAGATCAAATATCAAAATCATATGATTTATTAGAATATAAGAATATCTTATGGATTAATTGAGATACAAACACTTGAAAAATGATTTTCTAATAAATTTCTCTTTTAATAATTTTATCCTAACTAAAAAGGTTCTGTTTAGAATAACTTTTAACTTTTTATAATTTTATGAGAAGAAAAAAAATAAGGGACATTTACATACAAGTCCCATTTTATAAACTCATAGTCCATTAAGTCCTATATAAAATTATTTGCTCCTCCAAGTCCTATGAATTTTTAATAGGCTAATTTACCCTCCGAAGACCTCCTCACCCGACACACACACACTCTCTCTCTCTCTCTTCCCCACAAACTCAGTCTCTGGTCTCCTCCGTATGACTCCCCCTTCCCCTTCGTTCAGAGCTTCGTCAGCTCCAGCGCCGAACATCATGCTCGCCATCTACAAGAAGAAGACAGTCTCGGTCGATCTATACTGCCCTCTTCGCAACTACATAGTCTCCAACTACTCCGAACGCGAAGCCCAAAACCTTGAAGACGATCTCCAAACAAATGCACTCCAATCTCAAACGCCCCACCACCGATTCCCTCTCTTCCCGCCACGACCCTATCCCACTCAGTCTCCACGGAGTTACAAAAAGAAACTCCGTTGCAAAAGTATAGTATTTCAGGAATGGAGAAGATAGCCGACGGCAAAGCTGTGGTGTGCCATAAGCAGAACTACGAGTATGCTGTATTTTACTGCCACAAAACAGACACCACGAAAGCATATATGGTGTCGATGGCCGGTGCTGACGGCACACAAGCAAAAGCAGTGGCAGTGTGTCATACCGATACATCGGCATGGAATCCGAAGCACTTGGCCTTTCTAGTGCTCAAGGTTAAACCAGGAACTCTTTCGATTTGCCATTTCCTTCTAGAGGATCATGTTGTCTGGTTTTCCAACTAGATCTCTGCAAAAACGAATCAGCACTTGTTAGTTCCATCTGTTGGTTTTGTGTAGTTTGGATTATAATATTTTAAAATTGAGAACCTTCTCAGTGTATAATATTCTCAATTTTAATCAAAGAAAAAATTAAGAAATTTCTCAAAATTAATAATTATAAATTTCTTAGTTTTGATAGTTTTGATAATATTTTCAATTCATACTAGAAAAAGAATTGAGAAATTTCTTAGTTTTGATAATTATAAATTGAGAACATTCTCAGTTTTGAAATTGAGAACATTCTCAGTTTTTGGATTAAAGGGCAAAACGTCTTTTTACCTGTACATAGGAATTATTGGTTCAAATTTTTTTTGATAGGACCTAAGCTACCACCAAATGTGTAAATAGGACTTTTAGGTAATTAACTCAAAAATAATTATAGTTTGAATGTGCCATTTTGTCTTATTTACTTTTTAGCATATTTTGTGTTTTAGTGTGCTAACTTAGTCCCAACCATCATGCCGAACTAGGCCTAAGTCAATTAACATTTTTTAATCAAGTCATTAATATATTCAATTAATAATTTTAATAATTTTATTATTACATTAGAAGATAGTTAGGAATTTTATTTTTTTGGCCAACTTTATTATTAACAAATTCTTGATAGTAAGATATTTGAAGTTGCCACAATCACAAAAGATAATATGAATTTTAAGCAAATTTTAATGTGATTTTATTTGATAATTAATTTTTAATAATTTTTTATGAAAAAATATTTTTTAAAAAAATTAACTTTTCGTAAAATATTCTTTAATATTTTAAGCAAATATTCTTTAATTTTTTAACTAATTTAATTGGTACTTAAAATTTACCAATTTATTATGAGAAATTATAATATACACATCCTTTAAATGGGTATATCATATACATCTTTATTTATGTTATTTTCTTCTTTAATTATGACTAATTTTTAGTTATGATATCATTTTAATAACGACTCATAAATCTTTAATTATGTAGTGTTTTGAGAAATTGGTAAAAAGTTGACTTTTTTGAATTTTTTGTGTAAAAAAATAGAGAGGTAATGTGACCTAAAAAAAACCTTCCCAAAAGGGCCCTATGTCTCATATTATATTTAGTAGAAGTGAGCAGTAGATATTCCGATTCGCCCAAATCGGCCGAATTGAACCGATCCGCCACATTTTGGATGGATGCGTGATGACGAGCAGACGGTTGTGGATTAATTTTTTTCAATTCACCTAATTTTGAACGGATGACGGATTTGAGATTCCTTTGGCCGGAATCGAGCCGCCAAACCACGACCACCCCTAGTAATTTGTAAGATTTTGTGTTTTCAATTTGTTTAGATATTCTATTTGTGTTTTCAATTGAAAAAAATTTAAATATTTTGTTGTGTTTTTAATTTGTTTTCAATTTAGAAATCCGTTTATCAAATGACAAGTGTTGATATTTTGTATTTTTGTGTGAAAAATATAAAACTGAATTTTGTCATTTTTAAAAAAAAATCATATTAAATAGTTTTTGAATAAAAAATAGTAATGAAATAATTTTGATAATGCATGGTTTTCTTATATGTATTTATTATTGATATTGACAATTTACTTGATAATCTTTTAGTTATATTGAGTTGAATTGTTATCCAAAAAAAATATTGACAAATTGTATTATGTTCAAAATTTATAAAAGTTTAAACCGCTAAACTAATTCACATCAATCCGCTCAATCTAGCAAACGGATGTGAATTGATTTTTTTCAATCCGTCAATTCGGCGAATGGATGGCGAATTGGAGGTTTTCTGGCCATAATCGAACCATAAACACTTCTAATATTTAGTTTTGATATTTTTTAATTATAATTAAAAAATATAAAATTATATCATTTTTTAAAAATTATAATGTACATGAAATATAAATTCTTGGGTAAATTACATTTACCTCCCCTGAGGTTTCTGACAAATACAGGGACCTCTCATGTGGTTTGAATAATTACAGTAACTTCCCCTACTTTACCTACTAATGTCAAGATTCTCCCAAAATTTGACAGCCGTTTTACACCTAACAGACATTGCTGATGTCATCAAATGTAAGCACTAAAATGCCCATAATGCACTAAAATGTCAATTCAAGAATTTTCTAGAATATTGTTCTTTTGTAAAGAGGAAATTATCAAGGAATCTATTTTTCATGAACTCATATACCAGAAGCCTGTGACGACCTTCAAGGCAAAACCCTATCAATCTCACAAGATTTAAATGGTGGATACTACTTATAGCTGCAACCTCCATTCTAAACTGTTTCTCACCCTACTCAATTCCCTCAAGCTGCTTCACTGCAACAATAGTTTTATTAGCAAGAACGCCTCTGTAAACAGCCCCAAATCCTCTCCACCTTCCTCTTACACCCTTTCCTACTATCATTCAGATCAATGGGTAAAAAATTCTTCAAAGGACATCCACAAATTGGAGTCGTATTGTTGTAACTACAAAAACCCAAATCCCTACAATACCCAAAAACTTGACACTGATCACTAACAGCAACCCATCTCTCAATTGCAATTGATCCATTACACTTAGGAGAGCTATAAATCCTCAAATTCCCATCACTTTCTAACTTCAAAAACCTAAGTATATCAGTCCTTTCAGCATAATCATTGCCATAAGCCATGATCACAGGGGCATAAAATGATGGATCTGTGAGTGATAACAACCCAATTGATTGAAGTCGTAAAATGAGTGATGTAAAATTTATGTTAATCGACAAATTCACACTCGAATTCCAATACACAATCGAGTTATTTCATTGAAGGGTCAAATTTCCAGAGATTAAAAATCTAAAAGAGTACAACCCAAATTCTAATTTTTTGTTACTAGTGAAATTTTGATTAGGCAAGAAAGTATCAGTAGGGGTTATCAAAGGTGGACCAGACCAAACCGGTGAAATTTTAAAGGACAAAGTTACCTAAGTCGTCGAGGGCGGTGGAGGAGACACCGCGGCTAGCGATGTTGGACTGCCAGACGAGAAACTGGAATGAGGCGAAGGAATCGCAGCGCCAGAATCACCGTCGACTTTCCAGACTAGGATGCCGTTGTAAGTGATGGCGACGAAGTATACGAAGCCATCGGCTATGAAACCTACAAAGAAGGTGTTGTTTGGGGATGGCCATGACTGGTTCAAATTGGAAGCCGAGAGGGTTAAACCAGGTTAAATGTTTTGAGCGAATAACGAAAAATAGAGAGAATATGAAGATGATTGACAACAGTGGAATCATTTTCTCCACTCTCTCTCTCTCTTTTTCTTCTGCACTCTTAATCTCCCACCTCTGATATGTATGGTTGTATAGTAAGAGGAAGAGGATGAGAGAGACAGAGACAGAGACAGAGAGAGACCAAGTCCTTATTGACTTGAAGCATAAAGAGTGGGGGTCATGGTTGTGTTGGTCAGTCACGGGCAGTGATATTAGTCTTAAATAAAGGACTTTTTCGTCTTTTCACAAGCAAAAGCAAGGGTAATATGGTTATTTTCTATAGGATACTAACGTTGTTTATGTAAAATAGACAGAATGAAAAAATCTTGACATTATCAAATAAAATAAGAGAAATTATTATAATTATTCAAATCGCAAGCGAAGCTCCTGCATTTATAAGAAACGTTAGAGAATGTAAATGTAATTTATCCTAAATTCTTTAAATGTACCATACCATAGTGTGTTTCCCATTTATTAATAGCATGATGACAATGTTGATTAAAATTTTGCTTTACCGAACAATTCCACGTCTTCTCCCACTACACCAAACCAGAATCCAACAATTTAGAGAGAGAGAGAGACATTTCATAGACAGACAGAAACTGACTTTTTTAGAGAGAGAGGGACAGAGAGAGAGAGTAAAGACTAGAGAGAGAGAGAGAGAGAGAGAAGATGTTGGAGTCGTGTTACAGGCCGCTGGGGCGATGCTTCGGCTTCGCCGGCGGCGGATGCGGTGGGTGTTGCGGCGGAGGAAGTGGTGGCGACGGACTTCTCTGGGACATGGACTTGAAACCCCACGCCTCTGGCGACTATTCGATTGCCGTGGTTCAAGCTAATTCTTCGCTTGAAGACCAAAGCCAAGTTTTCACCTCCCCTTCCACCACCTACGTCGGCGTCTACGACGGCCACGGCGGCCCCGAGGCCTCTCGATTCATCACCAACCACCTGTTCTCTTACCTTCACAGTACGTTCCTAAACCCTAATTTCCATTCAATTTTTAGTTCTGTATTTGTATGTATGTATGTTATGTGCGTATGTTGAGGATTTAAACAAGTACAATATGCTAGGTTTTGTTACTTTGTTGATTTTGAATTTTCTCAACCAAACAGATTGTTATGGAAAATCGGAGGAATATATAATGGGAGAGATCATGCCTTTTCATTTTCTTTTTCTTTTTTAGCATAAGGAGAGATCATTCTTTAGTCTTGTGTTTTATGTTATACTAGAACGTGTGCAGTGTGCTATGAAATCAATAGGTTGATTGTTTATTGATTGACGCACAAAAAAAAAAAATGTAGATGAAGAGAAAGAAAACTGGAGAAATTATGAAAACTTGAAGTTTGGAATTTTAAATAAAAAAGGAAGGCAATTGCATGGCAATTTGGGAATGAAAAAGTTATGACAAAGCTTCGAGTTGTAGGGTTTGTATCATAGAATCGATAATAGAGTAGGTGGTTTTTTTTTCTTTCAAAAATATAAAATTTAAGAAATGGTTTTATGGATTTATCAATTTTGGTTACACAGAGTTTGCTTCGGATCAAGGAGGATTGTCTGCAGATGTGATTAGGAAGGCATTTGATGCCACTGAAGAGGAATTTTTGCATTTGGTGAAGCGATCATGGCTAGCTCAGCCTCAGATTGCTTCGGTTGGTTCTTGTTGTCTTGTTGGGGTGATTTCAAATGACATCTTGTATGTGGCGAACCTTGGGGATTCGAGGGCAGTGCTTGGCCGAACAGTATCAGATGGGCCGACCAGTAAATCTACCAATGTGGTGGCAGAGCGCTTATCAACAGATCATAATGTTGGGGATGAGGAGGTGAGGAAGGAAGTTGTGGCACTTCATCCTGATGATTCCCACATTGTTGTGTATACTCGTGGAGTTTGGCGAATTAAGGGCATAATTCAGGTATCAATTATGGCTTTTGTTTGCTTGTTGAACGGAATTTCTATGGTTGAACATCTTTAATCACTTATTTTCTATACTAGTCATTGACTTTTATGCTGTATTCGACTATTAAGTTAATAGACAAGCAATGGTTTAGATGAATTGTCATAGTTTGTTGTCATCATAATGGGGACAAATCTTGTTGGGACGTGGACAGTGATCGGTAATGATAAATTCATTAAATGCATACAGAGATATGCAGTTTTTTTTCGTTGGTTTTTGTTTTCTCTGCTGTGCTGGTATGAATTATCTTCTCTCTTCCAAAAACCTATCGCATAGGACTGGTTTGCTTCTAGTTTTGCAGCTCAAGAGACAACTATTTTGGTCTTTGAATGCTTAACTTTGCTATGAATGGTGAATTAGTGCTTGGGCTATTCCCCATCACCTGTCAAAACTGTTGAAGCCACTGTGGTATTCATGGTGTAGTTGACATGTTAAGAATAATCATCACTGTAATTTGTGCATTACTTCTCTTATGTTCTTGCTGGGTGTTTGGTTTCTCTTCTGGATTAAGCTTGGGGCTGTTCAGCTGGTTTTAACTGAATCATATTAAACATGTAAGGCTCTATTACAGACTCTTTTTTTTGTTTTGTTTTGTTTATTTCCTTGTTTGCAAGGTAAATAGCACCAATGCAGCCTGCGGTCTGCCAATTTTTTTTTAACCATTTTCATTTCTTTAGCTTGACAAACCTATTTCAGGATTTATCTTAGAGTAGAATCTTTTTAACTTATACAAGAGGTCTTGACCCCCTAACAAATCAAAAAAGCAATTTTTTTTTGCAAGTGTAATAATGGTGTCCTTTATTGCAGAATTGGATTACTCTAAATGGCATGTCTTGCCTTGTTGGCCACCCTTTCATAGAATCAAAAGTACAATTGTGACGTTTTCATTGGGCTCACAAGTCATGAGATGCACATTAAGATCTAAAAAGCCTATTGCGGCACTAATTGAAATATTTTTTATTCTTCTTTTCATCCAGGTGATTTGCATTGCATGCTTATGATGGTATGCTCACCATTGCAAATATCAGATGCCTGTTTCGTTTTGCAATCAAAGAGATATATAATATAACTTTTATGGCTATACCTAATTGCAGTGAGTACATGGCTGTAATGGTTTCAACTTCTGGACCAGTGGATTGGTTTCCTTTTTGTACTTGGTTGTATGGGTTGTACAGGACAATTTTCTATAAATGCTTACTCTTTTCTTTTCTTTTTTTTTTTTTTTTGTCCTTTTCATTTTATATGTTATTTATTGCTGCTAGTTTACCCCCATGGAGTTGACATTTGTGCGTAATTTAGCATCATCTGTTCAAATATCTTTATGATCTTTCTTTTAATTCTTTCCTCTTAATAGGTGTCCAGATCAATCGGAGATGTTTATCTAAAGAAACCCGAGTTTAACAGAGATCCTCGTTTCCTGCAATTTGGATCACCTGTTCCTTTAAAAAGAGCTGTAGTGTCAGCAGAGCCTTCTATCTTGATTAGAAAGTTAAGGCCACAGGACTTATTCTTGATATTTGCATCGGATGGCCTCTGGGAGCAACTAAGCGATGAAGTAGCTGTTGAAATCGTCAAGAAAAATTCAAGAGTTGTAAGCGCTGCCACTGCTCTTTCATTATTCTCTTTATTCTGCTATGCTTTGTTACTAAAGTGTTTGGCATGCAAATTGGGATTAACCCATCATGATGTCAGCGTTATATTATTAATCACTTCTGAATTCTTATTTTCTGATTTATTTTTTTAGGGAATAGCAAAGCGCTTGATTAGAGCTGCCCTGCAAGAGGCTGCAAAGAAAAGAGAAATGAGCTATGATGACATAAAAAGAATTGAAAAGGGGGTTAGGCGCCATTTCCACGATGATATCACAGTGATTGTGATATATCTGGATCGTCAACAGCGCTCTCCAAATGGGAAATGCAAGGATTACCGGATGGTTGATTGCACTAGCGCCCCAGTTGATATTTTCACGCTTAACTCAGATGAAACAGAAAATACACCTCAGACTTCTCCCTGAACAGTCCTTCTTAGACACGGTGCTGGCATGTAAATATAATGGTAAATTTTGTTTGTTTCAGTTTCTCTAAACAGGGAATATATGGAATTTCTGGGTCATAAGTAGAGAGGTTGTAAATAATCTTGTGAAGGAGGGATGATAGATTGAAGCTGTTTGCTTCCCGGCTTGGGTTTTGACCTCATTTCTTGTTTTGTTTTTGTTGTGTATGTGTGGGTATGTATGTTTTATATAACTGAGATTGAATTATAAATCCTTTTTAAAACACAGCCATTATTTGTTTGTTTTCCCCTCTTAGATTTCTTTTTTCTTTTGTATTTTGGCTTATATGTTTACTACACAGAGAGGCATGTTTTGAAGTAAGCAAATGGATTGGGGGGCAATTGAAGAAATAGTGACCCCAACAAGCTCACCATTACTATGGCGGCCACCACCCACTTCCACACACGATGTCTATTGGTTTTTAGTTCATTTTATACATATGGAATGACTTATTTTACTGTAACATGTAAATTTTGTCAACTAATTTTTCTAACTCAAAAAATTCAGGGTTTGATTTTTAATTTTTAATTCTCAATTTAGGATTAATTGCGTGGAGACCTCTTAAACTACTACCAAGTATCATTTTGATCTCTTAAACTAAAAAAAGGTATAATTAAACCCTTTCTAACTATCAATATTGGGAATTTAGGCAATTGTTTAAGTGGTTACGGGAAGTATACTTAGGTGTCAAGGTACTTGAAGTTTGAAGTTCAAGTCAATGGAAAAACGTTAATGCGTTGTAATATCAAGATTGAATATAACTGTTAAGATTTTATTTATTATAAAATATCATTTTATCCCTTACCTGTCTATCGTAAAGATACTCCATGATACAACGGTATAAGGTGTGTGTGTGTGTGAAATTTTAGTAATTAAACATGTTTTGTTAATGCAGTTACAAAATGTTAATAATTTGAAGAGTCAGTTTGCATATATTTTTTTAGCTTAAAAAATTAAAATGATATTTGACAATAATCTAAAAGGTGTCCTTCGTGTATCAAATACCACCTAACCCTATGGCTCAAAAACCCTAAAACCATGTCCTCCTGACAGAAGGATCAACAAAATGTTCTTTTTTCGCACTATTGTCAATTAGCCATGATGTATGGTATGGTTAATACACAAAATATATAGAGGGAAGAATAGGTAAAACAAGCTGTGGAATGTCAATAATGTTGCAATTACTATGATGGTCTTGTATGAATGGAGAACACCTCAATGCAGTTATTGAGGTGAAAGAATTCAAAAACTGTGTGCCAGTTCATTGAAGGGATTGAGAGTTAAAAAAAAGTAGCGGAAATCTTACCAAAAAAAATACAAATTGGACCATTCTAGAGACAAAAAATTATTGGTTGGTCTTGGGATGTGACGTGGTCATACCTCATACCAATCACAATTTACTATACCCATCATGTTTCTCAATCACCTAATACAAATTCGTAGGTCTCACCTCCTCCACCAATCATAACATCGGTGGGGCACCACGTGACGGTGTCCCAAAACCAACCAATTACTTCTCTCAAGAAACAGTAATCCAATCACATGGTATTATTCATGTGATATTTTCATTAAAATTTTATAGATGAGAGGACATTGATTCATATTTGTTATTGTTAAGTAGTTGAAAAATAAATGATAATTTATTTAATATGTTTTGTAGTATTTCATTTGTGAAGAACTCCCTATAAGAATGTCACATGTATCTTAGAATTACTTAATAAATTTTCATATATAGGTGCATTATTCATAAAAATAAGGGTGAATTACACTTTATACCTTCAAGTTTTAGTGTCTTTTTGCTTTGGCCTTTTAAATTTATTTCATTCCCACCTAATATTTCTAAATTCACTCATTTTATAATGTTCATTCAATTGCAGATGAAAAATACAACGTTAACAGTCACATAACATAATAACACCATTACCCGGTTTAATTCTTAAAGTTTTTAACCAATTTGGCTCTTAAGATTTATAATTTTCTCAATTTGTTCCAATAGCTAACTCTTATCCAAAATTGCACACATGGCATCCATGTTGCTCCCAACTCAAACCTTACATTCCATTTTCTCCCAAATATCTACTGAAATAGCAAGCGGATTTGAGAGAGAGATGTTCAATGTTGTCAATTTGAATAGATTGTGATAATAGATGCTAAATGGTGGTTTTGAGGTATTGGTGGTGTTAGTGAGGAGGTGAAGTAGAGTTGTGGATGATGATATTATTTAGTTGTTAATGATGGTAGTGAAGAGGGAGAGTTTTTGTGAAGAATTGAGTCTGAGAGTTAGAGTGCAAAATGGAAGAAGAAGAAAAGAGTGGGAAGTTTAGGAGTGGTATTGGGCCAATGGAGGGAGTCCATGGTTGGGTTCGGTGGAAGGAAGTGATAAGGAGGTAGTGGCTATAGGCATAGGTTTGAGTCTAAATTTGTATAATAGTGTATTATTATGTCACGTAGTGTTGTGAGATTGTTAATGTGTCATTTTTTAATTCAATTTTATATCAATGTTGATTGTTGAAAATAAATAAATAAAAATTGAAGACATTAAACATGGCTTCCAATGTGTTGATTTTGGTTCAAAATTAGATGAATTTTAGCTATTAGAGTAAACTAGAAAATTTAGAAACATTATTGGGGGCCAAGATGAGAAAATATTGAAATTTAAAAGGGGAAAATATAATTTATCTTAAAATTAAAATATATATATAAAAAAATTGTGAGTTGTCATCACCATTGTAGAGAAACAGGTTAGAAGGGAGAGAGCGTGTTCCCGTGATTGGGACTAGGGGTAAATGAATCAAACAATTCGGGCGTGGTTTATATTCGATTCGTTAAAAATTCATTAAAACTCAATTTATTAAGTAAATAAGTTAATCTTAAACATATTTTTAAATTTATTAAAGATTTCAAACTAAGGGATTGTTTGGAATATTTTGAATAAGTGTACTTTTTGACTTTTTAGACTAAAAAGTAGAGAAAAAAATATGATTATTTAAGATAACTTTTTAACTTTTTATGAAAAAAATGTGTATTAAAATTTTATATAAAATAACAAAATTACTATATTACCCCTATATATATAAATGCCTGCTGACAGTGATGGTACCGTCTTGCATACAGTGGGTAGCTAGGACCAAATTGCCTACGGTGCTGTTCAGACTGGATGGTGTTGTTCGGCCCGTGGGGAGCCACCACAGGTCCCGTTTTGATAATCAGAACCGTTAATGTGTAGAACTCGTCGAGTACTATATAATTATACAAAATTACGTTGATCGAATGTCGATAGATATCTGATCGGATTAGTTTTTTGTCAACCGTTACTTTGTACACCGTCCATTTTTTTATATAAAACTGATCTGATCATATAGTTATCAATATCCGATCAACGTGATTTTTTGTAAACATATAGTGCTCGACGAGTTCTACATATTGAACGGTTCCGATTATCAAAATGGGACCCGTGGTGGGTTCCCACTGGCCCAACAGTACCCGTGACACCTCAGCCTATTTACATATATGTTCTGACAACACATCATTCCAATAATATTTAGGGGTACTTACGTATAGATCCTAACAAATGAACTTATTATCTAATAGGTACTATGAGAAAAATTTGTCATAAAAAAAGTCACTAATTAAGTTTTAGCGACAATTTATAAAAATCAAGACAAAAAAAAGTCACTAATTGTCAATTTTTAGCGACATATATAAAAAATTGTCACAAAAAAATTATTTTTAGCGACAATTTTACTAAGACTTATTTTCAATAGGATTTGATGAAAATTAAATCTAACTATTAGGACCTATTGGTAATTTACCCTAATATTTATTCACACACATATATATATATACATATATGTTCTAACAGTACCAGACATCACCATCATTGCCATGCCAAAACTTGACTTGTACTTTTTTTTTTTTTAAATTATATATTTTTTTTATAAATAGTGATAACTTTCTAACTTTTTTAATAACTTTTTATCTTTTTTCATGGATATCAAACCAGCCCTAACCTTGAACAGTAAATTATTCGTTCGACTCATTAAAACTAAATAAAAATACCAAACTATTTGAGTTTGACTCGATTAAAACTCGTTTGAGATTGGCTTTGAATACCATAATGAACAAAGTTTAAATAAATTTTGAAACTTATTAAAATTTTGAAATCAAACTTTACTAATAAATCGTTCAACTCGTTCGGTACATTTATCACTCCTAATTGGGACACTATAGTCACGGACGCATGCAATTGTTGTGCATTTTTTATGATTTTATTTTGGGCCATTTTTTATAATTCAAAATTTTCCATTTTTTAAATCTATCAATTAAATTGCTCATGTAAATATTTAAATTGACACAACCTGCGGATTTTTTTTTTTATCGGCAAAAGTCAATTGTTAGTTATTAGATTAACACTTATAAGAGTTAGACTTTACATTCAGTGATTGCCTCATGATTTAACTCTCCATTAAGAAAAATTGAACCCATAACTTTCTTCTGAGAAATTATTTAATAATCTCGGAATATCACGTTGCCACATTTCAAGTCAATCACCAATTACTTAGCCTCCATGTTGTTTCCCATCCCCAACATAAATCGTAAACCCCTATCCCTCTCTACCAATCAAAACCTTATAGAGCACCACGTGTCTATATTCCAGAATACTGAATAGTCGCCCCTTCCTTCTTGAGACTAAACCTTAAAGTTATGATGGCCCAACTAAATTAGACCTACTTGGTTAAAACCAAACAATCCATAACATACACTTTTGTAGTTGTTCTTTAGGAAAATTATTAATTTGTTTGTTTAGGGGAACTGATAAAGTTTGCTTATGATGTTTTATAATATGATCTTTCATATTCGTCTTCATTCATGATTATAGATATCAAAATGACTTTATTTTTAAAATATAATTTAGCCTTACATGTAAAAGTGGCACTTCTTGTCTCTTTTTGTATAATATTTGTGATCTATTTTCTTTTATAATTTTTTCTTTTAATTATTACACTGTAATGCCCATTTTTATAAATCCAACATTGTTTATTTGTTGCAAACTATTTATCCAACATCATTTATTTTTTGGCTTGAAAGACGTTGTTCCCATTTTTTTAATTTCAAAACAATGATTTAGAGTTTCTATTTTGATTTTTTGATTTCAAAATTGAGTACAACCATTTTTCTTCGATTGTTTGTAAAATCTATAAGTCAAGCATTTTTCTTTAATTTGCTTGTAAAATCTATAAGTAAGAAATTTTATTGCATAAATAACACATACATATTTTTTTCAAATAAAAGTGTACATATTGAACAATCATGGAAAATGTATAAATTGTTCAACCAAACATAAGATTGGAGATTCGGACATACCTTAGTACTCCACAACTTGGACTTTCTATTAATTTTCTTATCAGTGCTGTAGCACCCCATTCATAAAAATCCAATACATACTTGTGATGTTATTCAAGCATTTTGATTTCAGAATAATGTTTGAGAGTTATTGTCTCAACCTTTTAATTTTGCAAGGTTATTTGTAAGTTTTTTCTAATGATTAAAATGAATCGTATGAAATACGGTCTTAATATTAATTTCCTTACTAAAGACAAGCTATTTCTTTTAAGAAGGGCCAAATAAAAGCAGTTACTTTGGTTTTTTTTTTTTTTTTTAAAACAAGGAGTTGATTTTATGGAGGAATTTAATTTTTAGGATACTACTTTTTAAAATTGATGGGGCTATAAATACCAATTAGTAATGGAGCTATAAATATCAATTAGTCAGGGAGGGTATTTTGAGAATTAAAAAAAAGTAAAAAACATTCTATGGTATTCTTAATTTATTAAACATGTAAAAAAAAGTAAGGAAATAATGTGACTTAAATAAATAATAAGCCAATAAATTAATTTTTTTTACCTTTTCAAAGGAGGCCGTTAACAGTTTACAGCAAACATGTTCTTGTATTGGGATAAAACTAGATGGAAACAATTATTGCTTGGAGAATAATGACTTATGTTTGATGTTTAGATTATGAATAATATTTTTGTAATCATGTTATAAATGATGATAAATTTCAAAAATTTGTGATTTCAAATTAAATTGAACCACATTTTATTAATTTGATTCCATTTTTTTTTTTTTTTATTTGATTTAGTTCGAAATTTTATAAATCCTTAAATAATGGTTTCATCATCAATTTCCTCTCAAGTCGAATCAAATCCAGCCATACTCTCCCATCGATTATAGAAATAATCCTTGTATGCAGAGTTAGACCCGTTTTGGCTTCGGCGAAAAAAGTTTTTTTTTTTTTTTTTTTCATTAAATGAATTATAAATCAATAAATCAAATTAACAAAAATTTAGATGAAGAGGATCAAATCAAAACTAAACTTAAAGCATAGGGATCAAATTATTCAAATTGAAATTATATGAATTAAAATAAAATTTGAGTCAAACTATATAAGTAAAAAGTAGTATAATTAATTCATAATTTTATTATATTTATCTTTAAAAAAAAAATTTATTTTTAAAATTATAATTATTGTTCATTATTTTGAAAACAAATATAATAAAATTATAAGGTAAATTACAAATACTTCCTGAGATTTGATTAAGGCCCCGTTTGGGATACTTGTTTGGGCTATTTTAGCCATATGAGACAAAATAGGCTATTTTAGCCATATAAGACAAAATATCACATCTAAACCATAATCATTTTATTTTTTCTCTCACAAAAATCAAGAAAGCCTATCCCAAACGAGGCTTTTTGGCTGCAAGCTAAAATAGCCAAAAAGCCAACCCACATCCCAAACGAATCCTAAAATACGAATCACCCCTTATGGTTCTGGAAATTACATTCCACCCCTTAAAGTTTTTAATTTCATAACAAATCACTCATTTTATTAATAAATCATGAAATCAATTAATAGTTTTTAATAATATTATAAATATATTTCAATTAACAATATAAATAATTTTATTATTGTATAAGAGAGTAATTATGAATTTCATTTTTTCAATTAATTCTGTTAAATAAAAAATTCTGATACGGGAATATTTATAATTTTTCAAATCACAGAATATAGCGACTCCGGTTTTGACCCGTCACTTGTTGTATTTCAGACTCAGGTTTGTATGGTTTTGAATTGTGATTCATATCTTATTTTTCTTGTCTCCCCTCTATTTTGGTTATTGAATTGTAGTTGTGCATTTGAAATAGGTTTGTTACTTGTTTTTTCAAACCTTTATTGCCCAGATTTTTGCTTTTCCGCTCGAGCGGCCATTCTTGCACTCAAGCGGGCTTTGTAATCTTTGCTCCTCCGCTCGATTGGCACTTCTCACGCTCAAGCAGACTTTGCGAACTCTCAGTACTTTGCAAGTCTGCAAAACTATTTGGAGAATGTTTTATACGCTCGAGCGGCATTTCCTATGCTCGAGCGGCCTTTCATGTACTCGAGCTTTGGTTTGTTGTCTACAAAACTTCTGGATATGTGTTTTCTACGCTCGAGCGGCGAATTCTTGCGCTCGAACGGTGAGCGTTAGTTCTGTCTTGGTGCTTGAGCGGCCTTTAGTGCGCTCGAGCAGAACAATTTTTTTGTGTCTGATGCTCGAGCATCAATTCTTCTGCTCAAGCGGACTGTACGTATATCAGATCACAAAAGTGACATTTTATATCACTTTTTCATTATTCTCTCCCTCTAAAACTTTTCAAAAACGTAGATCTTGACTCTCTTTCTCTAAAATACTCTCTCTCTCTCTCTCTCTCTCTCTACATTTTGGCCTATATCCTTTGGGTTCTTTACCCTAGTGTCTTTGAGAAAAGGTTAGAGCATTCCAAGAGCTTCGTTTTGATCCAATTGGAATTTGGTCTCGGCATGGTTGAGGGTTCTACTTTGCTTTGCTTGGTCTTCTCTTCTTAAGGTAGGAATTTTATACACTTTAATATGGTTTTTAACTTAGTTATTTGCCTTTGTGTGACAATGGTGAGATTTGGGGGTAATGTGAACAAACCTAGGGTTTTGGATGTAAAATGGAAAGAGGCGTTTTGGTGAATGAGAGGTAAATGATTGTGGAGTTTGAAAATGATGTTGTTTGGTGTCAAAATTGTTGATTTTGATACTAGGTTGAGACTTGGGAAGAGAGAGAGTTTGCCCTAAAATGATTATGATATTTATTTTGTATAAATAAATGAAATTGGTGTTGTAAATATAAAATTGGATGAGTATTGAAATACATGGTGGAATTGAGTAGATGATACGTCTCATCTTTGGAAATTTTAAATAAATTATATATCTTGAGATTGTATATCTATTTAGAAATAACTATATTGGACTATCGGTGGAGGATAACTATGATTGTTGTAGAAATTGCATGAGGATTAGGTAAATTAAAACTAATCCTTGATTGGTTATCATTGAATATGATCATGTTGTAAATACATTGTATATGTATGATTGTTTGGGTGAAGAAAGGGGATGTATCCATATATGATTATGTGTTTAAATACATTACATATGTATGATTGTTTGAGAGGAGAAATGGGATGTACTTCCTGTTTGGGAGGAAAAAGGGGATAGACTCCATTATAATTAATTTGGGCGGAGTGTCCTGGGTGAAAGTCCCGAAATTTATACATGTGTGCCGATCCCGCGGACGAAATTTTTGTAAAATGACAGATTTAAGTGTTTGTGTGTTAATGGTGTGATTGTAGAACCATTGAGTTGTAGTCTCATTTGGGTTATTGAAAAATAATGGAATTGACTCATGCATTGAAATGAATTAAAGGAGAATGAAATAAAATATGGATTTGGTATTCTATGACTATATAAAAATGTGAATGTTTTATTCCTAGCATTGTATGTACACATTGCACTTATATCTTCGTTAAATCTCATATATTGTGTTAGATTATTCCTACTGGGCTGTGGCTCACCATATTTGGGGAAAAACATTTTCAGGTATTGATGGCATGCCTCCACCAAGGCAATAGTATTTGAGGGACTTTTGGGAAGTAAGAGCTTCTTTGTTTTGTTTCACTGTTTGTGTAACCTAGGGCTTAAATTGTATAAGCTAGTCTGACTTTTGTTATAACCAAGCCAAGACTTGGAAATGTGTAAGCCTAAAGAACATTTATTTATGCTAAACTCTTTTGTACTATTAATATTATGAAAAGAAAAAACTTTACACTCTGATTCATGCCGTTATTTATATATATTTGGGTTGAACTTATAGTTATATTTTGGGGGCGTTACACAGAAGGCAATCTATACTTTAAGCAAATCTCAGATGGTGTATTTATAATTTATCCAAAATTATATAACTATGAATCATTGAAATTTTTTCATAAATAATTTATACATAAAACCCAATAAAATAAATGATTTAGATCATCAAAACCGTCAAGCTCTCTCTTACTAAAAAAAATAAATTAAATCTTAAAAAAAAAATAAAAAAAATTGTGAAGCCCTCAATTTTTATTTTTGGGAAAATTATAAAAAAAAAAAAAAACCCTAGGGTTTAGCGTGCTTTTCACATTAAACCCCAATATTTTAATTTTAACAATTTAAATCCTGAATTTTTAACTGTGTTCCAATGTTGACCCTCCGTCTGTTTCCGTTTGATTATGTTAGCTTTTTACACTTATTTGATACACGTGTCACTTTTTGATTCGTTCATAATTATTATAATTATTTTATTCTAACACTTTCTCTCTTCCAATTCTCTTCTCTCTTCTCATCCTATCTTTTTTTCCTTCTGTCATCAATCAGTCCCATTTTCTCTATCTCTCACTCTGGAAACTATTTCTATAGAAACCATTCTCTCTATCTCTCACTCTTCTCTCTCTCTCTCTCTGTGATTGGATCTGCCATCACTCTGTCCATGACTCCCACTGTCGCCGCTATGACTCTGTTGTCGATCGCTTCCAATCTTGGTCCATCGGCCACTCCTACTAGTGTCACCGCTCTGAACAGAGTCGCTGTCACTAGATCCGCTGCTATAGCATTCTTGGCCGTAGTAATGTTCCGGTGTTTCAAGGTGGTTCTTGTGAGTATGAGATTGTTCAGATTCATATATGGAGCGAAGATAGGGCCGTGATACTGAGAGAGAGAAGCCACACCAAATCCTTTTGTCACCGCTGTCATGTAAGGAAAGTGTCGTTGTCGAAGAGATGAGAGATATGTTACCGTTGAATCTCGATCACTATTGAATCTGTCACAAAAGCTTGTATTAACTATATAGATTTCAGATTTCTTGTATATGTGAGAAGTGATACAACTTACAAACACCACATTACAGTACATTCTTTCATTGTGGTGTAAAATTGAGCTTCTGGCAAACTTACATAAAGGGGAAGTTGAGGTGGCTCTTCTGGAAATTATGGCACAACAAGGTATCAAAGCCAATAATGGAAGCTTTCCTCTTGAAATTGTTGAAGGTGTTTGAATAACTATACCTTTCATTTTTCTTCTATTGAAAATTACTTACAAATCTCTGTTGAAGATCTCTGTCCGTTGAAGATTTTTCATAGATCTATTGAATCCACTGAACCTCGTCCATTGAATCTCTTCGCCGATTGTCCATTGAATCTGAAGGTCAGCGATAGGGCATCCGGAGGTCGGCCATCATTCATCTTGGGGGAGAGAGAGAGAGAGAGAGAGAGAGAGATGTGATAGAAAAAAAAATAATTTTGGAATAAAATAATTACAATAATTATGAATGAATCAAAAAGTGACACGTGTATCAAATAAGTGTAAAAAATTAACAAAAACAAACGAAACAGACAGAGAGTCAATATTGGGACATGGTTAAAAATTCAGAATTTGAATTATTAAAATTAAAATATTGAAGTTCAATGTGAAAAACATGCTAAATCCTAAATATAAAAAAAAAATGGTAATTTCTCCTTTATTTTTTTATGTTTGCAAGCCCCCGCCTAGTGGTGTTTTGGGAAGTTAATAAAAAGTTGATTTTTTTATTTTTTTTTAATTCTTGGTGATTTTTTTGACTGAAAAAACTGATTTTTTATGACTTTTTTTTGTATAAAAAAAATTAAAAAATCACAAAATTGACTTTTTAGCAAGTTGTCAAAAAGACCTCCTAATATATGCACATATCCCCCAACAAACAATGTGTATATTTGGGAAGTGAGTTTTTTTATAGGTGTTTTTAGTTGTAGTATATTATTGGAGAAATTTTTTTTTATGTTTGAAAAGATAGTTGAGTTTTTTTGTAGTTGAATGTGATATTTGTGAGATAAAAAGTAAAATAATTATAAAATTTAATGTGATATTTTGTTTGGATTGATTTTTTTTAATTTTATAACCAATTTATCTTTTAGTAAAAAAAATTTTAAAAAAAAAAAAAAAACTAAAAACCAAACTTCCCAAACACCCCCAATATCTTATCAATATTATAAATATTAAACCCACTTGTGGTTCATATTGTCCCGCGTCCACACTGTCTCCACTTCCCAACTAAAAAACCATACTCCACGCTTTCAAGCCCCCAAACCTCCTCCAACAGCAGATCAAACCACAACAAAAACCAAGGAAGAAAAAGAAGATCGAGATGGGAATAGTTGAAGAAGCTCACAACATCAAGATCTTAGGCTCAAGCGATCATCAAACAATCGTCCTCGCTCATGGCTTCGGCACCGATCAATCGGTCTGGAAACACCTCGTCCCTCATCTCGTCGACGATTACCGAGTCATCCTCTTCGATAATATGGGCGCTGGAACAACCAACCCTGAATACTTCGATTTCGATCGCTACTCTACTCTCGAAGGCTATGCCTACGATGTGCTCGCTATTTTGGAAGAGCTTCGAGTCCAATCCTGCATTTTTGTTGGCCACTCTGTCTCCGCCATTATTGGCGCTATTGCTTCTATTACTCGTCCTGACCTTTTCGCCAAAATCATCATGATCTCTGCTTCTCCAAGGTAATAATTTCAGCTCTCTCAATTTACTATAATTTTATTTTGGGATTATTTACATTTTTTAATCCCAAAATTTATTGTTTGTGTCATTTTCGTCAGATCTCTGATATATAAAAATATTTTTTAAAAAATTCAATTTGGTATATCACATAATGTATATTTTTTTAGGTGAATTTTAATAATGACACATTATGTGTTTAGAGATTCATAGTGTATTTTTTTAATACTCTCTCCGTTCCAAAATAATAGTCTTTTTTGGGAAATTCAATTTTTTTGGATAGTATAATTATTATATTTTTAAAAAGTCGATTTTCTAAAATTACCCTTTGATAGTATATTTTTTTGGGAATATCAATGTCATAATTGTACTTTTTATATTATTTATGAATTTAAAAGAAGGACAAAATAAGAAATTTATATTATTTTTGTACTTTATTTTTAAAGATGGACTAATATTTTGAAACAATAAAAAATGAAATAAAGAACTAATATTATGGAATGGAAGGAGTAGTCGGTTTGTATTTGAGTGGTGTCTCCACTCTATTTGGTTTAAAATTTTTAAAAATAATTTTTAATTCGTATTTTTTAATTTTTAATATTTTTTAACATTTTAATAAATAAAAAATAATAATAATTTTTAAATTTAATCTGGATACAATTAAAAAGTATAAAATTATTTTAAATTTTTTTAAAAATTAATATACTTTTGTATTTTCTTATATTTTATGAATTACTAGATTAAGAGAATTTGAAAGGTTAAAAAAACTGATTAAAATGTTACAAAAAAAATTACTAAAAATAAAAAAATTATGAATTAAAAATTCAACAAACTGTATTTGAAAATTTCAAATCAAACAAATGTTTTTTTGATATTTCAGTTATAAGTTAAGTGGGAATTTAAGAGCTTTCTTGTATTATAGGTTTAATTCCTATCTAAAATGATGAGATTTTATGATAAACATATGGCTTGTTTAGAATTTTTTTTATAATATTGAGATTGTTCATTAAAAAAAAATCTCACTCAGTTCACTGTTATATAATTTGCTTTCTTTCTAATAGTAGAGGAAATACAATCATTTTTATTTTTGGTAATTTTTATCTATTTTTTTTTAAATATATATTATGGACTAAATTAACTTGTAAATCAAGTAGCTCAAACGACAACCCTTCATTTTGTGTTTTAGGTATTTGAACGATGTGGATTACTACGGAGGGTTTGAACAAGAAGATCTAGATCAGCTATTCGAAGCAATGCAATCGAATTATAAGGCGTGGTGCTTTGGATTCGCACCATTGGCAGTGGGCGGCGACATGGATTCAGTGGCGGTGCAAGAGTTTAGCCGGACTTTGTTCAACATGAGGCCAGACATAGCGTTGTGTGTCGGGCAGACTATATTTCAGAGCGATTTGAGGCATTTATTGTGCAACGTGACCGTGCCATGTCACATAATACAGAGCATGAAGGACTTGGCTGTGCCAGTGGTGGTTTCCGAGTACCTCCATCAGAACCTTGGCGGCGAGTCAATCGTTGAGGTCATGTCAACTGACGGGCATCTGCCGCAGTTGAGCTCGCCGGACATTGTTGTTCCTGTGCTCATCCGACATATCCGTTTCGATATTGCTGTGTAATTTTGTTATGTACTTTTCTTTGATACGTGTTTGTTTGTTTTTTTTTTCCCTAGTGTTTGTCATTTTGTGTGGTCGTGTAATTGAATCAATGAATTGCAAGGGAAGATTAGGTACAAAATTGGACTCAATAATCTCGCATGAAGTGAATTTCACTTTTTATAATTTTATATGGAATGTTTGTGTTAGATTTCTGTCCAACCATGTAATTAGATTAGTTCATGTAAATGTATGGGTTCGGAGTGTTGATAAGTGTGCAAAGATTGTTTGTTTCAATTTTTCTTTTTAATCTCCTCTTTAGTCTATTTATATTTATATGGTGTGATTTAATTATGAAATATAGAAATCTTAGAGCACTGATGTAATATGATTTTGAAACATTGAAATTTTAGAACACGATCTTGTAATTAAGATTTTTTTGAGGGGGTAAGATTGGGAACAATTGATAAATTAAATTGCATAATTGCAAAAACTTCTAATTAAATCAGAGAAGAAATCGAAGGAGCGTCTTCTATGAAAACAAATACTTAAATGACACAAAGTTTTGTGTCCATCCTACTTAAAATTTGTGCTTCTTTGTTTAGAGAAAGGGAAATGCTAGAGAGCTCTAAATCTAGAGTTCTAATTTGAGCTCTAGTGATGTGTCAAAGCAAAAAAAAAAAAAAAAAAAAAAAAAAAAAAAAAAATCAAAGCAAGGCACAAACATCACATCAGAGTGGGTCTCACCTTCCTATTAGAGCTCCTATATTAGAGCTCTAAAGCATTTTTGTTAGATACGTAGGAATCTCTAAAACATAATTATTAAATTTATGTTTAATAATGCGTTAGGAGTTATGATTTTAAGTGATTAGTTTTTAATTCAATTAATAACTAACATCATTATGAATAAATTTAGGTAATATATTTTAGGGCATTTTAAGCTGCTTTTTTTTTTTTTCCCTGTGTTGAGTTTTGTGGGGAAAAAATTAATTGAAATTTTGAAACATAAAAATCTTACAATATAATTATAAAATAAAAAATATATTTGGATTGAAGATTCGGCGGCCAATGAAAAAGATGAGTGCGACACATGTCATACATTTTCCAACTGTGCAAAGTTTCGATCGTTGGATCTCATTTTGTTCTTGTGACAAATAAGAAGTCGTCTACAGTTGACAATAATTGCTAAGCCCTCAACAACTGACAATAATTGCTGAGTGAGATTTCTATATCTATGGTCGGTTGTTGATGTTGTTTGGATGTGGATTATGGGTTCGGATGTTTGGTGTGTAGGGTATGTTTTATTTTATTATTTTTTTATTAGGATTTGAGATTTGTTTTATTATTGACTTAGGGTTAGTTTGGCATATACTATATAATCCATCTTTTTATCTTTTTTTCATCACATCACCTCTCTACTTTTCTGCACATCTTTTCGTAAAAAGACAAAAAATACACTTTTTTAGGACACCCCAAACCAACTCTTAGTATTGGAACATCTCCAACGTTGTAGTTAAAATTATTTGTTAAAATGTGTTATATGATAAAAAATAATAATATGTAAATGTTTTAAAAGTGTTATTAGGATATGTTACGTAAGAACGTAGACTCTTTAAATATATATAAAAAAATAGAATTGAGATCCTCTCGATTTCAAGATTATAATGGACGATGTCTATTATAGCAAGAGATATTTATTTATAAATCCTTTTTAGTAGATTGATAGCCCAATAAATTTACAAGATTTTTTTTGTGTTCCATCAAGTTTCATATATTTAGCTTCCGTTTGGGAAGTGGGTTGGCTTTTTTACTTTTTTTAGTTATTTTAGCCTGGGGCTAAAAAACCTGATTTGGGAAGGACTTTTTGGCTTTTTAACTTTTTGGTGAGATGTCTTCCTGTTAAATTACCAAACTGCCTTCAAAAGAGTTTATCTGTGAGCCATCCAAAGTGGTCCTCCACGTCAGCCTCTTCTTGGACCGAAATTGTTGTTGTTTTTTTTGTTTTTTTTTGGTTATTTTGGATTTGGATTTGGCGTATTTGGCTTAAAAAAAAAATTATTTTTTATTTTTTTTATTTTGGGTTTGGATTTGGCGTATTTTGCGTAAATTTTTTTTTTAAATTTATGTTTTGATCATTTTTATTTTTTTATATATTAATTTGTTCTTGTTCTTTAATTTACACAATTTGCCTTATTTATTTTTATTGGTATACAATAACTGTTTTTTTTATTTATGTGTTTTATTTATTTGTAAATTACGTGGCGAATGGTAATTTATGTTTTCATGTTTTATTTTTAAAATGTTTTTGAATGAGGCGTATTTTTGTCGTTATTTTTTTTTAATTTACGATTTTGTCATTTTTTTATTCACTCACATTAATTTGTTTTTATATTTGAGAAATGGATTTTCATGTATTTTATTTATTTGTAAATTACGTGGCAAATACTAATTTAAGTTTTTTTGTTTTTTTTTTCCTTTTATTTTTTGATGAGGCCTATTTTTGTCGTTCTTTTTTTTTTTTTTTTAAATTTACGTTTCTATAATGTTTTTTTTATTTGTATACATTAATTTGTTTTTATATTTGACAAATGGGTTTTCATGTGTTTTATTTATTTGTAAATTACGTGGCAAATGCTAATTTCGGTTTTTATGTTTTTTTTTTTTTTTTTTTTGGGTTTGGATAAGCCGTATTTTTGTCGATCTTTTTTTTAAATTTACGGTTTTGTCAAATTTTTTTTTTTGTATACATTAATTTGCATTTATATTTCAAAAATGGGGTTTCATGTTTTTTTTTTTTTTTTTGTCAATCTGTTATGTTTTTAATTGACGTCGCACGTGATAATTTGTGTATTAGTTTTTTTTTTTTTTTTTTGTTATTTGTTTCACCTTGTTTTCTTTTTCGAAAAGGCTTTTTTCGGTGGTTTTTGGTTTTTCAAAGTTAGGCACGTCACCAACTGAAAGGGGGTATATTCCTGTGTAAACACATACATATTGTATATGATAATATATTTGAATACAGTCTGTTCCACGTGTGTTACCAATGTTACAACCCTACGAAAATTAGGTCGACTATTATATATTTCCTAACATTCCGTTACGCCGCATGTAACATAATTTGTCGTGTATGCAAAGACGCACCAATGCCATATGCGGGTCCTCATCCCCAACCATTAAACCATCCTCGTCATGTTCAACTTCTGGTATGGCATTTACAATGTTCATAGCCTCTTCCTCGTCACAGATTGGGTGAACAATTGTTGGATTACCTATGTTTCGCCGTATATAATTATGTAATGCCATTGACGCACCTACTAACTGAACTTGCACATTTGCAAAGTCATACCGAGGCATGTCTCAAATAAACCCCCATCGATTTTTTCCAGGCACCGAAAGTGCGTTCCGCCACACTGCGTAACGACGAGTGAACTTTGTTAAATAATTCCCGAGGCGTGTTTGCCGTCGTGTTCCGTGGAATACGTCGGTATTCTTGTTGGGGTAACGGCTGCCTCTAAATGGTGCTAAGTAACCTATCCGGTTTGGATAGCCAGAATTGACAAGATAATATTTGCCTGCAGACAGGACCAACAATGTATGACACCAATAACAAACATTGTGCTTCATTTTCCAAGTAATAAGTATTTCCAGAAAAAATTATAGCCCCCATAAATGCAGAATTCATGGCCATGTGTTACCTTCGTCAAGATGTGGAAATGAGACATTGTCATTTGTTAGTATCTCGTTGAAGATTGCGACTATCATGCATACTTCCTTCCCATCCGCACGAAAATGAATATGAAACACATGTCAAAATTGACTGCGGCTATGATATTTTGCGTGTGACAGTATTTCCAACTGAAATATGTTGTCGCATCTGGCCCCGTAACCCATGCAACTTACATGTGTTCCGTCTATTGCTCCAATACAGTCCTGCAAACAACCCAATTCTATTGTTGCTTAAACGGCTAACAACTAATGGTTTTTTCCATACATCACATCCAGTTAATAATAAAAACAAAATAACAGTTACACTCTTTATTTATAAGTCGAATAAATGTTTTTCAGTAGTACTTTGAACGGGTAGGTTATTTCCGTCTAGACCGCACGTATAGATGTATACGATGCTAACTGTATGTGGGCCGGCAATGAACAACAGTGAACTCTTTCATGGAAGTTAATACGTTATGCACATGCCGAGACAGTCTCCTCCGAATGTTGGAATTGTTCTTGGATTTCCCAATTTTGCTTCCCTTTCAACACATAGATAAACATTGCAACGCTTTCTTCAACAGCTAAGCCATGTGGACGTTGCGGTACTTGTAACCCAAAATCATTTAGTAATGTCTCACATAAGGCGACAAAAACTTCCTTCGGCATGCAAACATTTTCCTCAAATCGACCATATGGCCCGCATATAGTTCGCATATCCATGCATTCCTGGTCAGTATAGAAGTGTGACATGGCCGTTTTAACCATGTGTTTTTCATACCATTCTGTCGCATACTGCATGCTTGTAAAAAATGTGCAGTTGTTGCTCTTGTTGCACCTGGACCGCCATTTGATTAAGCATTTCTCTTAACTCGTCATTGTTACTTCCATCCCAGGGATTCATCACGTCTTCGTTGATGCGAACCTACAAGAGTGGCACTCTTTCAATCAGTTTGCACGTGATTCATTGACTCAAAATTATATTGAAGTTTGCAATTAAAAAATGCGACATTGTTTTTTAATGTAAGTAATGCCATCACCAATGTACTGGTAAATGACATAATGAAATGAATTGAACAAATTGTAAACCTGTTCAATTTCTGCTTTACAGGGGGACCATGGTGGTAACAACCACAAAAGTTGACATCAAACTAAACTAACACGCAAGGATTTGCAAAATATAGACATACAAAAGCTAGCAAGAAAATCGTCGTTGCCTGTCTGAAAAATAGCCATACATTTAATTAAAACAAAAGTATCACATTCATCACCTCCCAACAACCATGCACAACCATGCTTCCATTCCGTCAACCCATGCACTTAACTAAAAGTTTTGTGCACCATAGCTAGCAAGAAAAAAACAAAAATGACAGAATAAAAACATGCACACACAACTATCATATTTTAATACAATGCCAACAATAACATAAGTCAAAATTTTGAAAAGCAAGAGAAGGGCAGGCATCTTCAACACTCGTAACACCGCTACATCACATTCGGCGACCCCCAAACAGGTTTGCAAAAGGCACCGGCGCAGTACACTGGAGCTGCTTCTATGTAAGCCACCCTATGATGTGGTCGTCATCAGGCTGGCACATCATCACCTCCCGGTAATCGGTGTTATCCATAAGTGTCGAGGCGAAGTGGAATAACGGCGTACCAATCAGGGATGGAATACTCGTCAGGCGATGTATGCACTCCGAAATAGTGTATAACGATTCGTTGCCTGTGAGGTGCCTCACCGTAACCTGCTAATTCTTCGTACGCACCATATCTTTTAGATTATTCATGGTTTCCGCAATAGCTGACGCTCCACTTGTTGCCTTCTTCGACTTTGAAACACTTGTTGATGGCGTCTTTCTCCTTGTCCCCTTTTCAATCGGAACATGCTCCAGTGAAGAATCTGAATCCACGTCCTGTACTCCTGCGGGTATCGGATCATCAAATGGCTAGGCTCCCAAACTATGCACTGAATCAGATGAGTCATCAGCAGCTTTAGGAAGTTTCTTTCCCGGGGTCCAATGGTGCCTACCAGTAGCTGATGCCCCCATGAAGACCGTCTCCATCAACTCACGATGTTCCAAGGTTTTTTTCCTAAACTTGGCGCACACCTTGTTTATCTGTAGAAATAGAGATATATGAAAGAGAAAGACGCTACATTTCATATAATTAATTAAAAGTTAACTAAAAAAGGGAAAAATGTACTGGTAAATGACAAATATGAAACTTGTTTGTACATGTACATACCGATTCCATCTTGTCCCACCACTCCTCAGGTGCGTGAAACATACCGGTGTCACAGTCAAACCCTATCCCTGACATTCCTTTGCTTGAATCCATTAACTTTGTCTACGCTTGCCACTCTTTTTTCAAACTCATGTACTTATTCTTCAACTGTTTCAGTCCATGTTTTCTTCCTGTTTTTTTCTCAAATTTCCTTGCCAAGGACTTGTACCTTGCTTGGCTGAGGACAAGGAATGGGCGATTTCCTTTAGTAATCTCATTTGCAATCAACTGCAGGAAAACTCGGATTGAGTCACTGTCCCATGAGACCTTGTGGCTTAACTAAGTATGTGTCTCTTCAAGACTGCTTGACTTGTCAGTGACAATGCCTTTGCTTTTGGAATGGGTACGCGGAGAAGTACGTGTGGAAGCCATTACTAATGTACGGTTACAAAAGATTACCATCACAAATTCGGTTGTTATATACAAACGCATAAGGCATTACACATTAATAATAACAAACAGAGAGATAGGATGCTAAATTAGCCAGCATATAACCATTGCACAGTAAGAACATACGTACACAGGTTCTATGGAACTAAGTAGTGGAAATAGTTATGATAGTCATTAATACGTCGACCGTTCCGTACTAACAAAGACAAAGGCAGCTTAAAGTCATACTAGAACATACTACCAACATACTAACAACGCCGTAACATGTTTGTACACACTAACAACATCCTAACGTTTCTTACATACAGAACAACAAAATGACCACGACAATGCATAGCACATACACAATGGTCTTAAGGACAACGCAAGGATTGTTGAATGTCTATGACATCAGCCCGCAATTACATGACAATTTCGTCTCTGGGTGATGTATAGTCTTGGTTCTCTCGCCTTGGTTTTTCTCACCAACCAATCCAACTGACATAGGGCTGATGAGTGCAAATGATGAAACTATTAGTCAATGGGTTGTTAATGTTCATACAGTTATGACCGGTAAAGAATGGGTGACTCACCACAGGGCGGGGACATGCAAAGTAGGGACGCCCTGGATTTTTGGTGGACCTGGAAATCTTAACAATACATGAGCCATGTCCACAGGCACACATTCGTCGTGGCCATGTACTGGAAGTTGCAGTAGAGGTAAACGAAGCCATGCTATGCTTTACAAACATTCGGAAGTGACAATGAATCATGTAAGTAATTAGTTTATGCACATGTTTCCATTAGGTTAAATATTATCTGAATACGTTGATGCACATGTTTCATAGGATACGTATACACACTGTCAACTTCCTTCCGTTTATTTTAAAGAATTACAGTCCTATATTCTCATGGTTTCACTGTGAAGGTGGGTAATAGGAAATAAATATGTAATTTGGTCAATTTAGATTTCAATGAACATAAAAAATGGCAATGAACACCGTGTGTTTACATAACTAAGATGAAGAATTCAAGATCAAATTTTATTATTACTTTTTTCGTACTTATTATTATTATTATTATTATTATTATTATTATTATTATTATTATATTCTGTTGTTTTTTGAAATTTCAGAATAGTCTATTTATATCAATAATTTTAAAGAAAAAAGTTTGTATCCACATGACACAAATTATACATACTTTTTTGAAAAAAAAATACCGCATTAAAACTTAGACTACATCAACTGAAAAAGAGTTATATTCAACTGGTAACCCATTCAGCTTTCAATGAAGACAGATATAAATGAAGGAAGCAGAGGGGTTTTATTCAGATTTATGAATAATCAAGTTAACAGTGTTTGAAGAAGTGAAGTTGAATCAGGACAACCCGAAAATGTGACCGTATAAGAATCAAGACTGCCTCTGAGGACTGTTTTTTGGAAGAGAGATGGAGACATTCTCTTCAACATTGACAAATCAATAGGTATTTCGCAGATAATAAATCAATAGGTATTTCACAGATGGAGACATCGTCTCCAGCATTGACTCAAAAATCACAGAACCCATTCAGATCATGTGTTTTCCTTATTCATTGACAGACCATTTCATGAGAATTCAATAGGTAATTCAGAAATCATAAATGAAGTTTATCATGACAGTGATAAGTAATCAAATTACCAATGTTTACTAAAAATGAATTTTGTAACAGAAAGTGATATTCATTCACAGAATTTCTGTTTTCATGATCAAATTTGTATACATCAATTTGAAATTGTGATCTAAACTTGATAATTTGTAATGCGAATTATAAGAAAGAAAAAAAAGAAATGCAGAACAGACTATTTTAAACTCTCAACAGCACAGGTTTACACATTTTATTTTTTATATGTAAATGACAATTTGAATCTTTACCATGGGTTCATCTACATAAAAAATATAAGAACAGATACATATATCTGCCTTCAAACCGAACAGATTTATATATAAGAACATATATATATCTGCCCCAAAATGTGTGAAATGTAACCGTACTCAACCCAAACCGAACAGATTTTTTTTTTTTAAAATATAAGAACAGATATATAAAGAAGAACTGATATAACAAAACTATATATATATCTGCCCCAAATGTGTGAAATGTAACCGTAATCAACCCAAACCGAACAGATTTTTAGAAAAAATATAAGAGCAGATATATATATATATATCTGCCCCAAATGTGTGAAATGTAACCGTAATCAACCGATTGTCCACCAGATTTACAGATTTTAATATAAAAACAGAAATATAAATAAGAACAAATATATATATCTATCTGCCCCCAAATGTGTGAAATGTAATCGTAATCAACCCAAGCACCACGGTAAACACACAAATCAGTCCTAAACCCAACCCGTAATCAACCCAACCTCTAAGCAGATCGGAAGCAGGGGCCACACAGACGCGAAAAGAGAAACGAAATCAGAATAGTTTTCAAAGCAGTACCTGCAAATCGGTTTGTGTTGAGGGTTCGTTCTTGTTCGCCGCCAACGGATGCGTACTCCGGGTGCCGATTGCCTCTGCGAAGCTGCTCAGATGTTGTCGTCGTCGTCGCCGTTGGTATACAGTTTCGCCTATTACGCTTGTTGTGTGCCGTTTGGGAAGGTTGTGTGTGTGATGAGGCGTTATCCCTCAGAATTAGAGGGAACTCTTCAGGGTATTTTGGTAAATTTACCCCAATAAGGGTTTCAAACCAACCCATGAAAGCTATTTTGTCTCCATGTGGCTAAATAAGCCAATTTTGTTCGGACGTGGCTATTTCAGCCCCAGTTTTGCTTCCCAAACACCACCTAAATTTGTATTTCAAGAGGTCTTTTTTGCTTTATTTATAATTTTTTTGGGGCCTGTTATACCCTTTGTTCTATTTTGATGGTAAGTATCATACACAATAAGATATAACATTTTTCATATATTGTTATTTCTATTTTGGAAGTTTTGGTGATTAGAGATATTGGAAGAATCAATAGATACATTTTCATTATACGTTTTTGTATGAGTTTTGTTTACACATTAGTGGAGAGAGAACATTTGAATATTTTCTTCTTCTATTGTTGTGGTTCGAAACTCTAATTTTTTTTTTCTATTGTTGTGGTTTTGAAGTTTTATTTTCTTCTATTGTTGCGGTTTTCAAGTTCAGAATTGTTGGACGAAGGTTAGAGAACATTCAAATACTACCTTCTTCCATTGTTGCAGTTTGAAGCTCTGTTTTCTTTCACTGTTGCAGTTTTGAGACTCTGTTTTCTTCCATTATTGTGGTTTCAAAGTTCAGAATTATTGAATGAAGATTAGCACCATTTTTGGTTAGTAACTGTATGTTCAATAAAGTTGGATTCAACTTTTTGTTTCGAGATGAATTGATATGGTATTATGTATCAATGTGTGTATACTTATTGGGTGGATATTTCAATGAATGTGAACGTGCACATCCACTGAAGTTATTGTTGTTGTGGATTATCATATTTTAATATTTTGCATTTGATAATGTGAACTTTAACATTAGATGCATGTGATGGTTGTATGACGAGCAATGTAGACTGATGGTTGCATGGTTGTTGCATAATGTGAATGTTTACATATTACTGATTATTGTATGAGTTTTGCATGACTATTACATGGTGTGAATATTCACACTGTAATGAATCATTGCTTGTTGTAAATTATCACATTGTAATGTGTTGCAATTAGTATTGTGATCATGACATTATTAATCAATGTTAATATTCACATTTAGAAATAGTCATACAAGTGTAGACAACAATGTGTTATTTTACTAACATGTATTTGTAATGTGAAAGTTTACATTAACATTTATTTACCACAACTCACATTAAGTCAATGGTTGTGTGTATACAAATATAAGCAACCACCAGTAATGTGGATGTTCACAATGTCTACACTTTGATCAATGTGAATGTTCACAGCGTTGCTTCTTCACGTCGAAGTAAGGTAGACGATTTAGGGTTTTAAAAATGTGAGATATTTTTTCCATAGAATAAATAAGATATTTTTTCCATATAGAATAAATGAGAGATTTTCTCATTAGAATGAAGGAGAAATTTTCTCCATGAAATGAGGGACTATTATTATTTTTAATTGTGTATTGATTTCAAAATGGAAACACACCCAAAAAGTTTCGAAAGGTGATTTGATCATATTACATCAAACAGGACCTAATGGAATATTAAAAAAAATGGTAAATTACAAGCACACCCTCTGAGGTTTACTTAAATTACAAATTACCCCCTGTGGTTCTAGAAATTAAATTATGCCCTATAAGGTTTCTAATTTCATAACAAATAGATCCTTTTATTAATAAATCATCAAGTTAATTAACAATTTTTAATAGTGTAAAAATTTTATTTCAATTAATAATTCAGATAGTTTTATTATTGTATAGGTGAACAGTTAGAAATTTTACTTTTTCAATTAATTCTCTTAAATAAAAAATTCTGACATGGAGGTATTTGTAATTGATTAAGGCCGAATTATGTAACATTGAGGCCGTTAATTAAGATCTCTTAACTTTACTTGCTTGACAAACTATACATTTTAGCATGTTTAATGTCAATCAGGTTTGTACACAATGGGAGCATAAAATGAGCAGAAAATTGCTTCCTGTACGTGCGGAGGCCCATTCCCCCATGTGCAGCCTTTACCTTGTAGCCAAACAAGGCCTAAGCTTCCCGTACGTGTGAAGGGCTTTTCCTACACGTGCAAAGGGTTTTTCTCGCATGTGTGGCACCCCTTCTCGCACGTATATTGACCACTCTCGCACGTGCGGTCGTACCTTGAAATTTGTGCCGTTGTTTTAAACCTGTTTGGAAGACAATAGAGGTATAAAAAGACAGAAAATAGGCTGGAATAGGGTTAAAAAAATATTCTAAGGAAAAGAGAGGTTAGGGTTTGAAGATGGGATTTCTAAAACTTTAAAGGTAACTTTCATGGGGGCCTCTTCCTCTTCCACTTCCTCCACTTCTTCCCACTCCTCCATGAGTGCCTAGGTTCTTATTTTCTAGGGTTTTGATGAAACCCTAACCATGCAAATAGGTTTCTTTTTGGTTTTTGTTTATGTAATGGCTTGAACAATTGTGTGGTTCTCAAGAAGTTTTCTAATATAACTTTCCATTATTTCTTCGAGTATTCTGCTTTTTGTAATTGTTGAATGCTTTCCATACAATAGTTTTCTACTCTTTCATGTTCAAGGTATGAGACGAGCCATACTACGAGAGATGAGTCGTGTTGCTATCCTAGTTTAGAGCGAACGACTCGTACTACTTGAGATGGTTCATGCCTATATATTGAACGTTTTAATTTTCTTGATAAATGCTTCGAGCTTGTAGTTGCGAAGTATTATTTAGTTCAAACCGTAACATAATTGAGTCTCAAATTAAAGCCTTATTTATGTAACTAGTGGTGGACTCATCGCCCTAGGTTTTTCTCAAAAATCAAAGACTTTAGCAAAATATTCCGTCATTTGTGTAGTTTACTTGCTAAGGATGCACCTTTTATCTTTGATGATGCATGTCTTAAAGCCTTTGAAACACTACGAGCGGCCCTTACTACCACCCCAATCATGAAATCACTGGATTGGTTGCTCCCATTTGAGATCATGTGCGATGCATCTGATTATGCCATTGGCGCCGTCTTGGGCCAAAGGGTGAAACAAATGCCCCATGTTATATCCTATGCTAGTCATACTCTTTCTGATGCTCAATTAAACTACACTACCACTGAGAAAGAGTTACTAGTTGTTGTCTTTGCACTTAATAAGTTTCGGTCCTACCTCCTAGGGTCTAAAGTCATCGTGTTCACTGACCATGCCGCTTTGTGGTACTTATTGTCAAAAAAGAGACCAAACCTAGGTTGATCAGGTAGATTCTACTCCTTCAGGAGTTTGACCTAGAAATCCGGGACAAGAAGGGATCCGAGAATGTAGTTGCGGATCATCTATCCTGCATCTTTATTGAGCACAGGAGTGATCCTTTAGCCTTGCACGACTCGTTTTTGGACGAGTAACTTCTTACAGTTTCACACATGACCCTCCCGTGGTTTGCTCACATAGTGAATTACTTTGCGGTTGGTCAAATTCCTCAAATTTGGTCTAAGCAAGACAAAGGACAATTTTCTCTTAAGTCAAGCATTATTTCTGGGAAGACCCGGAATTGTTCAAGTATTATCTGGATCAAGTGATTCGGCATTATGTGCCTGAGAGTGAAACCCATAGCATTCTCACTTTTTGTCACTCTCATGCATATGGCAGCCATTTTAGTGGGCAGAAAACGACCGCCAAGGTTTTACAATGTGGGTTCTATTGGCCCTTTATCTTCAAAGATGCCCATAACTTCTGTAGAGCTTGTGAGCGTTGTCAACGCATGGGTTCTATGTCACGGCGAGATATGATGCTGATGGCCCCTATTTTGATTGTTAAGATTTTTTGTATTTGGGGCATCGACTTTATGGGTCATTTTCTAGTATCTTTTGGATTTGAATACATTTTGGTGGTTGTGGACTATGTCTCCAAGTGGGTGGAGGCAATAGCCACCTGAACAAATGACCACAAAGTTATGGTTAAATTCCTCCATGAGACCATTTTCTGTCATTTTGGGTTCCCACGTGCCATAATTAGTGACGGTGACAAACATTTTTACAACCAATTCTTTGAGGCATTAGTGCACAAATACATGATCACTCACAAAGTTGGCACTCCCTATCATTCTCAGCCTAGTGGTCAGGTAGAGGTTTCTAATAGGGAGGTTAAACACATCCTCGAGAAAATTGTGAGGCCCGATAAGAAAGATTGGTCCACTAGGTTGGTCAATGCACTTTGGGCCTATCGCACTGCATCTAAGACACCCATCAGGATGTCTTCATATAGGATTGTGTTTGGAAAACCATGCCATCTCCCTGTTAAGTTAGAACACCAGGCTTTGTGGGCCATTAGAAAGTTCAATTTTGATATGGGCAAAGCCGATGACCACCGGAAACTCCAACTTAATGAGTTAAAAGAGCTCCACAATGATGCATATGAGAGGTCCAAAATTTACAAGGCTAGGACTAAGGCATTTAATAATAAACACATTTCTCGTAAGTCCTTCGAGCCTCACCAAAAAGTGTGGTTGTTCAATGCTAAATTGTGTTTGTTCCCAGGTAAACTCCGGTCTCAGTGGGATAGCCCATATGAGATTATTGAAGTCTTTCCGCATAGGGCAGTTGAGATTAAAAATCCACAAAATGGTATGACCTTCAAGGTCAATGGCCAACGATTGAAACATTATGTGGATGGTATTGAGAAAGGGGAGATGATTGAGGTTGTCCACTTGACGAACCCAATATATCTTCCATAGTGAGTTCCTCTAAAGGTGTAATTTCTTTGGTGTTAGTCGTGCCCGAACGACATTTGACAGTCTAGTATAGCCACCTAACGGTGTTTGTAGTGAGTTCCTAGGAGATCAACTAAGACGGTGGAATCTAGAGTTCGAATGGCAAAGCCTAGAATGCAAAGGTTTTGAATTTTTAAGACTAAAGTCTGGTTTAAATACCCAGGGATGTAGATATTGCTTCAAAACCACCCCGGCTTGAACTCTATATGGCAGCCCGATAGGTCGAGTTAGCTTTATGCGTCTCGATTCTGGATACCGAATCAACCTAGTCTGTCACTCTATTGGAGAATAGGGAAAATTACAAACATTGTTAGAGAGAAAAGTAGTACCCGTGGTTTTCTCGTGAAGATTATACCTTTGTTAAGCATTTAGTTATTTTTGAAATGCTATATTTATTTCGGATGTAAAAAGAAGTTAGAAATGGTTTGAAATGTTTTGGGTGGCACTTAGGTAAGTAATGGTTCAATCTCTTCAGATTTAAAAAAAATAAATAAATAAATAAAAATCTCCAAACGTGCAACAAAACCCACCGCACGTGCGGTGAAAATCCCATTCCCCAAATTCGCTTGTGCTTTAAATAGAAGTGCGCGAGGTGATGCGGCACAGTCACCACACGTGCGGCCTGGGTCCCACACGTGCGGGATATTTCTTGAGTCAAATGCAGCGCCTGCTTTATATGCAGGTGCGGTTCCTGGTGCGTGCACATCGCCGCACATGCGGTGTGGACTCTCGCACGTAAGGAACGACGTTAAAAATAAATAAAAATTTACTGCAATTTTATTTATTTATTATTATTTTTATTTGTTTATTTGTTTTTAATGTTTTTATTTTCGTATTTCCAAAAAATAAAAAAATAATAATAATTTGAAGATCTAACCCTAGACCCACTTTTCACTCTCACTCTTACAGATTCTCTTTCTCTCTACCTTCTCATATTCTTTCTCTCTTTCTCTTTCACTCAAACCCCACCACCATCACAAACTTTCTTAATTCTTCTTCCCACCATCACCAACCTTCACCAAACCTCTTCTTACCACCACTTTACCACCGGAGCCTTACCGCCGGTGCCCTACCTTCTCTCCATCCGGTAATCTCCGGCGACCACCATTTTTTCCGGCGAATCTCTATTCTTTCTCCCTCTTTCTTCGCTCTTTCAAAGTAAACTTTCCTTTTTGTTTAGATTAGTGGGTGTAGGGGTCGATTAGTAGAGTTTCGTTTTTTTTTTGTTTTTTCTCCAATCATTGTCCATTGTTCATATTAAAAAAAAAAAAAAAAATCTAGGCAGCCAAGAAGACAACCACCGCACATGCAGCCATCTCCGGTGCACGTGCGGCCCACACCAAAAAAAAAAAAAAAAAAATCTAATGCTTAGCTTTTCTAATTCATTTTATTTCCTAGGTTGTCTATTTATTTATTTAGTTGTTTAGTTGCTTATTTATTTATTATTATCTCATTATTCTTTATTAGTTTAATTTATTACTTGTTAGTGTAGTTCGTTTTTATTTGTTTAGTTATTTACATAAAATGTTAATGTGTTTATTTTATTTTATTTTAGGTTTCATTTGTTGCCAAAAAAAAAAAAAAAAAAATCGTATGCTTAGCTTTTCTATTTTATTTTATTTCGTAGGTTATCTATTTATTTATTTATTTAGTTGTTTAGTTGTTTTTTTTTTTTTTAATCATCTCATTATTATTTGTTAGTTTAATTCATTACTAGTTAGTGTAGTTCGTTTTTATTTGTTTCATCATTCGTTATTTAAATAAAATGTTAATGTGTCTAGTTTATTTTATTTTATTTTATTTTAGGTTTCATTTATTACCCAAAAAAAAAGAATAAAAACAAGAACAAGAAAAATGATGAGAATTGCATGTGGTACATCAGTGGACAAACTTGTGCTTTAATATCTTACTTTTTTCTCATGCTGGTTCCACGAGTATATATGTTTGTTGTTGGTGTGTGCAGGACATGAGTCGACGGATATCCACCCAGGCCTCCAAAAAGTCCGGAGGTTCGTCCTCCTTGGCGCCATCGTTACCACCATCCTCGCCACCACTACTGGTTGAGTTCCCACGATCGGAGTGTGCTTCACCCCCGCTTCACAAGCTCACACAATTCAACATCAACTATTTTCAGAATGACCCAGTCACCTCTTAGGTCGTTGAGCAGCTTTGCCTCCAGCAACAGTTAGGTCTTTGCACTGTTACGGCGCCCACTTATCCTCGTCTGGTACGGCTCTTCTACCAGAACATGTACAAGTTGCTCACTGATGTAGGACTTCTGTTCATTATTGATGGCCACATCGTCAACATCATAGAATCCATGATTGCCCAAGTGTCAGGGTTCTTTTCCAAGACGGACCACCAGCTATTCCCAAAAGTTGAGGGTCGATAACCTATACACAGCCTTATCCAATAATACTTCTCGGGGGGGCCCACGGTGACGCAAGTTACACGTGCTTGCGTCGAAGTAAGCTGTCTAGCCGCTTGTTATTCATTGACTTAGTGATACATAAGAATGCCCTTCCACTTGGGCATAAAGCTAAGTGCCGCATGGAGTTTGTCCGGGTCCTACATGGTTAGCAACATGGTTATCAAGTACCGCTTGCGCATGTGATCTGGATGCATTTGCACAAATTTCTGCAAGAGGCCATTCAGTCTCAACCTATGCAGAACCTGACTTAGCCCCTGCCATTTGCCAACTTGCTTACACTTGTCCTCGAGCTGAACGACCTCCCAATTGATCCAACTGAGGAGATTGACACTGTTTATCCGACTTTCGAGCAGCAGGAATGGCAGCATAGCTTATCCTGCATCTCGCAACAAGTTGGTGCCTTAGTTGATGAGGCCCATGACCCCGTCTACGACCAACCACCTTATCTTGCCTCCCCTGTACCTCCCCAAGGGGACCCACTATACATAACTCACAAGGAGTACTTACAGCTTCAGCACTCTATGAATTAGGTCCACAGTACTCTTTACAATCACCACCAGATTCTCATGGGGTTGCGCACGGATTTTCAGGCACATCAGGACTATTCTCAAGCGACTTTCGATCAGCTCAACGCCCGCTAGCTTGACATTCAGCAGTCAGTTGTATCGCTGCAAACTGACTTTTATACATTTCGAGAGTCGAGCCAGCAGCGTTTTGACCAGCCCGGCGCCCGGGTTCACGACGTAGCGTTTGAGACGCAATCATTGATGAACGCCTTGTTTGCCCAACATTTCCCTCCACCACCATCACCGGATTTTCCGTAGTACCAAACTATTTTTTTTTTCTTTTCTCTTTCTTTCGTTGTCTCTTTTATTTCTGTATTTACTTTTAGTTGTTTCTCTTTCTAAAAAAAAAAACACAAAAAACACAAAAATTAAAAAATTAAAAAAATATAAATAAAATGTGCGTGTTTGTGTGTGTTACTATTTGCCTACCTGGATGTGCACCTACAATCTCTGATAATATTCTCTTACTTCTATTTACTTAGCATTTGCTTTCGTTGAGAATAATATCATATTCAAGTTGGGGGATGAAGGTATTTTCTTTTGTACATTTTTATTTGGCTAAGTTATGTTTATACCTACTTCACTTGATTACACTACTTCACTTGATGTCGACTTATGGCCAGTAGGGTGATGATATTTGCATATGTTAATTGGGGAGTATAGTAGACTTGTATGAAAAGGGTTTATTGGGTAAACACTCATATGTGATGTTTGCACTAGGATAGTTGTTTGTGGTTGTGGTATTAGTACACATATCATAAGTACGCCTTGATTCACATGAACACACTATCATAGCGATGACCTCTCTATTATAATCCCTGGTATACATCATTGATAATTGCTAATGTTGCAGAAAAGAATAAATGACTAGCCTTGATTCTCAAAATAAAATAAAAAAAATTAATTAAAAAAAAAAACACTTGACTTGTTTGGGTTCGTAGGCTCTATAACTCAAGTTATTAAGCCCGTAGGGGTGTCTTCACACCTAGTGCCTTAAAACCGTCTGCTTTTGGAGTCATTGGCCCAACATTTGCTATATGGGTTAATTAGAAAGCTCAATGGATGACCTAGACGTTGCACAGTTAAAGAAAAATAAGGAAAATGACTTGTTCAGATTCGTAGTCTTTTCAGCTCGAGCTATTAAGCCCGCAGGGGTGTCTTCACACCTAGTGCCCTAAAACCGTCTGCTTTGGAAGTCATTAGCCTAATACTTGTTACATGGGTTGATTAAAAAGCTTAATGGATAAGGACATTGCACAGTTTTCCAAAAAAAAAATAATAATAATTTTGAGAATCCTGGCTACAAAAGTTTAATATTGTTTGTATATGTTGGGGGTTATTATGAGTTACACTAGGCTATTATAATGGTCAATTAACTAATATGGAGATTGCACGTTATACCGAGGTTACTGATGATATGTTCTACTAGCATTCACAAGTACATAGAACCTGATTTGTGTAATACTGAATTGCGATCTTTACTCAATAGATTCATTCATGCTTGTCTACTGTACCTTCAATGACTCATCATGTCTTAATATTGCACTGTAGTGACACATAAGTTAATTCTTGAGTGGTGTAGTGTGATTGATTGTTGCTGGATAGATGTGAATATGTTAATGTTTGTAGGTATCATTTTTGGAAACCCTCACGAGACTTTACTCGTCCACTTAGGGTTTAACTTTGTGGTTTAAAGGCTTGTTGCATATTTTAAATGCAACCGTTCTTCCCACAAAAGAGGAGATAGTTAGATTTTGTTTAAGTTTATTTTTCTCTCTTTTCCTTACTTGAGGACTAGCAAGTTGTAAGTTGAGGGATGTGATTAAGGTCGAATTGTGTAATACTGAGGTCATTAATTAGGATCGCTTAACTTTACTTGTTTGACAAACTATACATTTTATGTCTGTTTAATGTCAATTAGGTTTGTACACAGTGGGAGCATAAAATAAGCAGAAAATTGATTCCCGCACGTGCGGAGGCCCATTATCGCACGTGCGGCCTTTACCTCGCAGCCAAACAGGGCCTAAGCTTCTTGCACGTGCAAAGGGTTTTTCCCGCACGTGCGATGACCACTCCCGCACGTGCGGCCCTACCTCGAAATTTGTGCCATTGTTTTAAACCTGTTTGGAAGACAACTGAGGTATAAAAAGGCATAAAATAGGCTGGAATATGGTTTAAAAAATATTCTAAGAAAAAGAGAGGCTAGGGTTTGAAGAGGGGATTTCTAAAACTTCAAAGGTAACTTTCATGGAGGCCTCTTCCTCTTCCACTTCCTCCATCTCTTCCCACTTCTCCATGAGTGGCTAGGCTCTTCTTTTCTAGGGTTTTGATGAAACCCTAGCCATGTAAATAGGTTTCTTTTTTGTTTTTGTTTATGTAATAGTTTGAACAATTGTGTGGTTCTCAATAAGTTTTCTAATATAACTTTCCATTATTTCTTCGAGTATTCTGCTTTCTGTAATTATTAAATGCTTTCTATATAATAGTTTTTTACTATTTCATGTTCAAGGTATGCGACGAGCCATACTACGAGAGACAAGTTGTGTTGCTACCCTAGTTTAGAACGAACGACTCGTACTAGTTGAGATGGTTCGTGCCTACACATTGACCGTATTAATTTTCTTGATAAATGTTTCGAGCTTGTAGTTGCGAAGTTCGAACCATAACATAATTGAGTCTTAATTGAAGCCTTATTTATGTAACTAGTGATGAATTCATTACCTTAGGTTTTTCTCAAAATCAGTAACTTCATCTTTAATTATAATTGCTAGTTTATTCGCTTTATTTAATTTAATTGTTATTAGGTTATGAACAACCATTTCTTTCATCAAAATTAATTTAGGAATTTAACAATTAGATTAGTTTAATTTCCCGTTTGTCCCTGTGGATCGATATCTGGACTTACCATTATTTAAAAGAATTTAGTATAATTTAGAGTTTATTTTTGGTGTGTGAAACGACCCATTAGTAATTTTTCAAACCACAAAGATAATTTATATTTTAACAAATCTCAGAAGGTATATTTATAATTTACCTTTAAAAAATATGGATTAAATAGAATGAAACATTTAAGAATAGGATTTGCTAAAAAATAACCCTTATATCATCCAATATTAATATTTTAAATTTAGAAAAAATTATTTCAAACCCTTAAATAATACAATAAAAATTTTCCACTACAATGTTTGAATGCAGATGATCACAATCTTAAAAAATGTGCATACATAAAATTGAAAAAAAAAAAAAAAAAAAAATGTGTCCAAGCCCCTTCCTTTGTCCCTGACTCTCCCTCTCTTTAGACTAATTGACACATCAGGCAGCCATTGTCCCATCTCCTCCTCTTTTGTTGACTCTCTCTCTCTCTCTCATATGTGATTGCTAACAAAGTCTCCATGGTTAGCAAGTCAACAATACTATTGGAGCTAAAAAGATAGTGCTAGTTGTTATCGTTAGGTAGTAGCAGATACTATCAATAAGTTTTGACAAATTTACTGGAGATGCTCTAACTACAACACTTCCTAGTGGGTTGTAAGTATGTTAGTCCTCAAACTTTTTGACATTTTGTCTTAATATAATCTTTTTATTAGATTATAAAAAAAAATGTCAAATTATACGAATTTCAAGACATAATTTAATAATAAAAAATGTATTAAGATGAGAAAAATATATAAAAAGAAAAGACAAAGAATCCCATGCCCGCATATGAAATGAAGTAAATTTATATGAAATGGTGTGGTTAAATTGTGAATTTATCATTTTAAATCAATGAATCCACCAATATAATTTTTAATTATATAAATGTCATCACTTCATTATTTTCGTGAAAGATAATGTATATAAGTTATGTAATATGAGAAATTAATCGATGGTGAACTTTTGAAGAGAAATGAAGGAAAATATGTTAGAATTGTTATGGAACTAAGAGTTGAGTCATTCGGCTCAAAAAACATTGTTTGGGTCGGGTTTGGCCCAGGTCTAAATGCTTGGAAAAAAGTTATCTTTGGCCCTAAACCTGGCTCGTGCCAACATTGGACCTAAAAATCTAGTTCTAGCCCAGTTTTAAAATTTAATTACAATTCAAGTCACCCAATAGATTTATATATTAAGTAAAAAACAAATCAATTAAAATAAAAAGTTAATAATTTTGTTTGGAACAAACGTTCAGTTTTTGTTTATTAGATCATAAGTTCAAAATTTGGTAGCTGTATTGAATAGCTATGGACGAGCACACAGAAAGTAAGATGTGGCTTAGAATTTAATTTTCGACCCTTACCATGAAAGAGTTGAATCTGAACGGAAGATTCTATTTACATTTAAAAAATCATTAAGTATTCTTAATTTTTAAGTGCACTTTGTTTAATTATTTAAAATTTTATTTTACTCTCATTACACCCTATTATTTTTCTCAAATTACCCTTAAGATAAATCTAAATAATAAATAATAAACAAACTAAAAAAAATAAATTATTTCAAAAACTTTTCAATACAAAAAATAATTCTCAAATACAGGAAAAAAAAAAAAAAAAAAACTTATAAGCACATGAGCATTATAAATACAGAAAAAAACTAAACTTTTACACAAGCATTATAAAACTTTTCAATACAAAAAAAAAAAACTTTTACATTATAAATTATCTACAAGAATGCTCGTGAAAAAGTAAAAATCAAACTTATTAATACATAAGTATCAGACACTAATAAGAAAAGATAGTTCTCAAATAATGTACTATTTGATCTTCTTTTTCTTTTTATTCTTCATAGTCTCCGTTTTCTTTCATACTTGGTTGTTAATGCTTCAGTGCTCCCCTTTCTCTCTGATTTTCCCTCCTACTTGTTAACTTTGCATTCCTTTATTTGATTATTACTTTTATAATTGTTTGTTAAAAACTATTTTGATTATTACTTTCATCTATTATTTGATTTTATTCAAACTTTTTATTAGGGTTTACAGTTTCAAAATAATAAAAAATAATGATGTTGATGATGATGGTGAGTTTTGATAGGGTGGATTGGAGTTTTGGATGGAGGATGAAGAAAAGAAGAAATAATTTTGATATCTTGGGAAAGAAGATACAAAGATTTGAATAGCAATAACTAATTATAGTGTACAATGAGAAGGAAAAAAAAAATTATTTTAGGGTTTAATGGCGGTGTTTGGGAAGTTTGTGTTTTGGATTTTTTTTTGTTTTTTTTCACTAAAAAACAAATTGGTTACAAAACCGAAAAAAAACTAATCCAAACAAAATATCACATCAAATCCCATAATCATTTCATTTTTTCTCTCACAAATATTACATCCAACCACAAAAAAATCCAGCTATCTTCGCAAATACAAAAAAAAAAAATTCTCCAATAATATCCTACAACTAAAAAAACTCACTTCCCAAACACCCACAATATGTGTTGTTCTTATTAGTAAATTCATATTAAGATATAATAAAAATTAAAATTTATGAATTTAAATTGGACATACTAAAATATATTTTGGGTTCAAATAGAATCCCCCGATCTGAAGTATTTGCCATCCTAAATGTCGTTTCTTTGTTTTAAACAAAAATGAGATCTAAATAAATTATAAGTATACATGTCTATAATATATATTAATAATTGAATTGGGCTGGACTATTCACAAGTTCAGACCATTTAACAAATGGATTATTCACAAATAATTGCATTGGTTATTTCCTCAGATCATATGTCGCATGCAGCCCAAATGATAACAAATTAGGGCACAATATGTAGAAAACTCCAGAATTTATAGGTCGGGTTGGTTTGATTTTGGATCTTAAATTATTAACCCAATAACATGACCATTTAGGATTGTTGGCTTGTATTAAATTTTTAAATAATATTTTTTTCTTCTTTATTTGTGTTATGTTTAAAATGTTTAAGAGTTAGTTATTTTAATAATTTATTATTAATTAATTCAATTACTTTTAATGTAACGAAATTGTGGTTTCAACTCAAATCAACCCAAAGCTATGTTGGGTTGGGTTGGGTTGGGTTGGGTTGGTTTGATTTTAGTACATGATTGGTCCGATCTCTAAAAACAAGAATCATTCATGATTAGTACATGATTGGTTCTAAGGTTAGTGCTAACATGAAGTAAACAGACTATTGTGCACCCCTAATAAGATCATAAGGAAAGAGCCTCAACATTGAATAATAAATAGGAAAATGCGTGAGACCTCGAATTTGTAGAGCTCGAATGACGCGAAAATATTCTCTTACCGGTAAGAGAATTCTCTTACCGGTAAGAGAATAAAAAAATACTCTAAAACGACGTCGTTTTGGGATTTCGAGCCATTCGAGCCTCTTGATTTTCGAGGTACCTAGCAGTGCTGTAATAAATATTTTTTATGTTATTATACCCCCAAGTCAAATTATCAAAATAAACTCTCTCCTTGGACACCCACTCTCATCCATCACATTCTCTCTTTTTAGCTGCCTCCACTGCCTCAATCCCCTTGGTAGTTTCCTATGCCAACCCTCATCCTATTTCCACCTTTGGTTGACGTACCTAGTATCCTTCACTTTGCTTCCTTTTAACCACCCACACCACACCCTCTTGTGCTCTTTGACCACAACCTGCAACCCTTTTCTCTTTATTTCTGCTACCTTCGTTAGCTTCCTCTCTCCTTTCCGAGGCCCACTCCTAGCCTTTACTTGTGTGACTCCAAAATCACCTTTATTTTCTCATCGTCCCCACTTTCTCTCTCGTTACAACCTATCACAACTTCACCTCTTTTGTTACAGTTGCTACAAACTACCATCACCCCTTTTCACAAACCCTATAGAGCAATGTTAGGGATCATGAAAAAAATGTCATGAAGATGATCATGAAAGATTCTCCACCTTCGGATTACACATACAATGAAACACCACACACTAATCAATGGATGAAAAAATTTTATGATGCATTTCATGATATTCTTTTCATGATCCCTACCATTACTCAACCCTATATATGAGAAAAAGAAATAGAGAGATGAGTAGGAGGAATGGGTTGCATGTAAATAGGAAGGAGAGGGAGAGGGGTCTATGCACCCTACACAACAACACTTGATTTTAATACTTAGCACTTGGCATACACATTGTATCATATGTACACTGATCTCTAATCTAAAATAAAATGTAGAGAAGTAAAATTAAGGCCTTGTTTGGTAACAAACTTTTTTGAAAATTATTTTAGCTTTTCAGTTAAAAAAATAATATTTTCGAATGACTTTTTAACTTTTTATGGAAAAAAAAGTGAAAAAAATAGAGTGAAAATAAATTTTTTTTTTTCTTTTTAGTTTGTTGGTTTTTTACTTATTTAGTAACTTTTTAACTTTTTAGACTAAAATTCAATGTTCCCAGACAAGGCTAAAAAATAAATGAGATAATTTTAAAATAATTATAATACAGATGAAATTTTGTTTAATGCAAGTCTAGCGGATTAAAAAAAAAGACTTTACACTATAAACATAAGAGATTTGCATGCATGCAGTACCATAAAATATAAAAAAAAATTACTTTCTCACTATTCAACTGAAATGTAGTTTTTATCTATGGGGGTAAAAATGGAATTTTGTTGCTCCACGATTCTTCTTTACTTGCAGTGGCAGGAAGGAACCATGTAGGAGAGTGGTCACGCGTAGTCATTGTTGTCGGGGGTCATATGGTTGATTTTTGTTGTCGTCCACTCCACTTTATTATATTTTTGCCTCTTGGTTTTTTTGGTACTTAATTTTTTTACCTCATTTTCTTCCTCGATGGTTCATCTCTTGCATTACGTCGCTGCTGTGGGATCCGTCTCCTTTATTAATTAGTTATCATCTATTTTTCTTTCTTTTTGGGTGTAATTATTTTCCTAAATTTTGATAAATGTCACAGGTAATAATAAAATTAATTTATTTGAAATAAAAGCAAAAAGTATGGGTGTAGGTATAGCGGATATGGGAACGTGTTGTGCCTTATGACACATTATACATACTGTGAGGTTCTATAGAGACGTATCTTAAACCTATGTTAATGATTTGAATATTTCATATTGTACGATTTTTCGAACAAATCATTCATGAAAAAAATCAAGTTAATCCAACATGTTTAATCCCATAATCAGGATTTAATTGTTTTAAAATAAATTATTAAAATTATGCTAACGGTTTATTTTTTGAAAACAAATATGATCTTATTATGAGACTACAGATATCCAATTAATTTGATTTTTTTATTTTTATTTTTATAAATAATTTATTTGACGAATCCTACAATATGAACGATTGTGATTATCAACATGGGCTCAGGATAAGGCTCCATAGTCCTCATAACACGGTAATGTGCCTTACTGGCACAACACTAATCTCTACCCCGTACTAGATAAATGTTAGTTGGATTTTTGTGAGTCCATCTCAGGAGCCTACTACAAGGGATATAAAACGTTTATCTTGTAAGACCTATTAAACATAACATTTACACAAAAATCAATTTAATGATATATTGAAAATGAGTGCATGCTCGTGCCTAAAGGCACGGTATAAATAATATTAGGATCAAAATTTATTTGTAATTTATACATATAATGTTGAAATTTGTGAAGTTTGTGTCATTTTTTGATAAACATACTGAAAAAAATACATATTGAAATATCAATATAGATCCGGTTATATGTCGGGTGGATTACAAAGTTCTTGGTGCTTGGATGGGTTTAACAAACAAATGACCCGAGAGACCCATGAGAGAGAGAATGAGATGAGTTTAATTAATTGTGGAGGATGGGTTGTAATTAATTGTAGAGAATGGAATTCAAATAAAATGTATTAGATTGATTCAAAAAATTGTGGGCTTGGGAGAATGGAATTCTAAAAATGATAACAACCTTCTTAAAAATGAGAATGGAATACCTCACAACCTTCTTAAAACTGATAACAAAAAAATTCAAAAAACACCCAAAATTGGTAAAAAAAACAGTTGCATTAATAGCTGAATTACCAAAAAAAACTTAATTAACAGTTAAAAAATGGTAAAAATTAGAACATAAAAAGTACAAAAGCTGAGAACAAATTATTTAAAATCTAAAAACACCTAATAAAACAATAACAAGAAGGCAAAGTTGTAAGCAACAACTTAAAAATTAGAACCCCAAAAATAAATAAATAAATACATAAACTGAAAAAAATAAATAAAGAACTAAAAAACAGATGAATTAAGAGCTTAAAACAACTTAAAAATTAGAACAAAAACAAAACTTGAAAAACACCCAAAGTGTTTGCTCATTAAAACAATCATTAAAAACAAAATCATGCACACAAAATCAATTTTACATGGAAAATTGATCTGAACGAAAGGAAATTTCTCTGCATTACACAATCATTAAAAACTATAAAATAATCTCCCAAAAGAATCAAATCAACAACAGATTCGGTTATATGGCGACGGTGATGATGAGCAACAGCGGTGGTGATGAGCAGTAGTGGTGACAATGAGTGGCGGCATATATTATGTTAAAACACAACACCCATTCTCTCTCTCTTTCTTTCTAGAACTGTAAACAATGACTTGAAATTTGTCGACCATAGAGACCTCTCTGTGAACCTTTGCAACACCTTGCGTCAAATTGATGTCGCACGGTAACAATCGCCAAGTTTTGATTCGAGCAAATAGGAAGGACTCGAACCATAAACCACCAATTTGACGATTTCTTCATCCGAAAACACAGGCAGTGGATCCATCAGTTTGGGCACAGGAGGGGGGCCGCGTAATTAACAACGACAAAGACAAAGAAGGAGTAAGGAAGGAGGCGGCGACGTCCCAAGCGTCGTGAGAAGCAGGGGGTGATGAATGATTGGACGAAACCAATGCCGGAGAAGCCAATGAGGTAGATGAAATAAGCAATGATGGAGGCGATGGCAGCAAGTTTGGAGAGAGTGACGACGTGGAGAAAGGTGAAGGACTAGATCTTATCGCGCCAACGGTAGAGGAGGTAATAGGCCATAGAGAATAAGAGCACGAAGAAAATGTCGTTGGTCAGGTATAGAGTGAGAGGTAAGGCATCAGAGGCTTTTGGGGATGAGGAGGAGGATGTTGATGATGACGATGACGACGACGAACTCAATCATTTTCAGGTATCTTTTATGAGAATGTGGAAGAGAACGTGTTGAGAGGGAGTTGCAAAGAACGTGTGTGGTACTGAAAGCAGATGTGTTTGGGAAGATGTGAGAGAGATAGAGTAGAGAGTGTTTAGGCGGGAAAAAAATTGATCTCAACCGTTAGATATTGATCAAGAATCATTTCAGTCATTCAAATGAAATGTATCTCTAATACATTTTGATATATTTTCAAAAATCCTTCTATCTTATTATATAGATTATAAAAAATATGCCCGAGTATTTGGCAACTGACTCTGCCCCTCTCTAGTTGGAGAGCGATTCAGTTTTGTCCAATTAGTGTGATTTAATATTCATAGCAACATAGTTTATCATATTGGCCTTAACAAAATGGGTAGTCAATTTTAAAACCATAATTATTTTTTAAGTCACTATTGATAAATTTGATAAAATTATATAATTAGGATTATCAAATTAATATATTTTTTGAATGGTTTACACACAAGAATTTGGGAGGAGTACAAAGAAGAATTCCGTTTCTATTTACGTGATCCAATTAAAAATGATTGTATAATTCAATAATCATTAAATTCTAATTCAGTAAGTAAATCACATATAAATTTTCAAAGAGTTGGCATTAGTCAAATTCAAATAAATTACAAATTTTTGCAAGAACAAAAAGTAATTATTAAGAGCAATATATATTAATTAAATATTTTCAAAGATAAAAAGAAGGGAATGATTATAAAGAGAAATATTACACGTCATTTATTTTTATATCATTAATTGTATGAATATTTGTGACTGAATAATCTTATTTAAAAATAATTATTAAAAATAAAGGGGTATATTACAAATAAGTTATTTGAGATTTATCTAAAACATCAATTATTCTTATAGTTTTGAAATTATAAATACTTTTTTGTCAAAAAATTTTATTTAACATAATTAAATATATATATATATATATAACTACTTTATTATATGACAATAAAATTATCTGAATTATTAATAAAAATATATTTATGACATCATTAAAATTATTAATTAATTTATTAATTTATTAATAAAATAATAAAAGAATTATTTGTTATATGATTAGAAACATGAAGGGTGGAATGAGAAAACAAAGAGCTATACGGTAATTCATATATTAAGCAAACTTTTATTCGAAAATAAAATAATATATTATCATGAAATACTGTAATTATACAAAAGATTAAAAAAATAAAAATAGTATAATAAGAGAAAGAGATCCTCACCAGTAAAAATCGATTATTTTCCAATGTCTGTCTCTCTTTCCTCTCTGTTTCCAAACTTTCAACTCGTATTCACTTTTCTACCCTTCTCTCCCGTTTTCTCTCTCTAGGCGACTTTTTATTTTTTTTTATTATCATTTCTGCCTCTCTCTCTCTCTCTCTCTCTCTAAAAATCCCCACAAAGGGGAAAGAAGAAGATAGAAGTGCTTCCGATCCGTTCTCTCTCTCTCTCTCTCCCATGGCGTCGCCAGCAATCTCGGAGAGAGTCGAGCTCGCGAAGCTCTGCAGCTCTCGAGACTGGTCCAAGGCTATTCGCGTTCTCGATTCTCTCCTCTCCCAGTCCTTTTCCATCCAAGACATCTGGTTCGTACACAAATTTCTTAATTCAATTTTCATTTCTCTCTTTGTCTTTTACGTCGAATTGTATCTTTCGAATCTGTATTTGTTCGATGATGAATTCGTTGACCGATTGATCTGTAACTGTTTTGTTGTTGTGAGTTTCAGTAATCGAGCCTTTTGTTATAGTCAATTGGAGCTTCACAAACATGTGATCAAGGACTGTGATAAGGCCCTTCAGCTTGACCCTACGCTTCTCCAAGCTTACATTCTCAAAGGTTTTTCTGATCTTCAATTTTTGCGTATCTTTTGCTGTGAACTGAATTACATGATATGAAATTTAGGATTGCCAGAAATTGGATAAGAAACAAAATCTGAAACTGTGCATGGAAGTTCTAAATGGAGACTTATATTTGCATAGCAGTTTGCTATTGTGCCCCCTGTGCTTTGGGCCAGGTGTGGTTTACCCAAGGTTTGCAAATGACCACATAACCCCTGGATTTTTGTCATTTGTTTGAAAGACAAAGTGTACTTTTAACTCATTGTGCTTTATTTCATGTGCAATATACCCACTGAAATTTGAAAAAGGAGCATATAACCCTTTTATGTTGCCTCTTATGTTTGCCATGTGTTTCACACTTACTATTAAGTTGGACAGAATATTTAACGGTGTATTTCAGTATACAAACCATGTGGGGGTTATCCAGTCATTTCTAAACGTTAGGGGGGTAAACTGCGCATGGCTCAAATCACAAGGGGTAAAGTGAAGTTTGCTCATTACTTAATCCATCAGAATTTCTACAGAAAACCTATGCCCACGATATGGCCAGGATACGTTGACAAAAAGGTACCACTTTCAGTATTGTATTATCCTTAAGCTCAAAGAGTGGTGAGAAACCATTTTTTTAGGAATCTAGTAATTAGTTTAAGAGCCTGTAGTCAGTTTATTTTATTTATTTATTTATTCTCAGCGGTGAGGAGGGAGGCTATGTTTTGACTATTGATAATTGGAAGAGGGGTAATTTTATGATTGATCAATTGGTGTTGCTTGTTTAAATGTGCAAGGGAGTTAGTGAATCATATTTTGTTGCATTGTACAGTGGCCATGGTTGTGTGGAGTTTGTTCTTCACAGTTTTTATAGTATTTGTGATACCTTTTTGCTTGTTAGAAAATAGGGTGTCCCAGGGGAGGTATAATAGGAGGGCTTGGGATATTGTTCCGTTCTGTCTTATTTGGTGCATCTAGAGGGAGAGGAGAGAAACTGTAGATCTTGTTGAGGGAAAAGAGCACCGGTGGAGGGAGGGTGTGACCAACAGAGGGATTGATTTTTCTTTCTTTCTTTCTTTTTTATATAAAGCTCCACATATTATTTGCAATTCCTTGAATGTTCATGATATATTAATTTTGGCTTTCTCCCATGGGAAGGAGAGTTTGATTTATGCTCTGAATGGCGTTGTGCTGGTTTTCTTTTTCTTTGCCTTTGGTATACGTTGTGTATACAAGGTTGAACCCCTTTTGACTCTTCTTAAATATACATTTACTTATGAAAAAAACAATTTAGGTTGGTTGGTAGAGGCGAGGGAAAGTAGATATAGGAGAGACATGTCCAACTAGATTTTCCAACTATAATTCATAAGGTGGATTTCAAATTACCCCCTGCACCTTATGTTTCAAATCCACCAGAAATATAATGCCCCAATCCTTTGATATCTTGTTAAATCCAACTTCAATCTACAGTATGTTCAAATCCTATTATGTTCATTTCAAATTCATCAATCTAAATATAATCTTATGGTATAGATTTTCAAGAATAATTGAATTTAGAATGCATCTAATGGGTAACTTTTTGTGATTTGAAACTTTAATTTTTGGAGGCTTTTACAACTATAATTCATAAGGTGGATTTCAAATTACCCCCGTCACCTTATTTTTCAAATCCACCAGAAATATAATACCCCAATCCTTTGATATCTTGTTAAATCCAACTTCAATCTACAGTATGTTCAAATCCTAATATGTTCATTTCAAATTCATCAATCTAAATATAATCTTATGGTATAGATTTTCAAGAATAATTGAATTTAGAATGCATCTAATGGGTAACTTTTTGTGATTTGAAACTTTAATTTTTGGAGGCTTGCAAAGCTCTGTAGCTATCACTAATGAAGTGAATAAAGGTATGGCTTACAGTGCATGGACATTGCGTGCTTAGACCAGAAAATTGTAACCTACCAACCTCTATAGGATGAGAGCCATACCTGTGGTTGGTCTGTGGAACTGATGAAGAATCTTACTGTGACGGTCAATTTCAAAATATGTTTTCATTGTTCTTTTGATTGGTTCTTTGCATTTTTTTGTAATGAAAGTTTGTACCTATTTCCATTTGATTTATCATTTAACGATCCCACATTAGTTCATGAGCTTAATCTTGTAGTGTTTGTCATCTAGGCCATGCATTTTCTGCTCTGGGAAGGAAAGAGGATGCTCTCTTGGTTTGGGAGCAAGGCTATGAATATGCTCGTTGTCAGTCTGCTGATTTGAAGCAATTGCTGGAACTGGAGGAGCTTCTGACAGTTGCAAAACAAAACAGAAGTATTTCTTGTGAGAACCATGATATGGAGTCATCTGGGACTGCATCTGAAGCTGGGCCTGTTATTTCAAGCAAATCAAATGAAACCTGTAATAATCACAATAAGTTAAGTGGTGCATCTGAACTGTGCAGCGAGTTGAGTGATACATCTGAGTTCCCCAGCGAATCAAATGATACATTTGACATACATAACGAATCAAGTGATAAAGTCAAGAAGAACAGAAGGTTTGATGGCCAACCAAATGGATCCTATAATGGCCAACCAAATGGAACCTATTATGGTCAATCAAATGGAACCTCTTTTGGCCAACCAAATGGAACCTATAGTAGCCAATCAAATGGAACAAATGACATTCTCAACAAATCTGGTGATGAGTCTGAATTAAGTCATGAGTTAAGTGATACATGCAACAAACCATCTGTGATTTGCAGAGAATTGAGTAATGTATCTGAGATATGCAGTAAGTTAAGTGACAAATCTGATGTAAGCAATGAATCAAGTGGTGAAGCCAAGAAGAATAAAAAGTTCTGCGTTACTAGGATTTCAAAGACCAAGTCGATAAGTGTTGATTTTCGATTATCAAGGGGAATTGCACAGGTATGTTTCTACTTCTTTCCTTGGTATATTGGTACCTGAAATAATGTTGCTTGCTATATATGGTTTATATTTTTGGATTTAAAGATAGTGATTAGCAAGGTTTAGCTGTTCGGTATTTGTATGCTGAGGATATTGATATTGAAACTTCACTTAGGAGTTCATATATGAAATTGGCCGTGGTAGCTTCTCATACAGCCTTGTAAATCAATGTATGATCCTGTTTGTGCCACTTAATGATGGGGATGACACAATAGTATGGGGACAAGTCCCCATACATTCAGTTTAATAATTGATTAATAATGGGGATTTTGGATATAGGTCTCACATAATGAACTTATATAACATTATGTCAAGTCCCACACCCAGTCATATGACTAAAACACCCAATCATTATATCGCGGAAAGACCAAAGGTGGAAAAGTCATGGTAGGCATCTTAGCTCAATCCATTTTACTCTCTCTACACCTCTCCACCCAAGTCTCTCTTCCACCAATGTCTTCGACTTCGATTGTCGCTAAGTTTGTTCATCTTGCCATTCCAGTCTTCATTGTTTCTGGTTGTTGGGGTCATTTTAGGAGACCTTGCCTTGGACGACGAATTGGATGTTTATATACATCATATATAAACACAAACAAGTATGGATATATCTACATACCTATATGGATATATATGTTACCTTTTGAGATAGTCCCTGAAGAATGAGAGAAGGATCACCGAGGATTGTGGGATCACACTTGCCGTGGTCAATGAATTGCTTCATTGCTTCAACTTTGCAGTGTCCATGGGGTTCGATGAACGGAGGCTTCCTGAGATTGAATTGAAATAGAGAACCCAAACTGATCAGGCTTGTCTAGTAGTAGCTTCTAACGGACATCAACATTTTTTATTGGGGAAAATTTTAAAAAAATTTCGCCTAATAACAAATTAAACATTAAATTTTTAGTTTTTTCAAATTAAACTATAAACTTTTAGCAACAACAATTGTGAGTTAAATCTAAGAAATTTTACAATTATAAAATTTCACAGTTTTGAAATTGAGAATTTTCTTGATTTGAAACTGAGAAATTTCATAGGTTTGAGAAAATTTCCAATTTTGAAAAAAATTCACAATTTTGGAAAATTACGGAGTTTCAAATATTAAAAATTTTCAGTATACTTATTTTAAACATAATTTCATAAAATTTTAGAGTTTCAAAAATTGAAAATTTCTTAGCTTATTTCTTAAACATATTTTCATATTCAATATCAATCTTGTTTGATAATCTCAACAAATAGGTTCCAACAAAATCAATTTGATCAAAAACGGATGGTAGAATGAACGTTATGATATTTCAAAGTTTGAAACATAAAATAATAACTGTTTGACATGTCTACTCACGTCGTCTGAAATGCTAGATGCCAACTCACATACCTTACCATTTAATTCAAGGGTAAAGCTGTTCGAAAAAAAGATGGCCATTGAAGGACTTAACCTCTCAAACAATTTTAGCATGGGATAAATTCATATTGAGAGACTTTACAATAATTATGGAATTAATTAATACATTGGTAAATATAGTTTTCATGTACCCACTAAAATTGGAATCTCAACTTAAATACTTACGGGGCTGTGTCATGGTGGTGTAATCTCTTGTTGAGTACTTATAATGTTTATGAATAATATTGGCCGCTATGAGCCCAATTGATGGTACCTGTAATTTTTATGAAGTAACCAAATTCTAAACTCTTGATCCATCTCGATCCTACTGTATCATCTTCTAGGTTAAAGAGCAGTTACATTGATGATTGAAGCTCTAAAATTATTCTATTGCTATTTGGGGGACAAATATGGGTTTCATTTGTCCTCTAAATCAGGAGGTCTCATTTTAGATATCTATGTGGCTATGTAATTTTGGTATAATTCCCCTTATTGAGAATATGAGTTTCACTTGCTCCTTAAAGTCAGGATGTCTCATGGTCAATACCATGTGAGATGTCATGTGATATAATTCCTTATCGAGTATTTAAGACCTCTCAAGGAAACATTGACCACCTAATATCATCTATGTACTGCTACGTGTTAATTTCAAGGTAAACAGCCAGCATTTTTTGTTTACAGATTCTAAATCTTGTCTTAGGGTGTGGTTTATCATTTGCATGCATATCAAGTGTACGAGCTTTAATTGGTGTTGACTGTTATTCCAGAATTGATATTGAAGCCTCAATTTTACATCTTAAGAATAGTTTTAAATTGCTCAAAGCTTTGTAGTTTGTGATCTAGGTTTTAAATCATGAATTCTATGGTACACAGAAGCCTCTATGTAATACAAGGGCCTTAGCGCAACTGCTATAGCCTTCAATATTTCATGTAGTTGTTGATTTGGCACACTACCATCACATTATGGTGGTTACAGTTTGCAATATCCTGCCACACCATGTTCCTGGCACATAAATTGAAAAGCCCCTTTCAGAGCCTGTCTTCACCATTCTTCTCCCTCTTCTTCTTCTTGTTCTTCTCCTGTGTATATGTGTGCACGTGGGTGTCCAAATCAACTAAAAGCACAATTCTGATTTGTATCTACCAAATATTTTGTTGGTTGAGTAAAATTAGAAGGAACTAATGAAAAGTTCATTATGGGCTGAATTATTGTTATACGTTAAATAAATTAAATGAAAATGATAAGAACATTAAGACGGGGGATTTATGAGGATTGTGGAATGGGTTTACTTTGCCATGTTTGAAACTTGCAATAACCATGCTTGGTTATCATTTTTCAAAAACACTTTTCAGAAAATTCTACTTTCTTATTTTCCGTATTTTTTTGTTTTTACTGAATTTATTAAATATTTTGAGCAATTTTTTTAATTTTTAGACATACCTAACATAAATATACCTAAAAAGTAAAAAAAAATTTGAAAAAAACCTTTTAAAAATTCACTAAATACCAAAAATACAAAAAAAATACGAGAATTCAGTACATTTTTTGTATTTTTATGTATTTATTAATTTTTAAAAATATTTTTTCACAAATTTTTTACTTTTTAGATACATCTAAGGCCTCGTTTGGGAACAGGCTATTTTAGTAATTTTTTGACTTTTTACGAAAAGATGTGCAGAAAAGTAGAGAGGTGATGTGAAAACTTTTAGTTGGTTTTTTGGCTAAAATAGCCACTCCCCAAATGAGGCATAAGTAAGGTGCATCTAAAAAAGTAAAAAATATTTAAAATTTTAAAAATATTCACTAAAAACAAAAAAACACGAAAACCAAAAAACTCAGTTTTCAAAAAATTTAATTCAAAAAACTCAAACCAAACACACAGAATGGTATTATATTGTGGACCTTTGTTCTTTGCGTTGACAAATTAACCTAATTATTTATAAACATTTTACACCCACAGACCAATATAGCTCATCTGCCCTATTTGTCCAATATGACTGAACATAATTCTCTTGAAAAATAATTGTCAACACTCCAACATAACCAAAAAAAAAAAAAACTCTAAACTGAACTTGCAATAATAAAAGCATGAAAAGGATACTCAATGTGCTTTTAGCGCTTGGGACAGGGGCATTGAAGATCATCTTATAAATGAAAAAAGAATGAACAGTGTGTCTGAAAAAAAGGGACTAGCCAAACTTCATCACAAGCGAAGTAAAGGAGACTGAACAGAAAGAAATAAGCATCTTTGACTAGATGGATCTACTACAAGTAGTGAAAACACTTCGTTGCTACTGGCTTTTAATCTCAATCTGCCAACGGTCAATCTAAAATTGCTTCTTCATCCGAATTCAGATTTGCCTTGCTTGGTCAGGACTAAGTTTACAACAATGACCCTCTGGTTTGTGACATAAAAGGAAAAAAAGCTATATAATATCATGTAGCCTGCCTGGGGCCAAAGGCTTTTTCAATTGATCGTATTGTCAGAAAAGGGCATTAACTGCAAGAGTGCATGCCGGGGTTTTAGGCATTGTGATGTTTTTATATTACTTGGATTGAGAAGTGATAAGATTTTGAAGATTTATCAATTTCATGATCACACTTAGCAGTTAAATGTGATTCATTGCTAGTATTTGGAAAATGCTCGGTGATGACAATCGGATATTTCCTGATTTAAACATCATTGCTGTAATTAATTATTTTCACTATTGTCTAGAGCACATTTTTTTTTCCCTGTGAAAATCTGATAAAGAAATGGAATTTTCTTTTCACTTTGTTTGAAAGAATGACATTTGTTTCTTGTGCCATTATTTTTATATAGCAATTGAAGTTTCTTTGATATTATGCTATGCATGTTTGAAGCAATTACACTCTTTGGTAATATAATCCAGTTCATTTGCAGGTAAATGAAGGGAAATATGATCGTGCCATCTCCATCTTTGACCAGGTTATACTTCTTTTGGCCTAAACTGTTATCCTCATGGTCTCTATGTCTTTGAGATATATTTTTATGGTTGTTTTATCTCTTCTTCTTCTTCATTTTTTTTTCCCTTCAGTTTTCATGTTTTTAGTTGGGGGGGGACTCTTTATTTATTCTTGAGAGGGCGATAATCAGCTATAATTAATACCATTAATCATTGATACATATTTTCGTGGTTGTTTTATTCATTCTTCTTTTTTATTTTTCTGTTCTCTTTTTTTTTTTTTGGTTGGGGACTCTTATTAATATTATTTTTTGAGGGGGAGATAATCAACAGTAATATCATTAATCTTTGGGTTTCATAGAATTTTATCTTTTCCAATATTATATACACAGATACTAAACGAGGATCCTACTTATCCTGAAGCACTAATAGGAAGAGGAACGGCGTATGCATTCCAAAGAGAACTTGATGCTGCTATTGCTGATTTCACAAGGGTATTTTAAGCTCCAAAATTAATGTGCATGCTAAATACTATGTTCATAATGCAAATGGCTTCTGTCTTTTATATTATCATAATAAATATTGGTTTCGTTATTTATATATTAGGCTATTCAATCAAATCCATCTGCTGTTGAGGCATGGAAACGGAGAGGGCAGGCCCGAGCTGCCTTGGGGGAATCTGACCAGGTGAGAAAATCTAATCGTATTCCTTAATTCTTAGTGTCTATTGCCACAATGAGTTAACAATTGTGGTAAATAGTAATTTGTCCTTGACATTTCTTATATCGTGCACAAAACCTTGTGCATCTCCAGGAAGTTCCTGGATCAATTCTAATTTCAAAACAATTGAAGCGCCACATGAAATCTAATTTCAGAATCTTGTATTCATGTACGTTTCAGTTTTAATCTGTTAACTTTCATGAACTTTTGTGCTTTGACTACTAAACTGTCAACTGGATGGAGTTTAATACTTCAGCGGATGATCAAAATCTCTCCTTGAAGTAATTTTGCAACATAGCTGGCTTGGTCTTTTCAGTTGAGTCTTTCTCTAGCAAGCCTAGTCACCTAGGTAATTTTCCGGTGCTAGGCATTTGAACATTTATGCATATTCAAAAAAGCTGCTTGCGAGAGACTGCCTTTGCCAGATTTTATTTTGGGTATTGCCTTTCCTGGGAATTGAGATACAATGCCAACTTTTATCTTTGTTTTTTTTCTTTTCAATTTGAAAAAACTTGTATCTTAATATTGGCTATAATCTTTCTTTTACATCATGTTAAAAGTGGTAGAAACACATGTTTTTCAGTATAAAGTAACACCCTTGTTTGAGAGAGAAAATCAAGATGCGTTCAGATATCATCTAGAATGCGGAAAAGAACTATCCATCACAAAACTCCCCCTCAACTTTTAAGGCAACCAGAAAATTATCATACCCAACTTACAATAAGTCCTGTATAACCAAGATTTGGAGACACCCTTCTTTAGAGCATTTCTAGATGAAGCGTTGTTGTTATGTATGAAGTGCACATCTAGCGAGAACATACGGCATGAGATCACGTTTCATGAAAAGCAATGATAGTTATTTCCATGTGGTTCTCTTTTTCTTATTTTTTATAGGTCTTTGTCTTGTCTTTCATATGTGAAACTCTCTTTTTCTTTCTCTGGATTTCAACTTATGTCTCTCTGCAAACTTCCCAGTTCATTTCTTTATTCCTTTGGAACTATTAATAGCACTGTGGGGTTGTATATAAAGACTATTAATAGCTGGGTTATATACAAGGACAAGGGGCAAGAATGAATATATGTTGGTTTTTGTGTGCACGAGGTAGCTTGCTATTTGACTCATTGGTTGGTTGGTTAATATTAATTCTTTTGACTTCAGATATAGGTTCTTTGTCTGAACCTGTAGGAAGTATAAATCCATTTTTTTCTGCACTGCTTGGGAGTTTTTTGATTGGCTAGCTTGTGTGGAGAAAACTATCACATCTCCTTATGCCTCCACTTCAAGCAGTCCTTGATGTTTTGAGATGTGGGGAGAAAGTGAATTCCATTTTTTGATATCAAATGTTGGTAGTAAGTATGGTGATATTTTGTGCCTTGAGCTATACTGTGACTGACAAATTCTATATTGTGGGGCAATTATTGTAATGCGACAGTTGTGACTAGGATATTTTCATGTGGGTAATTCTATTTACACACCATCATTCTCTCAATTCACACCATGCCCTATTTTTTTGAATTACCATTATATCCCTCAACTAAATTACCTTTTTGGGCAAATCCCTAAAGTCAAATCTCCCAATACACACCATTACACACCACCAATCACCACCCCCGCCATGAACTGCCACCCCCTTCTCAGCCCCACTGCCACCGTCTTCCTAGATCCATCGCCCCAGCGTCACCCCTTTCCCAACCTTGTCACTGCCTTACCAACCCCCAACCACCATCATCACAAACTCCCATCCTCTGTGACCCACCACTTCGCAACTACCACCATCGCAGTTCGTATCTCTGTGCGACCAACCATCTGCAGTGATGCTTAACCCCCGCAGCTGCTTACCCTCTGTGACCCACAACCTCTGCAGCTCACGCATGAGAGAGAGAGAGAGAGAGAGAGAGAGAGAGAGCGAGCGATGGGGCTGGGGAGGGGGTTGCGACGGGGCTAGTGAGAGGGAGGATGGCGGCAATGGGTGGTGTCTAGGTTAGGGTTAGGGTTTGAGGTTGGAAGAGAAGAGGGCATTTTGGTATTACTTGAATATAGATGATGTGCTTGAGAAAAAAAAAATCAAAGAATCTAAATTTAGTGTTGTGAACTGAGAGAATGGTGTATATTGAGATGATGCTTGGTGTGCAAACAGAATTTCTCTTTTCATGTTCTTCTGTCCTGGATGGTTTTGAAGTCATTTTGTGATGTCAAAACTTTTTTCATGGGTGCTACTAAATGCTCCAATACTAATGCAAATCAGATGAACATTTAAGGGTGAGCTCATGAAGTTTGTTTATCTTTTCCACATATTTTAAGATTTCAAACAGAGGTTTAAGTAATTAGATGGAGTCATTTTGTGATGGCAGGACTTTTCTTTATGGGTGCTTCTTTATGAACCGAAACTAATGCAAATCAGATTGGCAAATAAGGATGAGCTAAGAGTAGTTTATGGTGATCTTGAGCCCAACGATGATTTTGTTTTCTTGTTTCTATTAAAGAAAAAAATTATTAAGATAAAAAAAAGGTACAAATGAAGGATGAGGAATCCTTCAGAAAGACGAGTGAATATACATAGAAGGAAAGAGAACTAAGTCAACCAGAAAAATCCCTCCTATATGACAATGTAAGGATGGAGGCTGTACTGTTTGTATCCCTCTTTTGATTAAGTCTTCTGCTCTTTTATTGGCTTCTCTAGCCTTCCAATGAATTCCAGGTCTAAAGAATCACAAACTTTTAAAAGATGATTGTATTTCAAGGTCCTCTGTTTTATCCTCGATCCTTCCAATTAGACTAGACAATCCTCCTCTAAATCAACTTGTTCCACCCATGGAATGGTCTTCAAGAAGTACCTCTACATGAGCTAGGAAAACTGTTATTCCTAATCTTGTGAATTTATGACATACTAAATATGGAAATCTAGCCTCTAGAAACAGAAGTGAAATGATTGAAAGTTTGTGAAATTTTAATTTGTTTTTGACTGCATTGACCAGGTCTTTATTAATAATGCAAGTGATTGACATTTTCAGTATGTATTCTAACATATAATTCTTATACACATGTATGTCATGTTTAATTACCTCTTAGTATCAGGCCATTGCAGACTTGACCAAGGCTTTAGAATTCATTGTATGTCATGTTTAATTTGTTTTTGACTGCATTGACCAGGTCTTTATTAATAATGCAAGTGATTGACATTTTCAGTACTTATTCTAACATATAATTCGTACACACATTTATGTCATGTTTAATTACCTCTTGGTATCAGGCCATTGCAGACTTGACCAAGGCGTTAGAATTCGAGCCAAACTCGGAAGATGTATTGCATGAAAGGGGTAATGACTTGCTTAAACTCAGCTCTTCCATTTTTTTTGAAAACTTTTCCTTTCTGGTGGTATGTATGAGTAATATGTGAATTCCCTTTGTTTGAACATGAGGACTGGATTGGAAATTCTTGTTTGCTATTTATGATTGTATGCATCTTCCTTCAGTTTTTCAGGTATGAGTAGATACAGATGCAGGTGAGAGTGTTAATCTGAAGCATGAGTTAATAAGAATGAAAGATTGATCATTTTGGGTGAAATATAAAAAGAAAAATAGTTTTCATATCTTTGCGTAAAATTTAGTAGATGGTTTTATGGTTCAGAGTCTTCTGACACTGTTGTATTGTCACCTTGAAATCATCAATAACAGAGTGGCTGAATGTCACCATTTAGTTTTATACATATGTAGTTACTAATTATAAATATCACGTAACAGCAAAAGGATGACAATTCTTATGCATAACGCACAAGAAGTATGGCGTACTAGTAATGTTAGCATTAGAATTAATGCAGGGATTGTTAATTTCAAGTTTAAGGATTTTCATGCTGCTATTGAAGACCTATCTGCATCCATAAAGCTTGATAAGGATAACAAATCCGCTTACACATATTTGGTGAGTTTGTGATTCCAAAATTTTTGCTGATCTAGGGTCTAGTACAATTAGCATGAGAAAGTTCATGCACTTTCACGTGTCAAAAATTATGTTTAGTATATTGAAGGAGCAAATTTTAACTTTTGCAGGGCTTGGCATTATCTTCAATTGGTGAATATAGAAGAGCTGAAGAGGCACATAAGAAATCAATTCAACTTGATCCAAATTTCCTTGAGGCATGGGCTCATTTAACACAGGTATTCACAATAAATACTCAGTGTTATTCACCTTTAAGCACCACAGGCAATGTTCAAGTTGGTAAAGCCAAATGCATCTCGCAGTGTAGTATGTAAAAAAAGAGAAGTGGTTAATACACTTATTCTGGTGCTAATTGACCAACTCAAATCAACAAGCCGTAAACCCAACTCAACATGAGTCTTCCTCCCTGTGGCTGTCTCATACTACTTGCCATTGGCCTTTTAGTGCTAACTGCTGATGAAATAAAATTTAGGGAAAATTAATGGTTCATAATATGTAGCTTTATTGTACATGCAATACCTTGTTGAGTCAGTATTTTCTGTGCTATGCTGTGGTCTGGTGGACTAGTGGTTTTATTGATTTTTTCTTAGATACATTTTTGGTCTGGCAATAAAAAGAAAAATTAGCATCCTATTGATGTCACCTTGCAGGTGACTACATCAGGTCAGTAGTGCAGCTAATTATCTACTTTAATACTCTTAGATGATCTATATGCATCTAAGTCATTGGACACTTATGCCATGATATTAACAGTTGGGATTCTTCTGGTGTGAAGATATTGGGGTATGCTAGAAAACTTGGGGCTTGTTTGATAAACCAAATTTGGCATTTAAAATTTTAGTGATGAATTAGCAGTGCCGTAAGATTTTTGTGATGACTGAAAATTTGGACTGCAGAATGGTGTTTTTGTTTCATTTTGAATCTACCTTTCACCATGCTTGTTCAGTTTCACTAAAGAAGTCATATTTTTATGGCTGAAATATAATGTTTTCCAAGTGGTAACTTAAGCATCACAGACCAGGACACGCAACACGACATGAACATGAAACACGACGGACACACCGGCATTTAAAAACAATGTAGGATATGATATGTCTGGGACACATTAAAAATTATATTTTAATAAATTTATTAAAAGTGAAATATATGAATGTTTTAAATAATGAAAAACAAATGTAGAACATTAAAATACGCATGATGTATTCATTTTATACATGTCCCCAAAACATATTTAAAGTGCACAAATCGCAGTCCGAAGAATGTAGAACATTGTTACTATAAGGAGATTCATCACATAGGTCGTGTTCAAAATGTTCAAAATGTGTTAGTGAAGTGTTTGATATTATGAATTTGAAATTTTAATTAAGACACGTTGAAAAAGCGTTGGTCACACTTTTAGGAGTGTCCATAGAGTTTCAGTGTCCGACACCACATGCCTCCTCCATAGTACTGTAAGCATCCGTGCTTCTTGGGTGGTAACTAATTGTGTCTATCACACACTTTTATTAGAGACACCACTAAAAGTTTTTAGTTGTTAACAGCTAAGAGAGATATCAATATCAAACAGACTCTTTGTAATTAGTTAGCATCACCTACATGTTATGTTATGTCTTATATTTGAGTATGGGTGACGTTGATAGTCACGGGCATTTCTATTATGGGCTTGGTAGGCTTCACTCCTTTGGATTCTTAAAAAATGTTGTTAATGTCTTCATAAATATAAATGTTGAAACAGTTTGATTGTACCTAATTATGAAATTCTGTGCGCTTTAAATTTTTTTGTGCCGATGTATTTGAATTTCATTAGAAACATGTGCATTATTTTCATGTGTCCAGTAACTTGGCAATTGTTGTTGTGGTAAATGTTTGATTTGTTGACAGTTATATCATGATTTGGCAAATTCAGAACAGGCTGTCGAATGCATTAATCAAGTTCTGCAAATTGATGGAAGGTATTTTCTTTGTTCTTTTGACAGGTAAAGTAGGTCTGCAAAAAAAGCTGAGGGGTGCAACCTTTATTACACTAGATGCATACAAGCTAAAACAAAAGTTCTTTTCTAAAATAAAGCTCTCCTATGAAATCTAGAAATGAGAATAAAGATTCAAAAATATTTTGTTTTAAGTCAAGATGCCAACAACAAAGCAAAGTCATCTTCAATCTATGTACCATTATTTTTACTTTCTCAAAAGTTCATTGATTCATATCCCTCCACACACCCCACAGTAGGCACATAGCCACCACCATGCCTTCTGCTCCGTCTTTGAATTGAATTCTCTGCCTAACTCATACAACTTGCAAACAAAAACTGGATTCACCCATTGTAAACCAAAAATAGTATAGAGCCTACTCCACAAATCTCTTGCCACATCATAATGTAGCAATAATTGATCAACCGACTCCTTGGCCTTATGACACATTCAACACCAATTAGGAAGCATAAAGCCCCTTTGCCCAAGCTGTTTATAGTTAGGACGGAATGAAGGGCAGCTGTCCAACTGGAAAAAGACACTTCATTTGGTACCTCTAATTTTCAAATGCCCTTCCACGGAAACCTTCTAGTATTGCCTCCTCTCCATTTTGAGAAAGTGCCACTCTATAAAGGAGCACAAAAACTCGGTGGTGGCCTCGAACATCGACTCCATTTCTCATAACACCTTTAATTGGATATCCTTAAATATTCCTCCATATCCACTTGCACCATGAACATCCATCCAAAAACATACCTCCATATCTTTTGCTCCTCCCACTCTGTTCTTTGACATCTCTTGGAGTTTCTGATAAACCCATTTTAGCTCTTAAAGCGGCAACCCAATGGATCTGAGAGGCTTCTCTCCATCAGAGTGAATCTTCTCTCATGTCCATGACAGCATTGTTTGGCTTGCACATTTCACTCTTGGAAATAGAACTCTGATGTTGTGGATCCACATTGTTTCCATCTTTTAGTTACACTAATTTTGTGGTGTTTGATTCCCAATATGATATTTGTTCTCTTGACACATACGTTTGAGATACTTGTTAACAGGTATGCCAAATCATATTACTTGCGTGGACTACTTCTACATGGAATGGGAGAGCACAGGTAAACTGTCCCCCCGACTTCTTATTTTTTTTCCCTCTTTCTCTGTGGTATGTCCAATAAAAAATTTAGTGCAACCGCTTACCACTTAGTCTTTGTGATTTTATTTGAGCATGGGTAAACTCATTTTATAAGTAGCATTGTTTGGTGCTTTTTTTCTTATTATTCCTTTGTGCAAATTTGTATACTGCTTTTGCACTTTGCATTCTGCCAAAATTCTCTCTGATGTCTTTTATCTCATACTCTGTTTTTAGTGCTGGTTCTCAGTTATTGAGGGTACTAGGAGTGGTAGATTGGGTATGAGAGGTAATTCTATTTGCCCACCACCACACCTTATCTCAATACACACCATTTGTGCCGTTTGGATGTCAATTTTCGAACAAAGATCAAATATTCGGCCATCAACTTCCGAACAAAATCTGTTGTTCAGATATCAACTATTGAACGGGATTTGAATCCGAACAATTCATTTTTTTTCAGAAGTTGATGTCAGAATATTGGATTTTTGTTCAGAAGATGATATCTGAATGGTACAAATGGTACATACTGAGAATTTGTGGGGTGTGAATAGAATTACCCCAACTTTTAGTGTAATATACACAAAGTGGTTGCGCTGAGACTAGAAACCACAGTTTCATGCCCTGATCTTCTACCATGCACCAAGCATTGGTCCCTGTTTATTTTTCCATTAAGTTCTTTACTATTAACGGACAACAATAATAATCTCATTGCTCAATAATAACTTCATGTTATTTCCTATTAATGTTAATCAATATCAATGATAATGGCATAGCCTATTATAATATAATCAACTAAAGTTCTACATATGAGTTTTTAACCTATTGCTTCCTTGGTGCCCTCGAAGTAGTTGGTAAAACAATAATGCTATTTCTTAAGGAATGTAGACTGATTAAATGTAACTTCCCTGCCTTTTACGTCCAGTCTTCCCCTTCGTACAATTATAATAACAAAGTACTATCATGCCTAATCATGTCTTTTTTTTTCACTTTCTATAATTCAAAATTAATTTAATCTTTTTTTTTACCCAAATTGTATATTAAACCGTTAAAATAGCCCTATTAACTCTAATACTCCTTCTGAAATTGCATTTGGCTAGTCCTTGTTTACTTATTTAGTATAATACAATATCCTTTTGTGGGAAGGAATGATGATGTGAAAGGAAGAGAGGATGGAATAGCCTTCCCTTCAAGCCCACCATATTTTTCCTGTGGAAAGTTGCCAAAAGAAGCAAAATGGGAGTTCCTTTTTTCCACATGCTTTTGCCTATCAAACAACACCATGCCTTCAAATGTGATGGGATAGTGGTAAAATCAAACAACTTTGCTCCTTTCCTTCTTTCCTTCCTACTCAACCAAATGTAAGGAGAAAACAGTTTCCTTCACTAGGGAAGTATTGTCCTTCCATTCCATTTTTTCCACCCTCCTAGGTCTCTAGTGCCAGGACTGAAAGGTCTTGCATTGGTTTGATATCTAGCCCCAGGCACAAAAGCTTGCTACATCTTGGCTTTTTTACTTGCTTTCTACATGTATACTTGATACAGTTACTGTTTCAAAAAACAGCTTGATTCCGTTATTGTTAGGTTTTCTCTCTCTCAACAGATGCCTTTTTTCTTCCTGGTGGTTAACTATTCCCATTTGACTGTTGCAGGAATGCTATCAAGGACTTATCAGTTGGGTTGAGTCTTGAGAACTCAAATATTGAGTGTTTATATTTAAGAGCTTCTTGCCACCATGCTATTGGAGAATATAGAGAAGCGGTATTGGGGATTCTTTTTCTTTGTTTTCCTGTTTAAATACTGGGTGTCATGTGTAATTCTTCTTTGCTTTGATTTACTGAAATTTGATTTTATGATAAAGGTGAAGGATTATGACGCTGCTCTGGATTTGGAACTAGACTCGATGGAAAAATTTGTGCTTCAGTGCCTGGCCTTCTATCAGGTCCGGTTTGATATTTGACTAGTTGTATTTAAAAGAGTAAGACATATGAGGCATTGTTATGGGAGTTTTCTTCTATCTCTATCATGTGCTTGCAGTCGGCTCTGATATTTAGTGCCTAAAACTTGGCATATTCTTAGCGTGCTTGCAATTATGGTGATGGGAAAGGTGGAGGTGTGGATGAAGTTAAAATTGAAGACTAGAGATTTATTAATTTATTTGGCATTATCTTATAATTTTATTTATTAGGTTTTATTAATATTTAATTGTTGTAGTGTTTTTTTTATTGGTGACTTTACTTGGGATTTCCTAGGATACCTATAAGTAAGCCTTGTGACTTGGCTTGAATATTGAAGAATTGATATGTTGTTTGGGATTGGTTGCCCATCTCCCCTTCCCTATATTTCTTCTTCTTCTCTTTGCCTTACTTTTCTTCTACTTTCCCTGCTATGCTACATCACATGGTTATGGTATGTAGTGCCTAAAAGTTATCATTTACCTTAGGCTCCTCTATAGGCTGATTATTTCCTCATGGAACCCACATCTACAGAGAAACCTTTGATCCACAATTCATTTCAGTCAATTCTTACTCATCCCAGTGATCCTCTTATAGATTTAACAAACATGCAGTAACAATTGTAAGTTTGTAACTTGATAAGTCATCTCTCTCATGGTGCATGTGGCATATTATGTACGTATAACCTGTATATATATATAATTTTTTTTCTGGCTGTTACTTTTTCTACATTGCATGCTCCATATGCTCCATATGGCCCCAAATTTGAGTTCACCCATTCTCTTTGTAGGCTGACTCCACTGGGACCACCACTAGTTGAAGTTGTGTTACTAAAGTAGTGAGGCTAAGTAAAGGAAACCATATATACCTTGTACTGGCTCGGGCACGTGCTTCTAATACATGCCTCCAGCTGGCCTTTACAAGGCTAAGCCCGCTTTAAAACTGTATATATTTAGGTCTCGATCTCCTTTATGTCTGAGCAATATTCTCCTGCCTAGAGGTTCTGGTTCTTCTCCACACCTTCATTGGTTCTTCACTACTCTTTCTCTCTCTTCTCTGTCTCAGGCTGCCTTAGCTTTCACCTGGTTTGTCTTTATTGATTCAGTGGAATCTTACATGTTCTACCATACTTCGTTGACACTCACCAGCCAACCACTATTATCCACATTTGGACATATATATAGGCACTGTAGAAGCGCCAAGTTTTCTGCACATACACATACATATATCTTTATTGTATGTGTGATGACTGTTTATGTGTATACATAACTTGTTATACAAATGCAATACGAACTCATATTTGTAAACTTTTGATTTTGTAATTTGTGCTTTCTATGTAAATTGAATGAAATAATCTAAATCTTTCATTTTTCATAGCAATATTGGTTACTTTTTATCTAATTATTGATTTTGTAAACCATAGCTTATTCTGTAAGGTTTACAGTTATTATTTCTTCTGTTTTTCATACTTTTATGGCCTTCTCTTGCAGAAAGAAATTGCTCTATATACTGCTTCAAAGATCAATAGTGAATTCTGTTGGTTTGATATTGATGGAGATATTAATCCCCTATTTAAGGTAATATGTGATGAAGATTATACTCCTGTATGTTACTAATTTGATCTTTTATTTCTCTGTGTCTTCTTACTACTAATGCTTCAGTGTTAGAGCAAAAGTTACATTTCCATTTTTTGTTTTGTTTTGTTTTGTTTTTTTACTCCTTTGAGCTGTGCTGCAAATAATAAATTTAAATATTGTTCGTCAGAGTGAGTCTACTTAGCGAATTGACAGGAAACATAGATCGATTGATCAGTGGGCCCTCCCCTTCTGACTGGACTGACATGGGGAAGGGTCAATCCTCTTTCTTGTTGTTAGTGAGAGCAGCGGATGATAGGAATAGATCACACTTCCCCCTCTGTAACAAGCTAGTAAGCCAACACCTTGTCTCATTAGTGAAGCTAGAGTTTATGGGACAACATCATTGATTTTTGGTGCTTATGGGAGACCTATGACGCCTTATCTATAGATCAGAACAAACGGGATTGACTTGATGGTGAGGTCAACATACAAAGCTTCAAAGACTTGGTTCTGGACTTTTGGTTAATTTTTAGTCATTGGTAATTTGAATGCCAGCAAAAAGGACAGAATGGATGGGAAATTGGGAAGTTTTGTTTCACTGACAGTTACCTGGCATATCAATTGGACACAATGAGTGTATATGCAAAAATGGAGTGAGAAATTAATGCAATTGTGATAAGCTAGAGCTAGCACCAGTAGAGAACTAGGTGGGAGAAATTTAACTTTAGTCTGATCATGTACAAAGTAGACTAGTAACTGCACTAGTACTGTGGAGTGATTGAAGAGATAAGGCTAATCTTTGTTGCCATACAATTTCTGTAGTGAATGGAAACATTTAATTTAATTTGGAACATCTTCAATACTGTTGAGAGAGAGACAGCGGCTAATCTTTTTTGTTATATTAGTTTCATAGAGTAGTTTTAGTTTAATTTCTTTGAATTTTTGTGGCATTTAGTATACAAGTTTTATACACTACTAGACTTTTAGATGATTCAACCCCTTGTTTGTGCAATACTTATTGTCCTGCACTTGCAACCAAAGTTTTTAAAGACGAATGCGTAACTCGAGGCATTTTACCCCTCTCGAGGCGAGGCGTAAGCCTTAAGGCATTGAGGCGTAAGCATTTTGAATTTTAAATTTTAATATTTAGTAAGTAAATTAAATATTTCAAAATAGTGAAAAAACAAATAAAAATTAAATATAAAGATATAAATACTTTTCTCTTCAAGGCATTGAACATTTCACTACGGAAAATAAAGCTTGCCTTGATTGAAAGTGAAATTGACATTCTTAGCTTTAGTGATTGAGCTTCTCACTTAAGCATTAACTTTGTATTTTTTGTTCATTGTTCATTTACTTAATTTTTTCTATAGAATATAGTCACAAAAGGGGTTCTTTTATATTTTTGGCTTTTTGATGTTTAAACTATCTACTAGACTAAGTTTAACAAGAGTCTAAGGCAACCTATTCATATGCATACTCGTCATAGGCTTGTGCACAAAAGGCATACAAGGCGCATGCCTTAGGTTGTGATGCGCTAGCCTTTAGGGAGTATAGCCTAAAAATCAAAGTCTTGATGCGTTTTACCTTAACCTCGAGGCGAGGTGAGCATCGAGGTTAGCCTTAGTAAAGCCTTTGAAAACTTTGCTTGGTTGACATTAGGCATCCTCCAGTTCTCTATAAAGATTGGTTGACAATATATGAAGTTATATATATTAAATAATAAAAAAATAAAAATATATGTATAATATTAATAATTAATATAAATGAGTCGAGCCTAATCGAGTGGCGCTTATCTCAAATCGAGCTCATTTGTTAGGCTCTAGCTTGGTTCATTTTTTAATAAATAAATGAGTTTGAATGAGCTGTAAACGAGCCAAGCTTCGAACTGTTTATGAATAGTTCGGTTCGTTTGCGGCCCTAATTTTGTAGTTTTTAACCTTTCTATGAGTAGAGAAGCAGGGTTGAATATTCTTCTTCTTTATGGATTTGAAGTGTACGTGTTTGAGATTTCATTATCTAAGACATTCCACATGATCTTGTATGAAAGAGTTCACAAGATGTAAAAGTTGATGGTGTGTGCCCTTATTGCATCTATTTTATGATTTTTTTTTTTTTTTTTTTTTCCCAGGAGTATTGGTGCAAAAGGCTGCACCCCAAAAATGTCTGTGAAAAGGTTTATAGGCAACCAACCTTGCGCGATTCTCTGAAGAAGGGTAAGCTAAGAAAGCAAGATTTTGCTGTCACAAAGCAGAAGACTGCTCTCACACGGGCTGCAGACTCTATTGGCAAGAAGATTCAATATAGTTGCCTTGGCTTCTTGCCCAATAGGCGTCAGGTGATTTATGTTTAGAACAAAAAAAATCAGTATTTCTTATAGTTTATCATTTCTTGCCTTCCATTCATTCTCATGATATATTCTTTTGTTTCTTTGTTTTTGGACGTTCATCATAATTAAACATGTCGTCTTCTTGAAATATATATTCATACCTTCATTTAGTTTTAAACATGTCTGAAACTTTACCTTCAATATCAACTTGTGGAAAGTGATTGATTTCCGGCTCTGGTGATCCCCCCTCTCAATTTGGGATCACAAGGAGAATATGGAACAGTATCAATTTGATTAATGAATTGAATCAAACAATCACTAATAGCATATTTTTGTAGTCGAGATCTATTAAAATGTTAGATTCATTGAGTTATTCTTACATGGGCTCAGGTATGGTTTTGAGTATGAGTTTGTGTCTTTGTAATCCCCCAAGTTTCCAAATTTATGACATGGGGGCACAAATATAAGTGTTGAATTGTCTTAAAGTGGGTATGGGTATTAATGGCAAGAAAAAGAATTTTAGAGGAAGGGTGAATTTGCAAATCTTTTTGCTAAGTTGGAAATTGTTTTAAATAGCTTAATTATTTATTTAGGTCCTTGATTAAATTATGAGGGGCTCAAAATTAATTTTAACTAGTAAATTCTTTGAAGTGTGAGGCTCTTTATTGGCAATCTCTAGCAATTATATAAAATGGTAAATTACACTTTGCCCGTAGGATTAGGCCAAAAACACAATGCCCCCTAAAGTTTGATTTGTGACACTAAACCCCCATGGGTCAATACCAAACTATAAAAATGCAATTTTCCATCTAAATTAACAACATTGTGTTTGCCTAACACATGAAAATTTGATTTTTAAGTTTAATATTGAATTATTAAAATTTTAAAAAGACATTTATGCCATTAAATATTTTTCCCTTTTGCCTAGGCGTGGGGGAGAAGGAAGGGAGTCTCTCTATTCTAATCTGCTTTCTCCATCTAATACAATTAAGCAGTTCTACACCTGCATCAATGAGAACAACTTGAACCAATTTGGTGGGTTCATCTTTGATGATTATGGCTTTGATGGTTGCTCATTTTTTGGGCAACTAATGGGTAGCATGGGTCAAAATGTGGAATTCAAGATTTCAAGCGAGATAATTTTGCAACTGAAGGTGTGACTGTATGCGAGTATTTTGTGGTGAGAAGGGTGAGGGAGGGGCTGCAACGGGGATATGAACATTGGAAATTGTGCATTGCTGATTAAATCGTTCATCTATGGCGTGATAGTAGTTGGTATAGTTATAAGGATATAAAGATACAAGCAAATCGTTTTCTAGGTTCAGATCTTTGGGTATGAAATCTTGTATTGAATATATGGGAGAAGAGTGGTGATAGGTCACAGTGGTTGGTGGCGGTGGGTGGTTGTGGTGATTTTGGTGATTGGTGGTGATGGATGAGATGATTGGTAGTGGTGGAGGGTGATGTTGGTTTTGGGTGGTGGGATGAGAGAGGAAAGATAAAAGAGAGGAGATAGGATAAGAGGAGAAATAAGAGAGTTGCGTTTGTCCATTCATTTTTTCACTTTGATATTGACTCCAGGGGGTTTAGTGTCACAAGTCAATTTCAGTAGGCCACTGTAATTTACCCTATATACAAACAGGTTTGATCTTCCTTTAGTCATTGAACTGGATCAAATCCTAATTACCGTCTCATTTGGCGAGCTACAACAGCATATTTGTTGGCTCTACAGCAGCAGATCTAGGCTCTACGACATTAGATCTCATGAAAAGAATTGTATTTTTTCTCCTTCTCTTCTCATCATCGTCGGCTTCTTCTATCAACCAGACTAGGGTACAACTGTGTTGAGGTTTGTCCCATATCCACACCGTTGTCATGTTGTTTCAACATGGATACCTTGGTCTAATTTGCCAGAGACCATGTAACCAAACTCGTAGATTGAAATTTAGAAAGTCAAGGTAGACATTATTTCATTTGGATTGGTTTCTCAACTTGTTTGAGTTGGAAACTTCATCAGTGTTTGTGTGTAGGGAAGACTAATGCCAAATGAAGTTTCCATCGAAGCAAACTCCTCAAAGTAGAATTGAATTGGCATCTTGACATTAATTGTTACGGAACTTTCTCATATTATTTTAGGAGGGGGCTTCTCACCTCATTTTGATTATCCACTTCTTTATCGAGACTATTTCCATGTAGAAAAAATTTCCCCTTAAATGAACAATCTTACATTATGATTCTAAAATGCCCCCAGTTTACACACAGCAGCAGGGCAAAAAACCTTTCAACTTCCCCTTCATAGTTCTACATCCTGTTCCCCTTTACAGCTCCCCCCATACCTCCCCTTTCTTCTAGAATGGTCAAATAAATAAAAATTCCTTCTTTAGTGTGATGGTAATTTAAGATCCTTCAATGATGTAGTAAGAAACTTGAATTCAAAAGCACAAAACTAGAGAGCAAGCACATCTATGCAATTATATGCCTCATTTAAGTAAGCTTTCTGTATCCTTAGAAGTTGGATATTTTTGTTTTCTTCTTTTAAATTTATGGATGATGCAAAAATGTTTTCAACATATAAAGGACATGCCAACTCTATTTTTGAACAGTTTTCAGTATTAGCACAAAAAGATGAAAATTTGTGATAATGCCTTTGGGTCGAAGGCTAAAATGGACACAGCAATGCAGTAATTTTTCATTGTGCTGTTTTTTTTTTTAAGTTGGACTGTATTTATTGATGACATATCTAATTTGATGTTTACCAGCATCGTATGGCGGGATTTGCTGCTATTGAGATTGCACAAAAGGTCTCTAAGGCATGGCGTTCTTTGCAATATTCTAATAAAAACACATCAAAATATGGCAAGAATGCCCGGAGAAAGGAAAAAATCAATATTCCCAGCCAGAATAGAGGTGGTTCTGGTTGTTGTACCAGCAGTTCCTTGGAAACATCAACTTCGTATGGCATTACAGAGGATAGATCTTCGGGCCGTCATATGAAATCGTGGCATGATCTTTATTCGTTGGCTGTAAAATGGAGACAGATCTCTGAACCTTGTGACCCAGTTGTGTGGGTCAACAAGTTAAGGTAATCCTTCTAGATTTTGTTCATTATTGAACCTGACCCAAACACGAGTTCTTTTTCTGTGTAGCTTTATTGTCATGGAAGCTCTGGCTAAAGCAGCTGTGCCCTTTGCCCCTTTGCCACAGCAATATACAGCCATTCAATGCTCTAAATAATTATCCATTGCTCTGGCAAAAGCTAGAATTGTGCTGGCAATACCGGCATCCTTTTTCTTTTGGGTTTTATATTTTTTGATTACTTGAGAAAACCCTGGGCATTCTCTTGCCCAGTTTTCCCTAGAGTATGATTCCCTGGTCATTCTCTGCCCCCTTGTGGAGTAGTTTTATCTGTTGTTTTTATCTTTTGAATTCTTCAAAATAGAAGTCTTACTGTTGCTTGTGTTGATTGCTGATGTCAATGTGGGCATTTCTTCAATTCAGTGAGGAGTTCAACTCAGGATTTGGGTCTCACACACCACTTATTCTAGGGCAAGCGAAAGTTGTTCGCTACTTCCCAAATTTTCAAAGGTGAGAAGCATACCCTTATTTTATTCTAAAACTTGACTAAAAAAAATAAATAAATCATTATTTGTCAATGGCCCAATGCTGCAGAACATTAGATGTTGCAAAGGCTGTCATTAAGGAAAAAATGCATGTGTACAACAAGGAAGACAATGTCATTGATCTATCTGAAGATGGAAAATTGCAAGATGTGAGTTATATTACTTTCATTATTGCTTTTTGAACTGCATGAGGGCATTATTCTTATTTCTACACTGGTTGCCATTTGATGGAAATGGGGACATAGGCCAATAGGCTAGTTTCTACCGTAAGATTCATTGTCTTGTTTCACAACAGATGAGTATTAGTGAAACATCATTTTTTAAATTCAACTCTCTTTGAACTATATTTTAATGTTTTAAGGCAAGTCCCTTAAATTGTCTATTGTTGTTACCGAAATTTAAGGCATGCCCCTTTAACTGTTTGAAACTGGAAAGGGTGTTTTTGTGATTTTCCCTAAATATTTTGATCTTTATTTCTGGTAAAGAACTAATCAATGTTATTGTTTTAAATTTTTGAAAAACTGCCAGGAAAGTTGCCCCATTTTTTTAAATTTTGCCATCTCACCCTGATGTGGGTTTGGAAAGGGATACTCCATTCTTTGGGTGGGGTCAGGGAGGACATCCCTTCTTAAACTTGATTGTTGCCGTCTCTAGTGAGCATAGGGAAGCTATGCGGTAAATATTCTAAGGCTATAATGAAAGCCCTGGGGTGGACAATTAATAGATTTAAAAGTTTATTTAGTGTGGTTTTTTGGTCCCTGTAATGGAAGAATATTCTGATTTGTTTGGCATAGCAGTGCATATAGTTTTCTGAGCGGAGAATTATGTGATGGTCAGGACATGTAATGTATGGAAGTTCTTTCTTTACAAGGTGTTTTCATGTCGGGAGTTGGTGGTGGTGTTAAATCTTTTCAGAATTCCATTCATAGGAGTGTAGATGGAAGCGATGATGTGGTGGTGGGCTAGTTGTAGCTGGTAGTGCTTTGATTTACTTAGAGTAGTTGTGAGGTCTTGCAGGCCTATAAAGTTTTGTGGTCTTCAATTCTTTTGAAGGCACATTTATTTTGTCAGGGACATGAGTTTCATGGTTGACTGCCTGATACAAGAATTGGTTAGTCTGAAGCAGTGTTCCATCATACAGTGGCTGATTTGCTTTGTAGTTGGAGAGAGGCACGGGTGCCAAGGTGGAGGAAGAAAGTGAGGGAGGCTTTCCTTCCCTTTTGTGTTTGATCTGGTGTGTTTGGAGTGGAATCAACGGTCTTTTGATGGAGTGGGAGAGCCTACTTTATGTTCTTCATCCACACCAACGGTTAAAGAAGTCCGACCCACACACCACTCCAAAAATTAGAAACTAATTGTGCATGGTGTCTACTTTTATGTTGGAATGTCAGTTTATTGGAGCACTGTTTTGTTGAGTTACATGACCGGTTGATCCCTCTCCAGAGTGTATTTTTATTTATTTTTTAATAATCGAGTTGCTTCCCCCTTGGCACTTTTTAATGAAAAGCCTTCACTTACTAAAACAGTAAAACAGGATGCTAAATTAGTGGATTGTTTGTTTCCCTATTGTCTGATGATGCAAACTTCTGACTAGTTGTAGATCACCACTTTTTTTGTCCCAAAAGCTGCTGTTGGAAAAATGGGTCCAACAATACATGTCAAGTTATCCAACACCCTCCCTCACATGCAATCCCCTCCTGCACATGGAGATGCAAATATACTGCATATAGAGAAGCAAAATGCAAATGCAAAACAAATACAAACAGAGAGATTTGAACCCAAGATATCCCCCAACTTGAGCTCTGCTTTGATATCACGTTAGACCACTAATTGTCACAAAAGCTTAAGATGTTGAAAAATAGGCCCAACAATGTATATCAAATTATTCAACAATTACCTTATAGTTCTTCCACTTCTACAAATAAAAATACTTATCTATGATTATTTTCTTTTTAAATATTACCTGCAGATTATGAAAGCGGAATCCTGCTCCGATCTTTACAGAGTTGTCGGTGAGGACTTCTGGTTGGCAACTTGGTGCGACAGTACAGTATTCGAGGGGTAATCATGACTTCAGAGTTTGTAGTCCTTTCATTGTTTATACTATCATGTTTTGATGAGCTTGCTAGTTATTAGATAAACATAATATCTTGTAATTCCTTGACTTGACTCAAGTTTTTTATCATTTGCCTTGTTTTTAGGAGACGTCTTGAAGGAACGAGGATCACTCTTGTGAAAATGTAATTCATATATTTCAAAACATAGCTGGTTCCAAATTTTTTTATTATTTCTTTATTCCCTTTATATTGATTACGGATCATTTTTCTAATTGTTTACTGATTTAGATTCATCATATGATTCTTCCAGGGGAGAACATGGTTTTGATTTCGCCATTAGAACACCTTGTACACCTTCCAGATGGGAAGGGTTTGATGCAGAAATGGCAGGGGCATGGGAAGTAAGTCACTCTAGACTCATACTTGAGCTGATGGCTCTTTATTTAATCAATTTACTTAATAAGACTGAAATCCAAGCTGTGAATGTTTCCACTCGAGTCATTTATTGACCTCACCTGGATGTATTTTATGCACTGGCTATACACCATGTCAAACCGGTAAGAAGCATTGGTAAAAAATGTACGCCCAAGTTAGTCCCCATTGGATGGAGGCCTGGGAGGGGGAAAATGGGTATAGATCTAACATTTGGCATAATTTGTACAAAGTGGTTGCCCTGAAGTTCGAACCCACAACTTCAAGGTTAGATGAAAAATGAGATATGAATATCAACCATGCCTAGGGTTGCTTATACTACTATTAAATTCACGCTACTTTCAGAACTAGTCAAGCAGATTACCCAAGGCTTGAAATAAGTCAGACAGATGTCTTGAATCCACAGGGAGGGATCAGTGTATTCAATTGCAGTAACTGAGAAATAAAAGAAAATAAATAATTGGTTGTATTCATTTGAATGAGTTTGAGAGATTTAAGTAGCTAAAAATAAAGATAGAAAAATAATATCAAGAAGATACTGAGGCATAATGGATCACCCACTGATGTTTCCTTTGAAATATTATAGATTTAATTTGTAACTCAATTGAGACATACACAATGGGTATTCTCAATTGGTAGATAAAAAGAGTATCATATCATAAAAATAAAAATAAAAAGATTGATTATTTTGATTAGTTGATCTCATCTCACAATAAAAAACAAAAAACTGGTATTTTGATTCACAGGGAATTTCAAACTTCTTCTATGCCTAAGGTCTATGATAGAGTAAGGAATTATACAGAACACTTTTTTTTTTTTCTAAAAAATAATTAAATCAATGAATCAAAATAATCTTGCATTAAAAACCATTATTGAAAAGGAATACTTACAAAGGAACCATTGGAGTGTCACCACTAGTCTTAGCAAGAAGCTTAGAACTCCATGGAACAAAAACTCTACATATTGAAAAATAATATATGATGAAGGATGATACCAATAATGACTTTTACAGGTATTTATAATACAAGGACAATTTTAAAAACTAGTATAATAAGAAAGAGAAATCCATATTCTGTATGATTTAGGATTTGCCAGATGACTGGTGTTGAGCAGCCAAACCACTGGAGCATTTGTAATGTCAGCATTATTTTGTCTTGCTGAATTACATCACGCTGCACTTAATGCGCATGAGGCACAAGATACAATCCTCTTTTTTTGTTTATTTATTGATTACTCAATCAACTCTTGGCCAAGCTTTGCTTTTGCTGCTAAGTCATACAACTCGTGTATTAATATGGGTTACCATTCTGTGTGTGCTGCTTCAGGGCCCACCATAGACTATATTCCTTGATCATCATCTTAATTGCCAAGCTTTCCTACAAAAATAAAATTATTTTATTAAATACATAACTAAGCACAAGTTGAGGGAATTAACATAATAAAAGTGTAATAATACCCAATTTTGAATGTGCAAGAACTGAATCTAACTTGACATTTGAATGTACCCACCTGTGGAAATGCAGGCTCTTTGCAATGTTTATTGTGGTGAGACATATGGGTCTTCAGATTTCAGTTTGCTCGAAAATGTGAGAGATGCAATCTTGAGGATGACATATTATTGGTAAACATGTGATTTTTATTTCATGAAAATCTTTTGTTCTCTAGGCAATATATTTAGGTTCTTTGCATAAACGAAGTTGTAATCCTTTTTCAGGTACAATTTTATGCCGCTTTCCAGAGGCTCTGCTGCCGTGGGGTTTGTAGTTTTGCTTGGATTACTTCTTGCTGCTAATATGGAGTTCACTGGGAGCATCCCTGAAGGTTTTCAGGTGGATTGGGAAGCAATTCTGAACTCTGATCCAAACTCCTTTGTGGATTCCGTGAAAAGTTGGTTGTATCCATCTCTCAAGGTCACCACATCGTGGAAAGATTATCCTGACGTGGCATCAACTTTTGAGACAACGGGATCTGTTGTTGCTGCCCTGAGCACCTACAGTGATTGAGAGCATCCTTAAGGTGAGGGAGCATTTAACATCCTTAACAAGTCAGATGAATGCATTCGATCATGAAAAATTTCCATTTAAATTGGATTTTTAATAAAGAAAAAATGTTACACAAGCAGAACTGCGAATAACATGGCAGCAAGGTTTTTCTTTTTTATTAGACCTTATTTTTAGAATGAGTGTAGCTGTATGCTCAACATCATTTGGCATGAAAAAATTCTGTATAGAAATTTGCTTAAACATGTGCAAACACACAGTGGCGTCATTGCAGAAAACTGAGTTTATGACAAACCGTCAGTCAGTTCTTGAAGCCCTAATCTTGGGATATCATTGTTTAAATGCCATGCAAAATTGAAACTTCATGGAATTATATTGTTTGTATTGGAATTACGAAGATTCCCTTTTACTTAAATATTCGGACTTTTTCTCAGAATTTAATTCTGTGCAGCATATTGTAAGCAGCAAGCAAGCAACATTTTCTGGCCGGTGATCCTCCGTGGATCAGATTACTCTGGGTCTTAAACCAATTGAGAGATCAAGGTATAATTGTGTTATTACATGTATGCATGTTTGAATACATTGTTCTTATGTAGTGCTTCAGGATGAAATTGCACGTGTATTTCTTTGTTTGATTCCCCTTCCGCTTCCCTTCAGTGATCGTCTCAGATAAAGGTTTATATATACATCATGTCATAGATGGAAAATTTTACTTGTTTTTCATATGGGATCTCTTGTCGATTGTGTGATATGCATTGCTTTAATATATTCAACTTATAGATTCTCTAGCTTTGGAAAAGTTATTTTGCGCTATTTAATTAAACTTATTTCAAACAATTTTTGATTCTAGTAACTTATTTTAAAAAAAAAAAAAAAAGATTTTGATTCTAGCAACTTATTTTAACCAAAAAAATTGATTTTGAGAAATGGTCTACCCCTTGTTTTTGCTTTTGATTGTTAGCTTGTGTTTTGGGCATTTTAATTTACGATTATATTTTTAGATTTTTTTTTTTTTTAATGAAAATAGAAAAAGACCTAAATAGATTGTGGGTTAATTTTTTTTTTTTAATGAGAAATGTGGGCTAGTAATGAATAACAGAAAAATAAAAGTTAATTCAATTTACAATTAATAGGGGTGAAAAAGATATTTACATATTAAAAAGTTATTTCACAAATTATTTACCAAACACTATTTAGCAACTTAAATTTATAATTCAGCAGCTATACTAAATAGATTAACAATTTTTAATTAAAGTTATAATTTATAATATATTTAGTTAAAATGTATAACCTATTTTAACAGTTGCACAAAACACTTCCACTGTCTTCACTCTTCTACTCATTGAGAACAACATTAAAATAACTTCTTACTCATCAAACTTCTTCTAGACATACTCATTGAGAACAACATTAAAATAATTTCTTACTCATCAAATCCTCAAATTCACCTTTCGCACCACTCAAGATTATTCGACATTCCTGCTCTATCAAGAAGCAATATACCTCTTCACTCCAATTCACATAGTTTATTGTGTTCTTAGGGTAGATGATGACCTAATTTACCTCGCTTGACAATTTACTTATTAAACAACAGTAGTAAGATTTGTTGCTTTTTTATTTTTTTATCTTGTACAAATTTGTGTATGATTCGTGGAAGATATTGTATCATGATTTATCTTTTCATATTGGGAAAAAAGGTGAGATCTTAAGCTATGTGAGAGAGTACAAATTATTTTCATATTGGTGAAAAGGTGAGACTTTGAGCTATGTGAGAGAGTATATGTGAGACGATAGAATATTATACATACCTGAAAGATTAATTGAGTCGAAATTTGTGGGCTAAAAAAGCATGTAATAAACCTAATTACCTAGAAAAAATGTGACTTGTATTGAATTGGTATATTGTAGGATTATGCATAGGATGAATTTAATGATAATAATCTTGAGGAGAATGAGAATATGATTTCAAGTCTCATGATTCTAGCGTTTGAAACTGATTGAAATAAAAAATTGATCGCTTATTATATATTTTAGTAGGAATTATATTTCCAAATTAAATAATAGTAATTCGATTCTCCTAATCTCCATGGGAATTTCACATTTCAAGAGAAATGCTAACTATTTAAGAGAAAAGATAATTAAGCCCACAATATTTTCAATTTTATTTTAGTTTTCATTGGTAAATTCTTAATGAAATCAAACACTTAACTAGCATCGATGGACAAATTTTACTATTAATAATGTGATTCTCAGTCCACTTTTAAAGATCACCTACTCTTGTCCCCACCAAAACATTTCCAGCTGTAGAAGAAATACCGTTAGAGGAAAAAAACAAACCCAAACACGCCAGAAAATAATCAATTAATTGATCATTGCATTGGCAAGATAAAAGGTAGTACTGAGTTTGAATCGTGAGTCGTCACTTGGTGATATCTCTCTTTAATGAGTATACAACCCTAATAATAATATTAGTTGTTGGAGTTGGGGACCCCACATGGCCTGGAAATTTGGGTTTTTTTTTTTTTTTTTTTTTATAGTTTGATTAAAAAAATTATATTTGAAATGATCGTTGATTGTAGTTGATTTGATGATGTAAGAAAAAAAAGTGAAATGATTATGATTCAAATGCGATATTTTATCTTATTAACTATTTTAACATATTTTATTTTTATTGACTATTTTAACCCCAAAAAAAACTACTTCCCAAACCAGCAATGGTAGAGGGCCACAATTTTTGTGGCTCAAATGGCTCGAAATTGTCAAAACGACGTCGTTTTGAGTACAAAACAACATCAAAATTGCCAAAACGATATCGTTTTGACAATTTTGAGCCATTTGAGCCACAAAAATTGTGGCTATCAAACATTTTTCTTCCCACACAGGGCATACTCTGTTTCTTCATGATCCACACACACAATGACTACAATTACTAATCTGACTTTTGTTTGAAGCTCTGGACCCTGTTGTGCAGGAAATAGTCAAAATTTTGAGAAATTCACCCCCACTTTATTTTGGAAAAAAACTATATAAATTAGGGTAAATTACACTCACCTCATGTGTGATTTAGAAAAAAATATAACAATTATAGTAATTTTTTTTTTCAATATGATTAATGTGACTGAAATTAATATATATAAATAAAGATATGTATTTTTTAGTTGAAAACATATGATAGAATTATTTTTTTATTTATATGACTAAAGAATTACTAATGAAAAATAACCTACCTATTATGTGAATTAAAATTTTAAAGAAGAGTAATATAATTATATTAAAAGTATGAAATTAATTATATTTTCTTCAAAACTTGAGGGAATGTGAGTCATTTACTTTATGATTTGAGAGCAACTTTAGTAGTGTGTTATTCACTATGCTATTGTTAAAATTTAGCATAACGAACACAAAAAATATATTCAAACAAGGTATTATTCATCATATTATATAGAGCATGATATTATTTATTGTGTCAAATTTGACACGATAGGGACATTGTGCCAAATTTCTAATCGTGCCAAATTTTTTCACAATAATGTTTGCCTATTGATTTTTATAATTTATTATATTATTCTAAAGAATATTTGGCCACACGTTTTTATTAATAAATTAATATAAAATTTAAAATAATATTTTTTTAAAAATAATTACTAATCTTCATATTAAAATAATTTTAACTCAAAATAATTTTTGACATCTACTGTAAACATTTTTAATGAATTTTGACCAAAAAAAAAAAAACTACAATGGAACATAAGTTAAAATTGATGAGATTAAGAATAAAGTGAGATCTTATCTAAATCACAAAGACTAATTGTGTAATTTATCATAATACAGTGATATTAATAAGGGTTGATAGTCCACTAGGTTATCAATAAGAGGAATAAAATATCAAAAAAACATTAGAATTTCCATACAATTTTACACATTCTTCAAATTTTTATAAATTGGCTTGTTCAGTATAATGTATGTTTAGAAATCTTCTTTTATATTTACAAATTTTGAAAATTATAAACAAAAACTTATTTTGTGTCTATTTTAGATTTTGAAAATTTGTAACATTTCAAAAAATAAATAAAAAATTCTACATTTCTGTGCCCCCAAAAGAATAATAATTTCACTTGTTTAGGAAATAAAAACCCTTCTTCTCACACCCCTTGTGACTATCCCCACCTCTAGCAACCATCTCTTGCAACCTATAACTCCTTTTGGTTGCAGCTAAACCATATTTTACTTGCAGTTAGGAGTATGTAAAATATCGTCAAACCTGTTAAAATCGCACCGGTCTGCATCAATTCGAACTGTTCTAACCGCTAATTACGGTTTAAATTTTAAAATTTATAATTTGTCTTTTAAACTGCTCCGCTCTGTTATAATTAATACATATATATTTTTTAACCTTCACTGAAATATCAATGTAAAAATGAGTGTGAGAGAGATTTAAGATATGAAATTTATTACAAATTAATAGTTATATATATGAAACATATTATGTAAAATTACTTTGTGTTATATATATATAAAATATTATACAAATTATTGTTATATCTTATGTAAATATATGATAATTAGTTAGAATATTTTTCAATTTGTCAATCCGTCAAAAATCGTCCAAACTGCAATTTGACAATCCGCTAATCCGTCAACCCGTTATTAGATTTGTAATTTTATTTTCAAACCGCCTAAACCGTACCACGCACACCCTTACTTCCAGCAACCCTCTTATGCTTGTAACCACCTTCGACTATCATCCTTAGGGGTGTTTTGGGCTATTTTGGAAACTTAGCTAAAAATTAATTTTTGACTTTTAATCTATTTTGAGCTATATTATCTTTCTATTTTTTACACATTTTTCAAAAAAAAATTAAAAAGTCCGCTTTTAACCATCTTTTTGACTTTTTCTTTTGGTTTATTTTCATCTTTAATGATTTTTTTTTTTTAAATTTCAAAAAGTTTTAGGTCTCTAGATTCAGCTCAAGACGCACCGAAAAATTATAATATTTTATAGAAAATTCAATTTTTTTTAGAAAAGATAGAAATAAACCAAAATAAACAATCTTTTTTGGTTTATTTTTGTCTTTAATGATTTTTTTCTAAAATTTTTCAAAAAAAATAGACATTTTATATTCGTCTCGACAAAATGAACAAAAAAAGTAAAAAAAAAAAAAAAAATTTGACATAATTTTAAAAAAAATTCCAAAAAAAGAAGCAATTTTTTTTTTTGGGTGGCCAAAATGGGCTTTAATGACTAGCTATTAGGAATGGCAACGGGTCGCGGCGGGGCCGGGGATGACACTCCCCGTCCCCAATCCCCGAAAATAAAAAAATTCTCGTCCCCGTCCCCAATTCCCGACGAAAAACCCATTACCTCCCCCGCCCCTCTAACGGGGGTCGGGTTTCCTCGACCCCAAAAAATCTTCGGCAGATCTGTTCAACACACACACACACAAGAACAACAAAAAAAAAAATTTAATTTGTATATGGATAGATTTGTTCATCAACAACAGATTTGGACAGATTTGTGTATATAGACAGATTTGTTTATCAACAACAATCATCAAAAAATTTAATCTATCTATGAACAACAATCATCAACTTAAAAAAAAAGAAAAAACGGATTTGTTTATTATACACACACACACACACATTTATATATATATATAATCAAGATGGAACTTGTGTGAAAGTAACATATATATATATATAGAGGGAGACAGACAGACAGACAGACAGAGAGAGAAAAAGAGAGTTAGGCGTTGATTCCTCTATCGACACTGGTACCGGCACCGACGAGTCTATTGATCAAGACATCGGACCACGATTTGTTCAAATCGGTGGCTTCACGGTTCACGAACCACGATTTGTTCAGATCGGTGGCTTGACGGTGGTGGATTTGGATGATAATGATGATGATGATAAGAAGTGTGTGTGAGAGAGAGAAATCTGAGTGAGTGAGTGAGTGAGAAAGAGAAAGATGAGAGACACGGTCTGAGTGAGCGAATGAGATGATATTAGGGTTTGGTTTTTATACATACATATAGAGGGGTAAAATCGTAATTTCACTTCGGGGACTAACGGGGACGGGGATGGGCCGGGTACGAGGCTAGGACACTTATCCCCGTCTTCGGCTCGAAATTGATTGGGGATTGATTTTTGAATACCATCTCCGTCCCATTGGGGATATTTTTCGGGAAAAAATCGCTCAAATCATAGTCTGGGGGTTGAGTCCCCATCGGACCGGGTTCAAATTGCCATCCCTACTGACTACTACTAGTGTTCACAATCTTATTTGGTACCACTAACCGTGCCTTATTAGCAACAACTACTTTCATAAACGGTTTCTGATGGCCAACAATCAAATCTAGCCATTATTACTAGGGCATCGTTTAAAAAGTGGTTTCATTTTTGAAAAATTTAGTCAAAGCTTTTTTATTGGACTCTTGTTAGGTGAAAATAATAGTCTAATTTATTTTTCTTCATAAACTCCCTAAGGAGAAAGCACATAATTGAGTAAGGATAAAGTAAAAAATATATTTTTTTCCTCATTTCTTTCTTAGATAATATTGTCAGAGTAATATGTTACTGTCAAATAGAGTAATTGTCAAATAGAGTAACATGTTATTGTTATTGTTTACATCAATTTCAACAGTAATAACTTTTTTTAATAAAGAATTTCATACTCAACATAGATTTTATTTGATAAATCTTGATGAGAAAATTTTAAAAATATTAATTTTATTAAAAATCGACATTTACATTAAAAGTTATATTATTTTAAAGTTTAATATTTTGATAATAGTAATATTTGTTGGACTTTTCAAGAAAAACTTTGTATGTTTGTCCTTAATGTATTAAAATTTTATTATGAGGGGGTTTTGAACAAATTCCTCTTATTTTTTAATTTTTTAGTTATTTTATTTGAGATTAAAAATCTCATATGGGTTAGGCTTTTGAATTTTTTAATTTTTGTGAGAGAGAAAAAAGTGAAATAATTATAATTTAAATGTAACATTTTATCTTATTAATTTTTTAACATATTTTATTTTTTTAGTTATTATTTTAGCCAAAAAAACTCATTTTAACCTATCTGCCAAACGAATTCTATAGTTGACTGTCAACAATGGCCCTGTTTGGTAGAGCTGTGGGAAAGTATTTGTAGCTTATGCCTAAACAGCTTATAGCTTATAACTATGAACATAAGCTGATTTCTGACTTATAAATTAAGCATCTCCTGCCCCATTCAAAGAATAAGCTGATTTCTGACTTCCAAAAAGTTATAAGCTATAAGCTATAAGCTAAACCAAACACATCAAAATAGCTTAAATTAAGCTAAAAGTTGAAATAAACAGCTTTTAAGCTGCACCAAACCGGCACAATAACATTTACCATCACTTATTTTCAAATTATAACAAATTAAATTTTAAAATATATATATAACAAACAATTTTTGCTTTTAAATTTTAACAAAAAACATATTTAATTTTTTTTATATAAAATAAAAATAATAAATAAATTGTAAAACTTACCCAACACCACCTTGGAGTTTTTTGGGAAGAATTTTTATCCATTTTAAATCGCATCATCTCTTATATTTTTTACTTTAAAAAAAAAATAAATTAAAAAAATTAAAAAATTAAGGGCTTGTTTGGTTTGTTTTTGGGAGAGTTGTTTTTGAAAAAAATTTGAGAGAGTTGTTTTAGAAATTTTTTTGGTTTGTTTGGTTGTATATTTTGGGAGAAAATTTTTTTGTGGGAGTTTGGGATGATTTGATATTTTGGAAGAATTGAGTCGATATGTGTGAGAGAAAAAGTGATTGAGAAGGAGAGAGGAGAGAGAAAAAGTGATTGATTGATGTGTAAGAGAGAGAAGTGATTTTGAAAATTATTTGAGAAAAATCTCAAACCAAACAAATTTTAAGAAATTTTTTTCTAAAATTCATCTCCCAAATTCAAACTAAACAAGCCCTAATTTTTTACCAACTACTCTAAACACTCCCTCATAATACGACGTTTATTTTTGCAATGCCCATCCAAATCTGAACCTCCTTTAAGAATCCTTATGCGTCTGATCTACCTCTATTTATTTTTATTTCAACAATGTTTCATCCCACTAAAAATACCATCATTAATAACACTAATGCATTAAAAAAGTAAAAAAAAAAAAAAAAAAATACAACTCCAAAACCAAAACATCACATCATTACTGGTGAGACCCACTGCCACCTAATTAGTGGGAGGACTAATTAGTGCTCCCACTTATTTTCCTTTTTATTTATACTGTTTATTCTCCACAACACATTGATCTAAAACTCTTACCACCACTCAACTACTTTATACTACTGTCATTCTCTCTCTCTCTCTCTCTCTCTCTACTTTCTCTTTCTAGAAGAAGCCATGGCTCGGAACCCTGCGTTCGCCTTTGCATTTCTGTGCTTCATAGTGTCCGGCGTCGGAGCTCAGTCTCCGGCTTCTTCTCCGACCAAAACTCCGGCGGCTACAGTGACTCCTTCCTCACCTCCTGCGACGGCGCCTTCGAAGCCTACATCTCCGGCTCCAGTGAAGACGCCTTCGAAGCCTAAATCTCCGGCTCCCGTGACAGCTCCAACTTCCTCACCTCCTAAATCTCCAGCGCCTTCGAAGCCTAAATCTCCAGCGCCTAAGAAGCCTAAATCTCCAACTCCTGTGACGGCTCCAACTTCAGCCCCGCCTACAGCGATCTCAGTTCCTCCAGCTACGGCTCCGACGACACCAACTGTTCCAGCTCCTGTATCATCTCCGCCAGCCAAGACACCAGTGAGCTCGCCACCGGCTCCGGTTCCGATAAGCTCTCCTGCTACGGCTCCGGTCACCACGCCAGCTGTTTCTCCGGCCACCGCGCCAGCTGTTGCTCCTCCGGTGCCGGCTTCTTCTCCTCCGGCTGTGGCTGTTCCATCGCCGGCTCCGAGCAAGAAGAAGACTAAGAAGAAGCACAATGCACTTTCGCCGGCACCGTCTTCAGAGATGCTCAGCCCTCCTGCACCGCCGAGCGAAGCCCCTGGTCCGAGTTCTGACTCGATCTCGCCCAGTCCAGCTCTGGCAGATCAGGTGCGTACTCTATGCTCACTTATTTTTTGTTCATTGCTTCTAAAATGCGCTTGGTGCCAAATATGCATCCAGATCTGCATTGAAAGTTACATTTCCATGAAAATAGTTGTTTGTTTATCTTCAAATTCGTGTTGAGCCATTGCTCTCATGCGCACGTAAACAGTTGAGAACGGTGCAGTGTGTCGGTTTCATAGCTAATGGTGACGATATACCTCGCATAATTCCAGGATGTGTTAGGAATTGAGTAAAAATTTTAAAGAGAATAAAAAAAATCTTAAATTTATTCATGAACCCCGAACACAATTTTAGACCGCCTTCTAGGCATGTGAGTTGAGGCTCCAATCACATTTCTTTGAGGCGTTGTCACGGTCTGAAGACTCGATGGATGACAAACGCGTCAAGTTTTCGCATAAAATCTTAATTTTAAATTTAATTATTTTAATAATGGAATTTCACAAAATTTCATCAATAACTTTAACAGTTTTATTTAGTACTGAATCCTTATCAATCAATGTTCTTCCAATTTTTCTTTATTAAAATTGAAAAAATTGAATAAAATACAATTGCATGGATAGTTTTGTTTCGGCCGACAATTAAGTGACATGAATGTGTTATCCACGCGCTTTCATAGTTTGTGGGGCTTCTTCTCTGTTATTGTTTGGGCTGTGAACAGATGTGGAACTCAAAATGTTATGAAATCGAGTAAAAACTAGTTGTTGCAGAACCCGAGGCAAAGACAGGTACAATATAATAAGGGAAAAGTTAAGGATCATGAAAATTTTTTCATAAAAATGATCATGAAAAATTTACGATCTTTGGATTACCTTAATTAGTATGTGGTGCTGTAACAACGCCCGCGGGGGGCCTCGCTACAGTTCGGACTCGATTTTGGTTGCGGTTCTAAATCTCGAACCAAAGAGTCCAAATCCGGCAAATCGTTTTGAGAAAACTGATTTTTTGAAAGAAGTGCCAAACATGGACTGCTTTGCCAGATAACAGAGTCGCCACCTAAATATTTTTTAAAATGGGAAATTTAGGAAACCCTGACTCGGTGCCAAAAGGCCACGTGTCCGTCATCACCAAAGTTGGCTCGGGAACTTGGGTACGATTGGGGAAGGTCACATCGTGAGCACCCCCGCTCGCCCGGTCAAAGACCGGCCTCTACTAACCATGATATCTGTTTTTGAAAACATTATGAGTTCTTATTCCGATTATTAGCCTAGGTTACTATGTGATGCTCGCAGCAAATAAGTATAGACTGGGTCGTCTGAATTGGAATAAAACATTTCATGTTTGTTTGTTTGAAAATGGTTTGATGGTGCTACTCGCAAGTAGGCTAAAAATGCGGATTTGCCACCCTCGAGTGGGCTTAGAAAACATGATTTTGCCACTATCTAGTGGGCTTAACAAACATTTGATGAATTGTCCCAATTCAAATAACTCAACCTCCACCCACAGGCATTCAAGGCAGTTATATCACATAAGCAAATAGCCTCATGGCAAGCATGCTATCATGGCAACACTCACACGCATGCAAGGATGCTAAAGCATAAAACTTACCGAGTACTCCAAGCCAAAACAGAAAACTGATTAGAAATCAATGCATGATCCTAAGTATACTGTAATGCCTAATGCAACGCATGCAAAAATGCAAACTAATAGCAGGCTCGGCTATTCTAAAGATGGCATATGAAATGCTACAACTATCACGTATTCAATTTGAAATTGAAATACAAATGCAGTTTGTATGGTGCGCCGAGCCCGATGCATGCAAAACAGATGAATGATGCAAACATGCTGTCATACTGTATGCTAAATTGAAATATGCCCTATATCTAACCATCCAAAACAGATAAATAAAAGGGAGAAAGAAATGGGGGTTGGAAGACATACATCACACTCACACACCCTTATTACATTTATGCCCTCGCGCAGAGGGTCCGAATAAATAATAATACAGTCCGAAATAAATACAGTCCGAATAATATACAGATTCCTAATTAATTCACAAAATTAAATAAAGAAAGCTATAAACTGGCGCGCAGGCCAGGGACTGCCTTGCTTCTGATAGATGCCGCCTGTTGGGCTGCCTCGGGCGGAAATCCATTGGGATGCCCCAATTAGCCTCTGTTTGCAATGTTTCTCGAAATGCGCGCCGGACTCCGAAAAATAGCTGATTCTTCATTTTGCTGCAACAGAGAGCAGGAAAAGGGCATAGCAATGTATTTCACAAATATATGCATGCCTCGGTCCTCGTGCCACCAATCACGCATATCGATGCATGATGGCCGAGGAATCGGATTGCATAACTCAATATAGGATGAATGCAGATGAATGCTACAACAAAACCTAACTCCATCATGGGTGATCCGGAGTGTCGGTGACTTGGGAATTGAGACCCGTTCCGTCACTCGGAGTACGAAACGTGCCTCGTTTCCCGTGTCCGGTCTAACTCCTATCCCGAACACGATGCAATATGCATGATATGCATGAAATGCAACTAACATATGTCCTAGTATGCGCGATGCTGTGAAAATGAGATGAAAATAAGATGCCTCGAAAAGCGTGCACGCGGGCACGCAAACCGAGGCGATGGCATGACATGCAAATCGGATAAAAAATTGAGGTGCCTCGAAATGCGCGCCCACAGGCACGCAAACCGAGGCGATGCAAATGAGAAAATCGGATAAAACCAAAGTGCCTCGAAATACGTGCCCACGGGCACGCAAACCGAGGCAATGATGAAATGATAAAATCAGATAAAACTGAAGTGCCTCGAAGTGCGTGCCCACCGGCGCGCAAACCGAGGCGATGATGAAATGATAAAATCGGATACAACCGAAGTGCCTCAAAGTGCGTGCCCACAGGCGCGCAAACCGAGGCGATGATATGAAGTGCAAATCGAATAAAACAGAGGTGCTTCGAAATGCGCGCCCACAGGCACGCAAACCGAGGCAGAGGCATACGCAATGCCAAGCGGATAAAACAGAGTGTCTCGAAATGCGTGCACACAGGCACGCAAACCGAGGCGGAGGCATACGCAATGCCAAACGGATAAAACAGAGCGCCTCAAAATGCGTGCACACGGGCACGCAAACCGAGGCGATGATATGAAATGCAAATCGGATAAAACCGAAGTGCCTCGAAATGCGTGTCATAGGCTGCCGTCGGGTAAAAACAAAGTGCCTCGAAATGCGTGCACACGGGCACACAAACCGAGGCAATGGCATACAAGCATGAAAATGCAAATTGGGCTTACGCCAACATGAGATAGCCTCAGCCACGCTCACATAGGCTGCCGGAATGATAAAAATGAGGTGCCTCGAAGTGCGTGCCCATTGGCACGCAAACCGAGGCAATGCAAAAAATGATACAAATGGCATGGGAAATGATATGCAAACATGGCAATGGAATTTCAGCACTTAAATAAAGGGGAAAACAGCCCCGAAACAATTCGAAATGACACTCGAAGCATGCATTCATCCCGAAAATGCGAAATTAAGCCCCGAAATGGCCTATAGCCATGCTATACATGCAAAATATGATCATGACAGCAAGAACAGTAGCAAGACAGTCCCAAAAATGGCATTTTTTCAGTAACAAACATGGCCTGAATGCAAGCATAGATAGATCAACCGAAGCATGCAAAGTTAGTGGCCAAAAGAGGGGTATTGAGACAAGTGGCATACGCAAACCCCGAATGGACAAACTTTCTTCTACAACATTGAAGATGAGATAAAAATAAGCACAATTGCAGAAGATGACATTCCTCAAAATCAGAATACAAACATACTATAAAATCCATGCAAAATAGGCTTCCAAATAGGCTATATCATGAGACATGCAATGCACACACCAAATGACAAAACTTTCTTCATGGAATATGTAAAGGGGGGTCAAAATAAGACCAAAGTCAGTAGGGGTCGAAGCCCCAAAAACAAATAGAGATAGGTCAAAATTGCATGCAAAAAGTGGCACACTTGATGAATATTGAAGGATGTGGTATATACAAGCACCAAATGGGGTTGAGCCTCTCTACAATGTTGTAGAGGGGCTCAAAATAAGAACAAAAGCAGTAGGGGTCGGACCCCTAGAAACAAACACAAATAGACCAAAACTAGCATGCAAGAAAATGGCATAAAAGCTAGGTATTGAAACAAGTGTATCATAGAAGCATCAAATGAAGTTGAGCCCTTCTACAAAGTTGTAGAGGGGCTCAAAACAAGCACAAAAGCAGTAGGGGTCGGAGCCCCAATTCTCAACCAATTAGGAGTATAAAAAAGAACCAAGAAAAAGCCCTAAAAGTTGGTTTTGAATACTCACCCTTGAAGACTTGTCTTTCTTTGCTTCTTGGCTTTGATTTGTAGCTTCTCAACCCCTGAAATTTACCTCCTTGCTGCTGAAATGATGGTAGGGATGGTGAGGGCTAGGTGTTGATGAAGGAATGGCCTTGACACTTGAAGCTTTTTTGGAGTTTATAAGCTAAGGAAAATGGAGTTTTTGGAGAAGTGTTCTTGAGACAAGTTTTGCCAACCTTGAAGAAGGAGAGGGAGGGCCCTTCAAATAGGCAAGAATGGGGTGTAAAAGGGGAGGGAAAGCACCCAATCTTTCCCTCCCGAAATATCCCCGGATGCCCCGGGATATGTTGGAAGATATCCGGACAGCTGGGACAGGCTGGAAAGCAAGAATCTGGCCGGCCAGGTATTTTTCTTCAAGGTGGCCGGCCAGCCACCCTACATGGCCGGCCAGCCAGGTGAAAAAATGAAGTTTTGAATTAGTGGCCGACCACCATGCAAAGGTGTCCTCCAAGATGTGTAGAACAAGGATCCAAGGTTGGAATTTGGCAACACTGAAGCAGGAGCCACAACATAGAGCTTGAAGGAGAGGCTCAAAAATGAAACTCAAATTTTCTGGCTGACCAGTAGTTTTTAGGGTCCTCCCATGTTCCCTCATCACAAATATGTAACTTTGGTTGGAAGAAAATACCCCCAGGGTGTTCAACATTGGCCCGGAAGTGAGAAAAAACGGGCTCCGGGGGAGCGAAACTGGCTATCTGGGATAATTGCTGGCTTCTCACCCCCCAGTGATCTTCCTAATGTTGAAACAGAGGTATCTGCCAAGTTTGAACAAAAAACTAATGAGAAATGAACACTCGGAGCCAAAACCGAGCAATTCGGGATCCCGAAAATGAGCATCTGGTGCCGGAAGTGGTGTTCAGCAGCGAAGTGGGTATCTGCGACCCCCAGTGTCCTCTGGAATGACGAAACAGAGATACCTGCCAAAAACCAGAGAAAATGGATGCGAAATGAATGCTCGGGACCAAAACACGCAGTTTGGGGTCCCGAAAACCGGCTACAGGTACCGGAAGCGGCACACGACCACGAAGTGGGCATCAGGGGCCCCAGTGTTCCTCGGAACATTAAAACAGAGGTCTCCGCCAATAATCGGAGAAGGCTGATGCAAAATGAATGCTCGGGGCCCAAATCACGCAGTTCGGGGTCCCGAAAATGGGTCGCCGGGCACCGGAAGTGGTGTTCGGCTGCGAAGTGGGCATCAGGGGCCCCAGTGTTCCTCGGAACATTAAAACAGAGGTCTCCGCCAATAATCGGAGAAAGCGGAGATGGTTGGGCGGGTCCCGAGCCGAGGCACACGGCCTAACGGCCCCGAAAACCGGGAACCGGGCTCCGAAATGGGCAAAATGGCCTACGGCCACGAAAAGTAGCTCACGGGCCACCGGGAGATAATCTGCGGGACCACTCCCTTCCCTTAGGAAAGAAAACAGAGAAAACCGAGCCTGGTTCGCAAACCGAGACAAGGTAGAGAAGATGGTTCGGAGGTCCGGAGGCAGGGCGCGCGGCCGCGACTCTGAGACTTCTGAACGAGCACAGTATGCAACATCACCGAGCGCTCAACCGGTGACGTCTGAGTCTTAAGGTCGGTCAAAAATGGGGTGTCTACAGGTGCTTTATTCTAAGTGTAATCCAAGGGTCACAAAACTTTCATGATTATTTTCATGAAAGGTTTTTCATGATACCTAGCATTGCTGTATAATAATGGGAGGGAGAGGGCAAATGCACACGGATCAGGTGCATGATAGCACAGTGACACTGACCTTGTTTAGTTTGTTTTTCAGAAAAAATTTTGAAAAAAATTCTCTAGGAACAAATTTTCAAGACTAATCAAATCAAACAAATTTTTTAAAAAAAAATTTCAAAATTTTGTTTGGTTACTTACTTTTCAAAATCATTCTCTCTCATACACATCAGATCAATCACTTTTTTTAAAACTCTCTCCCTAAAACAATTTTCCAAAATCATTTTTGAAAAAAAACAAATCAAATAAGTTTTCGTACTTTTTATCTCAAAAATGACTCTAAGACACAAACCAAATACATTTCATCGTCTACTTTTAGTTTAGTAGATCTAATTAATTAAATGGATAAATTACAAATACACTTTTTGCTTAGAATACGAATTGTTCTTTGTGATTTGAAAAATTACAAATGTTTTTTTATCAAAATTTTTATTTAACAGAATTAATTGAAAAAATAAAATTTTTAACTGTTCAACTATATAATAATAAAATTATCTGAATTATTAATTGAAATAAAATTTTAATATTATCAAAAACTATTAATTAATTTGATAATTTATTAATAAAATAACCTATTGTTATGAAATTAGAACCCTTGAGGGACATAATGTAATTTTTAAAATCCCAGGAAATAATTTGTAATTTAAGTAAACCTCAGAGAATGTGTATGTAATTTACCGTAATTAAATATTTCTTGGATTTTTTTGGAGAAATTTTATCTGTATGTAGAATGGATTGAAAAATCTTTGAATTTTGCCCTATAATAAATATATGCACATGCAGAGTGGGACAGTGAAGTTGAAGTGCATGAAGATGGTGGTCGGAAGCTTGATGTTGGGATGGGCTGCCTTCGGTTGGTTGTTCTAGACTAGTCTTTGTAACTACTCTCTCTCTCTCTCTCTCTCTCTCTCTCTCATCTTTTTTTATTTTTTATTTTTAAATAATTAATGTGTCCCCATGTTTACTTACTGTATAATTCATTGGCTTGATTTGGATTTCATGTGGATATTTATTACCACATTGGCTTTGTAATATTAGGAGTGTTTGGGGGAAAATTACATTTAAATGGGGACAATTTTAAATAAAATGTTTTTATGGAAGTGCAAGTGAAATTTTATTCAGATTCGGTGCGTGTAAAAATTATGTCATAAAACATAGTTTTCATTTGCGGTTCTATAAAAATACAATTATTTTGTATTATTTCTATTAAATATATTTTTTACCCAAGAGTTTGAGGGAAACCAGTATGATTTTTATATTGACCGTTGTCTTCCCTTTGGACCATCCGAGAGCACTAACATTTTTCTCATCCTTTCCTTTATTTATGAATGATTTGGCATATTATGTATAAGGAAGATCAAAATAATTGTCTCAGTTATGAAAGTTATGAAGGTTGTGTTTGGCTTATGTATTTGTGAAGAAATTTGAAGAGAGAAAAAGAAAATGGAAATGAGAAATGAAGTAAAAAATATATATATAATTGCATTACACATTTGGTAATAATTTAAAGATTCAAACACCAAAAAAAAAAAAATGGCACTATTTACATGGAATATGTTGTCATTTCAGCATGTCTTTTACTTTAGGAACAGAAGTGAACGAAGCCGCAGGACCTCCTTCCTATGTTCAATTCTAAGAACTCTACTCAACTCTCAGCGGCTATGATGGAAGTACTTTGATTGATCGGTGTCTCTTCTTCTTTAACTTGTTCCATTACTATGAGAAGTATATAATTAACTTAAAGAAATCTAAAATTGATTGAGAAAAATTCCAAATAAATGTATCCAATCCATATACCAAACCGTAATGAGTAGTAGTAAAATGCATTGTTTATGTGGATGTTTAAGAGATAAGTAATGACTAAGATCATCTCCAACATCATTTATTATTTCATCTGATATTCAACCCTTCAATGAAGTATTTTTGGCTGTCATCAACACACCAGTCAATCGACAAAAGTAATCTTTCCCCACTTTGAGTATGCTTTGCTATGGGTTTTCTGGCACTAAGCAAATGATTGGGGGGACATCCGGCTAGTCGTCCGGTTTTGCAAAATCAACAGCACCAAACAATGAAATACTAAAAGCTCTAGACGTCCTTTATTTGATAAAATATTTTTGATATTCTCAATTTGATACTTGTTTGATAAAACCGTTGAAGTTGAAAAAGTATTTATTTTTCATCAAATTTAAATTTGATGATAAATTTGATATACGATTGGAGATAGTGTAACAAATTTGTTGTACAGTGATATGACCCAACTCTCATGAATAGGAAGTTGAGGATTCAACTCTCACAAGTTGTGTGGATTTGGTGGTATAGGGCGGCTATACGTTTAAAAAATAAAAAATAAAAAAAGCAGTGAATAATGGGGAGACCAGTACTTTTGTACTAGTCTAATAGTAAGAATGTGACATTCTTTTTGGTATGAAATGTCCGAAAGCGAACAATAATTTTTTAGCAATAAGATGAGGGAATCTATTTACTTCCAACCGCAAGTCATTCCAAACCCGTAGGCAAAGTTAAGAAGAAAAAAAGTGAATGCGACCCAACATGCTTTTATCAATTTCCATCTCATTTTATCCATTTCCATCTCATTTTATCCAAGGATTTTTTTTCATTCGCTAAGAGATGAATTATAAATAAATAAAAGTATATTAAACGAAATGATTATGATTCAATATCACATAACTAGAACCCTAATAGCCTCATATAATGAAAAAAATACACACTTAAACTTGACAAGTAGTACATGAATAATTCAACAAGAAGTAGCTAGAGCCTAATCAAGTCCGGGAAAGTAATATACAACTAAGTTCAACAACTACTCTAAAAAATAACAACAAAGGAATAATCAATCTTTATTTTATTCTTTAACATAAAATATAATTTTATCCTCAATTAGCTGCACTCTTTACTAGGTGATAATCACCTTAATACGACACATTAACACATTTTATTTTTTTATTACAATTTTATCTTAATATAAAATATTAATTTTATCTTCATTTTTAAACTTCCAAACCTACCCCTACCCCTACCCCCACTCCACCCACCACCTGCAGCCACCCTTCCCAACCTTTTCCTCCTCCTCTACTTTCCCAATCCCTTCACCCACCAACGGTGTCCCTCCTTAGCACCCTCATCTTCCTCGACAACCCTAGCCCCTTTCTACCTCCGATACCCATCCACCCACCAACCCACCCACCTTAGGCACCACCACCTTCTCACCTTCTTCTTTATCATTGTGACCTCCCTCCCCCGCTATGAAAACCATCTCTTCATCTTCTTCATCATTGTTGTGAAACCCTAGTCACGCCTCTCCTCTTATGAAATTTTATCTATCAATCTCTAGGAAATTGTTCCTTAATGAATATTTTGATTAGAATGTGTTTGTTCCTTTTTTAATCTTGAGATTATGGATTCAAGTCACAAAATAACTACTTTGTGCACCATACCAAAAGTAAGATTTGTACTCAATCTTTTCCTTTCCAAATACATATTAATGTGTACTAATTTAACGTTATTTTTTTAATGTGTTTATTCCTTTTTCATAAAATTTAGAATTGAACTTTACCTTCACCATTGGCTTTTAGGTACACTATCGTGATTCAATCTCCCCCTTTCACCAATTTAAAACTTTGGCAGCAACCTCTGCAATGCTTTTATTGCTATTTTATGGCCTCCATCCACTTACTACTCAATTGCCGAATATAGTGATCTTCACAAGTCCCTCCATTACCATACATTGTCTGGATTTTAAGTCTCATCTCCTCTCATTTTTTTTAGGTTGGATAAATATTGTAATGTTATACCTCATTAAAAATTATAAAAAAACAAAAAATGAAAAAAAAAGCCACTAACTACTGACATTCTCACAATTTTTTTGGATTAGCCTACAATTTTAGATTAGTCAAATTCTAACGTGAATAAATTCACTTTAATGGGGATTATTAGGCAAGCCTGAAGCCAGATGTCCCCATATTTTGAGCACTGCAAGGTGCTTAACACTAACTCATCATGTGGCTCAAAGGCCTACGACCTCGTCCAAGCCTGCATGGCCCATTGGCCTTTTCCCTGCCTGAGCCCGTGCCCGTGCCCTGGGTGGGCTGAAAACAACTAGAAGATATATTAAACAACAATGATTTAGACCACTAATTTTGGTGCTCTAATAGAACACTAATGACATGGCAATGAACAAAAAAAATAAAATAAGAACAAATCAAGACCAAAACACGTGGATGAAGTTCACTGCTAACTCATTAGAGCTACCTTTAGAGCTCAAAAATTAGAGCTCCAAAACATTTTTCTATATTAAAACTCCAAACACATGACAGAGATGAGTGAGAAAGTTGTGTCCAGTTTTGTCATCAATTTTTATGTTCCTATAGACTTTGGTAAAGGGCACAGCCCACAAAGCATCCGACAATGGAAAATCTCCAGAGCACAGGTTTGCATTAATATATATACAGAGAGAGACGGAAAGACAACAACAATAACAACATAATATGTATATACATAGTCACATGTCACAAAACAACCACTACAACAATAATGAAAGAAGCAGCAACAGATAAAACGGTCGATAAAATAAACACGATTATTAATCTGCAATTGTCTGGCCAAAATTCAGATTACACAAGGCTCAAAGACTAAACTTACAGGTATATTCAAAATAAAATAATAAAAAAAATTTCCCAAATTCACATATGAAGTTATATTCATGAGAGGACTCAATCAAGCCTTCCACAGATCATTTTTGTATTTTTCATTTTCTTATCAAATCAAGAAACATTCGAGAAATAGAACCTTCACAAGCATTATTTGCAACATCAGAAGATGTAGATAAAGATACATCCATAGATCATTTTTTGGTCAGCCCCTCCCACCGTTACCATGTCGTTGGGTCCTAAAGAAGCTAAGCAGTGCCTGAGCCTGCAACCAATTAAAAACTTAATGCATTAGTATTCCAAAATAGAAGGGCTTTAATTACACTAATGGTCCCCCAAATGTACATTCATTAGTCCCCAAAGTATACATCTTGTTACACTTTAGTTCCTAATCTTTTAGTTGTTCCAACTTTGGGTCCTCAAAGCATGTGATTTGTTACACTTTAGTCCAAAACGTCAGCGTCATTCAAAATCAATAACAACAGGATATTTTTGAAATCTTACAAGCCTCAACAAAATCAAAAAAACCAAATACTAAAGTATCCATTTTGTAACATTTTGGTTCCTCCAATATCTGTTTTGTCTTATTTTAGTCTCCAAAATATGTACTTTCTTGCATTTTTCATTTTTCATTTTTCATCTTTAATCTTTTAATTTTGTTTTATTTATTTATTTTTTGTAAAATTATGAAAATACCCCTTCTGATATTGATTTTTGGACATTGCTGATGCTAGGGACTAAAGCGGAACAAATTGCAAAAACAATTAAAAGATTAGAGATTAAAGTGTATAACATAATACATACTTTGGGAACTATTTGTGCAATTAATCTGAAATAGAAGTCTAGCTAAACACATGGGGAAGGGGGGGCATGTAAAGAAGTATACCTTTCCTTTGGCTCGTGGGGTGCCTGACTGTGACAATACCACTAATGGGGGTAGATAATACATAATATATACTTTGGGAACTATTTGTGCAATTAATCTGAAATAGAATTTCGCTAAACACATGGGGAAGAGGGGGCGTGCAAAGAAGTATACCTTTTCTTTGGCTCGTGGGGTGCCTGACTGTGACAATACCACTAATGGGGGTACAACACCTTCTGAAATTACCAGGCTACAGAATCGATTGCTGTTCGTGCAAAGCTGCAGAAGAGCAGCTGCTGCATTCTCTTTTCCTCTTGCAGAACCCAACTCAATTACCTCAACCAGAACCGGGATCGCTCCCTCCTGGCCAATAGCAATCTTTCCCTCCTGAATAGTAGCAAGATTTGCCAAAACAGCAACCGCTTTATCAACCATCCCAGCCGCGGGATCCATCATTTCTACAAGGTATTTCACAGCCCCAGCCTGCACAATCCGAGTTTTGTTTTCATGAAATATTGACAAATTAAATAAAGCTGTAGCCGCGTCTTTCTTTCCCCTAGGAGTCCCATTTCCCAGTAAGTCAACTAGAGGTTTTATTGCCCCGGACCTTCCGATCGTGACCTTGTTATCCTCAATAACCGAGAGACTAAAAGAGTGGCAGCTGAGTTCTCCCTAGCCACAGGGCTACCTGTCTCAAGAACATGAATCAGGGGTTCGATTGCATTAGCATTGGCAATTACAGTTTTGTTGTTATCATTAATTGATAAGTTGAGAAGTGCAGTAACGGCATTTTCTTGAATCATTGTGTCAGTTGAATAGAGTAGATCAACCAACAAGCTAATGGCTCCAGAGCTTGCAATTGCGATTCGGTTATCCATATTATGTTTGGCAAGTAGCCTAAGTTCAGCTGAGGCATTTCTTTGCGCATCGATTGATGTACTCCTCAAGTCCTCAGCAAGCCTCCTGACTTGGCTTTGAACTTCAGAAAGATCAGCCCTTGTTTCAATGGCAGGTGAAGAAACTATCCTTGGAACAAACCACCTTTCAGGACGTCGCCACATTGATTGGCTTCGAGATCTTGTCTCCAATCTTAGTGGAACCTCACGTTGTCTCTGTGGGGTGGTCAAGGTGCTAGCAGCTTGTGGCTCTGATGGAAGCTCCCCAGAAGTATCACTATTGTAGGCTGTTGCTGGTGAAGACACATTGTTGCCATCAGCCAACATCCCTTGTGAAATATTCGCACTAGAAAGTGCACTGGACGCTGCGGCAGTTCGATTATGGCCATGAGACAACCGTTCATCAGCCACACAAGCACTAGAAAGTTCTGTTCTTGATGGTGAAATGGGGGGTTGGCTACCTGATTCCAAACCTAGCTCTCCTGAGTTAGCCAGCCTGTCTTCAGAACTATTTACTGATAATCTGTCAATATCCAATCCATGCCCATTTCCATCTGAAGATGAACGGGGATGTGATGGAGAGGTTCCCTCTTGATGGCCTCCACTAGATGAATTAGGTTCTTTCTAGGTGAACCTGTAGACCGAGTTGATTCGGGTGACATATGTTGGTTGCTTCTTGAATGAGGAAGGATATGCGGATCCTTGGAGGCAATATTCTCAGCATGTGCAAGTAAAGAAGGCTGGTTCAAGCTCATAGACTTCATGGGATCAGGCAACTTCACATTGTTTGTTTCACACCAATTTGCAATCAATTGCTTTACAGTGTAATTAGGAATAAGATTGGTGTGGGTCAGGGTTTGCCGTGTCTTAGGGCAAACAATAAGCCCAAGATCAATCCATTTCCTGATAGAAGCTCGCTCATAGGTTTGTCCTGAAGCCACAATAACTGGATCCGTCATCAGCTCAAGTGAAAGGGGGCAGCAGAAATCAGCAGGTATCTGAAGAGGGTTAGAGCTCTGAGATTGTTTCATCATAACAAGGCGCTCATGCATGTGGATAACAAGAGCAATCATTTGATCAAAGTACTCTGCTTCACCGTTCCTTTCAGCTTGTTCAGCGTTCTCCTTCAACTTTTCAAGGGCCACAGCCTCAATCAGAAGCTCCTGGTTTGACCTTAAGCTCAGACAATCTGCAAATTTTTCCAGGCTCTCTGAGCTGGCTCCGGAGCCATCCGCGTGCTCCCTAATGGATTTACTGATAATAGCTGATGTTTGTTCCAAACCCATTTGTTTTATTTTCTGTACAAAAAGCTGCAACCATAAAACTTTCTAATCATAGAAATCTATGAAAACAGCTAGTCTTTAATTTACAATTAGCAAAGACCAAGAATTCACATGTTTACAGTACTCTAAGATGAGTTTTCATCTAAGAAACAATGTTTAATGGGCAGTGAACTGGATAAGCATGAGGTGTCTTCAGTGTAAAACCAGCTCAAGAAGGTAAAACTTGGGGGAAAAAATTATCATTACTAGATACCTCAAGAGATAATGTATTCAATTCAACTGGGAGATGTTGATCAGAAGATTTCAGCACCTCGAAAATTTCCACACCAGAAGCTCGAACCTTAGATATTAATGATTCAACTTGTAGAACCTAGAGATCATCCACAACAATATGCTAGTTAGAACAAAATGAGTTCAGTACAAGAGCAGCTCCAAACCATAAGCATTTTAGTGTTGGGGGGGGGGGAGGGGGGGTTGGGTGGGAATTAACTCAAACACCTGAGCATCCAATCATATATCTCATAACAGGCCACAGAAAAGTAAGTATTCCTCCTTGATCTAGGAACAACAAACCAAAGACAAAACCTAACCATCCACAGAGATGCTATCTTATACACCAAGTTCAAACCAAAAACCTAACTTTTTTGGTTCTAAGTGGGAAAGAGGAGTTCAGAATGGATAAGTAATATCATGAACAAGGGGGGCAGTATCAGATCACCAACACAATATAGATAAACGCCAACTTTGTCACGAAGGTTTACATCCTATTTAGAAACAAAGTATTAGTCAGAAGGAATTGCCTGTAAACTCAGTAAGACCAGGTAAAGGAAAACACCATTGCCAGAAAAATTGGGTCTACGAAACATCAAAGCAACTGTCCAGAGGAAGAATTGGAATTGGGTCACTATTATTCCGGATTTTGTGATTGCAGTAGAACCCTTCCCATAGAACAAGTCTTACAATGCGAGTCCAGGAATAAAGTTTTAACAGAAAATGATACTAACAAGTAACAATCCTAAAGCGGAATAAGGTCCTTCCAACCTTCTACCAACAATTGAAAGATGAATAAAAGAAAGAAACAATTGAAACATAGAATAAAAAGAAAGAAACAAAATGGAATCAAGAACAACCATTACCACAACCAGTTTTGGAAGCAACAACCAATGGTGATGGTGGTTATATGATGCTGAACGTGGTGGTGGTAGAAAAGAAGTCTATTGGGAGAAAAGGGAGGGCTCCCCACCCAACCCCCAAAAATAAATAAATAAAAAATATATATAATAATCTCTACATCCAGCAATGCACCACCTTAAATGACCTTCCACTGCTACCATCATGACTTGCTTTCAATACTTTGCAAATGCCATCACTATTACTATCACTAGCAACACCACACCACTGTCATTAAAACTCTACAAGAAATTAAGGGGCCTAATCAATCTTTGTACTGATTAACATTCTAAGCATGAGATTGTTGAGCCTACAAGGTCTTCTGGTATTTTGGCTCGATTAAATGATATGGCAAGATAGATATGCTTTTTCTAAAATTAGAAAACTAAAACTGCATGTATAAAATCGAATCATACAAAATAGATTTTACTCCTCAATGAATGCCAATTTTCAAATAGCTCCCTCAATTCGTTGACAGAATGAACCAGTTCTGCAAATGCCTTTTGGGGCAGATCTTCAGACACTATGTCAGTGCCAAAAACAGCATCAAGCAGAGTCTGTAGCAACTTCAGTATCTCTTCAATCTTTTGGTAATATTTCTGAGCTGGATCATGATTTATGTAGTCATGAGAGGATAAAAGAAAGAAAGAAGAGATGTTGTTGAGAAGTACTTTTAACAATGATATCGCCATCACGCCTGTGTCAAGAACAGAACAGATAAGCAAGTAGTTATTGATACTGAGTCACATGGATGAAGAAAATTATATGGGAAATAACAAGCCGAACCCATAGAGAAGTTAAGCTTCTTCAATAAATGCACATTAATCTCAGAGTTCTGGGAAACTTTAACTTTTCACCAAATAAACTGTTGTAAATAAACAGCAATACAAATTTGATGTGTTGAATAAGCTGTTATGCTAGGCTTTTCATCATCTATGTTTTTGTTTCAACTGAAGATTATATGGGAAATAACAAGCCAAACTCATAGAGAAGTTACAAATACTATTATTAAGCTTCTTCAATAAATGCACATTGATCACAGAGTTCTAGGAATCTTTAACTTTTCACCAAATGAACTGTCATAAATAGAGGCCAGTGTAATTATCAAGACTACAGAGGCAGCAAGTGGATTTTTAACAAAGTTAGGGAAGTCATGGTGAAGAATAAAAAATAATCAAAAGCAATAATTGTAGCTGAATATAGCACCTCCAACACAATACATGAAAGGCTCAGCAATTATGGAACTAAAAAAGCAAACATGCATGTTACACAACTCTAATAGAAAAAATTGTAAACAACAGCATTCAGCCACAATAAGGAAGAAATAAAAATTAATCGAACACAAATTAAAACGCAGATGTTTAGTACATAAAACCAACCAAGTTTTGATACAAGCAATAACCAGACTACCAACTGGATAGAAAAGAGACACACTTTCTTTTTCTTTTCTTTTTTTTTTGGGGGGGGGGGGCGGGGGGGGGGGGGGGGGGGAAAGGAGTTCAGATACCTGCAATTTGATGTCCCCAGTTATTTTTCTCACATCACTAATCCTTCAGAAACTAAATTACACCAAAAATATGAGAAAACCTCTTTTGAACACTCTGGAGAAGAAAGCACGTCCCAGAGTATCAAAAGATTAAAATCATATTGAGACGATCTCCAAATTTTAAATTATCTGACTGGTGATACCCAGTACAAGAAAGTAATAAATTTATTGTCAAATGAAGATATATATTTAAAATGATGACAGAATCTGCTAAAAAGAAGAAGAAAAAAAATACTGTGAGAACTGAATCTGCTGAACCCAAAATTTTGTTTTTGAGTTGCTTCAATACGATCTTTGTGGTAATTATGTATAAATTTCTCACCGTTTTTCGTGAATCACCTATTTTGTGATTTATTTGGTGTTTTCTTGTACTCTTTCTTTTGCTGTGTCTTTTTACCTTATTATCTTTTTGGGTCTAGTTTATTTTTCTAATTTTTTCAAACAAGTATTTTGGTTGTCTATAGATATTGGCAACAATGTGGGAAGAAGTTTTATTCTAAACAATGAGATGCATCTACTTGGGTCCTTAAAAGTAATTTGGTGGGTTCTATATAAATTTAATCAAAGGTATATAGATTCGTAAATTGTGCAGAAGCAGATCTAGAGATACGTTGGGTTGCCTGAAAAGTAATATCACTAAAAGCATTTCATATGGAGATCCCACAAGAAATTATATGATGGGGATTGGAAAGGCAATAGATAACAATATGAAAATTTTAGTATAATTAGTAATTATGATTTAATAGGATTTTTATTTCTTTATTAATTAGTTTCCTATTCATTGTGGTTTCGTAATTAGATAGTGATTATATCTATTTATATGGCTCCATGTAATGGTTTAGAAAATTAGTCTATGATATGCTTTGAATATTGATTGAGATATTTGATTTTGGGATTGTGAATCCCCGGTTTCTTATTCTCTTCTTCTTGGTGCTACATCATTATAAGTTGGTTCCCCTCTATTCTTTTACATAGTTTTTTTAAGTATCCCACTAAAAAAATTCTACACATTATGCCCAAATGGGTCATGCCCCCTCCCCCCTTTTACTTCATCCTCCCCAACCTCTTGTCCGAGGCTAGGTCAACATCAACTCTAACAAACTATGGCAAGTTCACCCCTTCTATCATGAAAATCACTGTGAAATAAAATAACTTAAGGAGAGACTCGTGAGGGCTAGCTCAAATGGTAAGTTCCCAAATAAACAACCAGGAGGTTTTAGGTTAGAGTCGTTACTTTGCTTGATATATGAGGCTAGCAGATGGCATCACATATCCAGAACTAAGTCACTTAATATGTCCATATAGTGGACAGATCACGCTACAAAATGTGAATTAATGTATTTGATATAAAAACGGGTCAAACTTGCGGATTTGTATGGTCATTGAATTCTGTTTAAACTAATTTAATGTTGTAAGAATACTTCTTCTGACAAAGCAGAAATAAGGTGGGACCTATGCTATTATGGCACAGGTTCCCTACTCACAAGACAGCTCATTCACAATGGTAGTACAAGAAGGGTCAGCTTTTAAAATGATCAAAGGCTTTCAAGCATTAGTTTGTTGCCAATGTGGGATTGAAATTATTGGGGCGATGCTTTTATATTGAAACAGAAGCCTCACCGAATAGTTTGGCAACAACATGGAAAGTTTTAAAACAAACTTCTTTATTATTTTTTCCTACTCAATAACAGACTACAACACTTAATTATATGGGTTACAATATATATTTATACACTCTCTGGAGGCACTCCCACTCTTGGGGTATTTTTATTAAAGACACTCTTGCACTCCAGCTTGGCGGATCGGTGAATTAGATCCGGTGTTTTACCCCAAGTTTCACCGAAGGTAGAATCAGGGAATTCCTCACTTAAAAAATAATAATTTAAAAAAAAAAAAAAAAAAAAAAAAAATCCCCTTAAAGACAGAAAGTCAATTAGAAAACACAATAGCAGACAAATCAAATCTAAATTCTTCACATCAATTCTCATGATGGGATTTCAAATTAGGAATTAATTCAAACAAGGGCATAATAGCTACGAAATTTAGCAACTACTTAACTTTAATCTATATAATATTATAAAAACAACACTTTCTTCTCTCCTATCTAAGTCTTTTGATGCTTACCTCATTTTCCATTTTCTTTTTATTACATCTACATCCAACCACCCAAAGTGACACTTAAGTTGGTTATGTAAAAGAACCCAGAGAGACATCATGGAATGACAACCTCTACCTAACTGCCAAGTCACAAAATCAAGTTTAGTTCACTTAAACTACCAAATGGACATTATGTGAGAATTGTCATTCCTTAACATATCGTGTTTCCTTCTTAGACAATGAAACATCTACAAACAAATGCCTGCTATATATATATATATAAATCTAGAACCAGATCAAACATTAAGCCTAGAGAAGTAGGTATGTGATTGATGTCAACCACGACATTAGGACATGCCCTCTCTATGTTCTGTACTAAGGTTTCTAGCAGAACAGCTTTGGATGAAGAAGTAATCTAGTCAATCGTAACAGTGGGCATTTAAACAGGGAGGACTACATGGAGCTTGTTAAATTCGAGTGGATTTCGAGGACTAATAGGACGAAGAAATGGGGGATGGCGTGTGATGGAGGTGGTGTTTGGGGTTATGAAATGATGGCAAGGTGAGCCCTAATGACTTTAAGGGCTACCTCAAATTGGCTATCAATGAAGGTGATATCATGGCTGTTATGTAGAAAATATCTATGAGATAAGGGCTATGATAAGATTAGACAGTGGGGATGAAAAACTATGACGGTCATCTCAATATATTGGCCTTTAAATAATGATGACAAACTAAGCCTTGAGACATTGATTTTAGACCATTTTTATTTGTATCCTGTTTTGTATACAACAATAATCAATGATTAGTAAAGCACATTATTCATAAAAGAAGCAAATTATTTAAAACTATATTGAGTTTCTTTTTTGAGAATAAAAAGAAGCTCATCATCATTCATCACTACTTCATCAGCAGCTTTTGAAGCTTAATTAAAACTATTTTACTATTTTTTGCCCTCAGTCCTTTTGCTTAAATGAACTTGTCCTCATTCTACATTGCTTGGCATTTATACAGCATACATACAAGCTTCTTATATAATTAGAGAGAACCTAAAAGATATTATATTTTTAATTTGCAAGTAGGTGTAGATTGACTAGTTTTATTTGTCCTTTTATT
>CM069906.1:116585593-116620852 GCA_036172215.1 Camellia granthamiana
TTTGATCAAAGCTTCAACTTTCTTTTGTTTTCCTCTAGCCTTCTCCCCTCAATCAATCTATCCTCCCTCTATCTCTCAAATTCATCTCCTTTTCTTCAAGACTCTTATAGCTCTTGTTATAGGCAATGCAAGTGGAGGGATGGTGGAAGACAAAGTAGAGGATTAATGGAGCATTAGTGAAGATAATGGAGCTAATGGAGCACTAAAATGGAGCATTATCTTCAATGGATCAAGCACTAGGCATTTGAGGCTGAGTATACATGCATTTGGTGCATAAATGGGTCAGAAAATGGCATAATGGAGTGCCCCACAAACAAAAACCGAATTGAACTGTTCATGGTCGCGACCACCGAACCAACTGCTCATGGCCATAGTATGCTTGGTCGAGGCCACGAAGGTCATAATCGCAGGTGCGATGGTGGGGCGATATACCAACCAATGAAATTTTCATCTATTTTGCTCCGGTTCAGTTCAGCTTCACTCTGGTTTAGTTCAATTTCACTCCGATTGTCAGATGGGACTTAAACACTTGGCCAAAGCAAGCTTAGAATTGGGAGGTAAAGCTCAAATCCCATCATTCTTACTGAGGGTTTTGTGAAAAACACATTTTGATTTTCATCATCGGGTAATCAAAAGAAAGCGCCCAAGTCTTAGGGCCGATCAAAATAGGGTGTCTACAGTTGCCCCCTCTTTAACAGGGCTCGAAGTCATTTCAATGACGTGAGTGAATGTCAAGTGCCTGAAGATGACCCCTTTTGACAAGGTCGTAAGACTTGGGCAAACAAACAAGATGCAAATGCAGTTGGTTGAACCCGAGGGTTGCCTATGTATCCCTTTGCAAGGAATCAAACCAATGTAGTTCAGGTGCAGAATGCAAAATGACATGCTCAAAATGCAATTTGAAAGCTGGACTTACACACTTCGCGAAGTCATTTTTTTTTTTTTTTTTGAAAGTTTATGATTATGCAATGCAATAGGTAATATATAAGGATGGCAATGGTGAGGCAAGCCTCATGCAAATAAAGCATAACAAGATATACAATCCAAACACATCACATAAGAGAAGGAAATGAGGGTTTTAATCAACAAGCGAAACCCAAACCGCGCTTCAATGTGAAATAGGGGATTGATTTCAACTAAGAAAATGAGTAAAGGGTCTTAACCAAGAAGCGAGACCTAGACCGTACCTCAATACAAAATAGAGGACTGGTTTCAACCAGATAAAGGAAAAGTGTCTTAACCAACAAGCGAGAGCTAGTCGTACCTCAATACAAAATAGGAGGTTGGTTTCAACTGTGTATACTGGCAAAATGGGTCTTAATCAACAAGCGAGACCTAGACCGTACCTCGTCACGAAATAGGGGATTGGTTATAACCAGTTAACCAGCAAGTGAAACCCAGATCGTACCTTAATACGAATAGAGAATTTCAACCGGGTAACCAACATGCGAAACCTAGACCATGCCTTGATACGAAATAGGGGTTAGTTAACTGGCTACAAGATGGAAAGATGTAACCAAATGTTGGGGACAATTGTAGCTAAGTGATGTGAATAGATTATAGCCAAGTGCAATGCAACAGTGTGATAGTCGTAACCATGCAAGATTGATGTAATAAATAATGTAAGTGTGACAATGAATGCAAAAACATGAAGGGTGTAATTGTGAGAGACATGCAATATACAATATGATATAATGGAAAAGCAATGTGATGGATGTATAATAGATGAGTACACAAATTGAATTTTTTTTTCTTTTTTTTTTTATTTTTGATTTTTGAAAATTTCTTTTTGATTTTTTCCTTTTTTGTTTTTTCTTTTTCTTTTTTTTTTTTTCTTTTTCCATTTGATATACATACCATATGTATATATATACATACAAAATACAAATACGCATTACATACATATACATATACGAATTCATTTATATACATATATATATACAGACAGACATACAAATACACATATACACATATATACAATATACATATTATATATGGTATATACACATATATACACATACCTCTCCTCTATTCCTGTATTTCTCTTCCTCTTTCATCTTTGTCCAGTGTAGGTGTTTGACGCACAATTTCAACAATCACGGTGCCTAACCAACAATAGCTGGACCCGACCCTTATCTCTCAATGATCGCCTCAGCCTTCCACCTTTGTCTTCTTCTTCTCATTCATCTTCTCATTTCTCTTCTTAATGACAGTTTGCGAGGGAAAGGCAATGCAGAAAAACCAAACTGCAAAACCACTCTTTACCATTGCTCTGCAGACTCCCTGTTTAGCATTTCTCTACTTTGACATGGCATTTTCTTACCGTACTCTTTCCCTTTTCCCACAGCTTATTGATTCCCCGATTGAGATCGTTGACACAACTCCTCTGAGCCTTGACAGAGTGCCCTTGCCCCTGCTATTTTTTTTTAGTTTTCCTACGCTGTCAATTGAGCAACTGATGGCAGCATAGTCTAACATCAATGCCAACTCCTTATACACTAAAATCCTGTGTGGAGACTGTGAATACAGTCTCCAATTTGACCTGCCGACTGCATAGCAAGACAAATGAGGTACATCAGTTAAATGAACAACTCTCCATCTATCAACATATGTACTAAGATGTTTGAAAGGAGATTAGACAACTGAAAAAATAGAAGAAAGTGATGAAACAACATGCAACCTCCATGGCTCGATAATCGGAGTTCCTTGGTGCTCCTCATTTGACAGACAGCGAGCAGTAATATCTTTTGGAAGCTCTGCAAATGCTGAGGCAGAGTCTTCAAGGGCTTCCCGAGAGTAAAAAATGTAGTAAGGTAATCAACAATGGAAGCAAGTGTTGAAACTAAGTCGTCAACCGATAACCTTTGCCATTGGAAACACAAGTTGCCGAAATTGAGAATAATGCTTGCATTCTCTATTTTCTTTTTCTTTTTTTTTTTTTTCTTTTTTTTTTTTTGTATTTTTGTTTTTTCTCAAGAAGGAGCACCAATGCTTCAGACTTCTCTTTGTTGTTTTTTTTTGCTTTCAAAATTTTCTACTTTTAATGGAATGTTGTAACTAGGCGATTTTGCCCCAAAATTTAATAAAAGTAGTTTCATTTTTTTGCACATCGTGGCGTGAATGGTACAATAGTTGAGTATGAAAACATTTTTCTTCGAATTTGAAATCGAGAATGATTGAATTTCAAGGAGTTCTAAATTGGACATTGAGCCCTCAATTGAACAGAAATCAAAAAAACGACTCAATAAAATAAAAACCAGGCAAAAATAACCTAAGCAGACCTATTGACACTTGCCAGAATGGAAAAAGACATAAAACTTCATCGTGAGGGCAATTATAAACACCGTGGACACAATAATTGTGAGCACGGTTTAGAATATCACCGAGCGTGACAATCGCGGGCGCAATTTAGAATATCACAGGCGCGACAATTGCGGGTGCGACAATCGCGAGCACGATGCCCGAAAAAAACAAATCAAAAAATCGAGCCTACCATACTTCTGCAAATTTGATCCGGCCAAATCAATAAATGCGCCGCCAGATGAAGATTTTTGTACGGCTAGATAGAAAGTTGTCCAATCAACTGAATGGTTATACTACATTGTCGGAGACAACTATTACGTACTTTCCAGTGAGTGATTGTCAATGTAAATGGAGGGCTTTTGAGAACACGGAGGAAAGACAGAAAACTTGACTCAACTGTGCCCCTAGTTCATCGCTCTTGACTATTTTTTTGTTTTCTGCTGAAAAGATTTTGATTAACATGAGAGTTAAATTAACATGCTTGTTCAACTCTTTATTTTAAAATCATGTCAGTCAAGCTACGAGCACTAAAAATTTTCCCTTTTTGGTCAAAAGAATGGTCTAATTTTGCAAAACTTGAATAATTTTTGCAAAAATCAATCAGCTTCATTAAAAGTCCTCAAAATCTATTTTCACAAATGGCCACTACCCGACCAACATGAAATCAACCCTTGACATGCACAAACTTAAATTAGATAATCGAGCAGGATATACTGTATTGCCACTTGATCTGTCTTGCAACTGAACCTTCCACGAAGAAGAGATAAGACAATTGAATCAAACAAAGATGAGCCAATCAAACATGAATAGGACAACCGAGTCGAATAAAGATACACCAATCAAACATGGACGAGATAAGTGAGTTGAAAATGGTTGGGGCCGAAATTCAAGATGAAGCTACCTACATATCCCAAATATAGGAATTATATCTTACGTAGTTCCGAGGTAAGGCTCACCCGTGTATTAACACTTTTCTTTTATGCTCTAACTTTTGCCAAATCTACCCTTCTGAGTTTTCGTCCTTGCTAGCTTTTTTTTTTTTTCTTTTTTTTTTTTTTTTTTTTTTTTTTTTCAGTTTTTCATTTTTCTGCTCTATCTTTTGTCTAGGTCGCCCTTCCAGGTTTTTGGCTTAGCGAGCCTCTCAAGGATAGTACCTTTGTTTTAGCTTGTCCATTTTGATTGGTTGCTAGATCTCTAGGCCATCTAAATCTATGAAAATGGCTGCTACTCTTGACTAGATAGACGTGATGACGTAGGGACCCAACTAATTGGGTCCGATCTTGCCCTTAGGGTAGTGGATAGGAACTTCGATTATCCTTCAGCACTAAAGCTTCTTCTCTCATATTTCGGGATTTGATTTTCTTTTTGGTCTCCATTGGCATAAGAAACGGCCTCGTTGGAATCTCCAATCACATCCAACCTCACGACCCCTAGTTCTAGGGCAGCTTCCAATTCGGTTTGCAAACCTCATACTCTGGTTGATTATTTGAACACTCTGAATCAAGGTTTGAAAGCCAGGGGGTCGAGCCTCAGGTTGAGAGGGACCCAATATTATACATTCTCAATATCAATTCCAGGCATGTCTCCGTAGGACCACGCAAAAATATTTTTTGAAATCTTTTAATAAATCGACTAATCGCTCGTGCTCTTATGAAGACAATGTAAAACCAATCTAGTCCAAGCGATGATCCTTCTTAGTACCCACATTAACAGAAATGATCTTATCCATCAAGTGCTTAACACGACTCTTTTCCTCTCAATCGATCAAATTTTGCAAATCCCGAGGAATTTTTTCCTCTTCGTTTTTATCAGAGTTTTGAAAAGAATTTGAAAATTTTTGATCAATGCAATGAACTAAAGACATAGAGAAGTAGGGGAAAATTACTGCATTTTCACTCAGAACTTTTGGCTCAATGGTTAAAATAGACTCAAAAGGAAAAGAAAAGACAGGCACAAAAAGGACAGTGATGCCTGGGTTATCACTCTCAAAATCAGTAAACTTAGACTTGCCAGAATGACTCGAGGCTAATCTCAACTCTACAGACTTTGTGGAATCAAACTCAAACTTAACACTCAATTCAGAACTCAGAATAAAACTATTCTCAATAGTTAAAGTGCAGGCCATCAATTGTGTTCAAAATAAAGCTCGTGCAATCAATATGTGGTCATTCCCCAATCATAGAATTGATCACAATATCCCCCGGGTTTGTTGGTCCCACACTAGTTTCAAGATCTATCACAAGGTCAGCTAGTGTTAAACCTAGAATTTCTCCCGTGCTTCTTTGCTTCTTGATCACTCCATGGCTTAAGACACTCATAAAGAGGAAAATGCATGCATATCTGTAGAGAAAAGTCCTCACATTTGTAGATTAGGTTCATCAAGCTCCCCAACTAATGGAGGTGGTTCCAGAACCGGATGAACAACTGGAGGTGGATGAGATGTAGACGCCCCAAATGGGCACTACAATCTGGCAAGATCCTCACTGTTGGCAGCAACCTTGTTGGTAATAGCTTCTATGCTTGGTTGAATGGATAAAAACATGTTTGCTATATCTATCGGAGGTGGATCCATTACTATTAGAGGTTGGTCTGTCACTACTGGAGGTGGATCCATCACATATTCTAGAAATTTCGGCTGGAGAAATACTGACAGTGAGGCTTTAACCTTTCTCCTTGTAATTGGCGGTAGAGAAACTAACATTGACTGTCCCAAAACCAAATTTGTCTACCAACGCGAGCCACAAAACTTGGGAGATATTTGACCGTTCTAAAGCTATAGTGCTACAACTACCCAGATGGAACTCCTAATCAAAATTTCAGCATCATTCCAGCTAAATTGATCATTATAAAACATGCTAAAACACTGAACTCAACCCCTCAAAATGATATGCTTGAACCATTCATTCAAATTTGAGATCCCCTGTATAGATTCCACACATTGCACATAGCAGGAAAGATAACAAACACCCCTATGGAGGGTAGGGTTTGTCACGCCTCGAAAATTAACATCATTTAATTCCATAACCTTAACAAATTCCGGATAAATAAAGATAACAAATTATAAATAAAAAACCATCTATTTCTCGCAAATCAGTTGTCTCATACATTACAACAAATTACAGTACAAGAAGTGTGATGCCCCGTATTTTATTACTCGAATAACATTACCAATATTCATTGATTAAGTCCATTTACAAATGATAATTCATCCTTTGATGAAGTGATGAATAAATAAATATACATGTTCCCTCTCGTTATACAACAGTGTCATTTTTATACAAATAAAAGAAATGCCCTGGAGCTTACAATAAATAAGAGGGCGTTGCCCTTTACAATGCATAGAACTCTGCCAAAGAAATAATTAGAAAGTACTACAGTTCATCACCGCTTTATAACCATGTCAAGACAAAACCTGTTGTTTGATCCTCAGGTCCGAAAACATTCCCTGTACACATGTACAAGAAAAAGGTGAGCAAACCACTAGCTCACCAAACAATCTCATATTATAACGTTAAAACACATGCGGGTCCAACCATACAGTGATACCAAACATATACATATAAAGTCATACCATGCCATAACCTCATGACTTTATTACCTAATTCCTTAAATTCAAGTTTAATTAATTAACCACACTTGTTAACTTAAATAAATTAACAACCTTCAATATCAACAAGATATTCTTTTCAAAACCAATACGATGCCATGCTCAATTTATATCACAATTCATTTTATCTCAATTCATTAGTCATGTCCATTTCATTCAATCAACCAAACTAAGGATACAACTCAGTGGGTCTCTAACCAATATAGCTATCACACAAACACATCTATTTGCCATTTTAAGAAAATTTCATCTGCGGGAATCAGCACCCATGTATACACGCGGTTTCAGGACTTTCATCCTGGACACACAGGCCAACTTAATACAATGAGTCCATCCCCTATCTCCTCCCAAACAATGGAATGCATTCCTTTTCTCCTCCCAAACAATGGAGTACATTCCTTTTCTCCTCCTAAACAATCATACATATACAATGTATTTAAAACATAGTCATATTCAATGACAACCAACAAGAGATTAGTTTCAATTCATCTAATTCTCAAGCAATCTCTTCAACAATCAATACTATCCTCCACCGATAGCCAAAACAGTTATCTCTAATGCATTAATTAAAAGATAACAACATGGATATACAATCCAACATGCAACCATAACTTGGAATTCCCCATGATTCCCAACACTTGGAAACAATCCATATTCCACTTTTTAAAGCCAATCTTCTAAACAATAGGTTCAATAACATATAACACAAAAGCGGGCTCAAGGTTCCATCAATTCCTAACTCACATATTTTATCATTGAAATGCAATTACAATCTTTCCAAAACTTATCACTATCCCAACATTTAAATAGAATCAAATTCTCATTTTTCTCATGCAAGTAAAATCTCGGGATCTTCAAGTTAAATCATAATTCTCAATAAACATAAGTGAATATTCCAACACTTAATCAATTATATCAAAATCTTCTCTTGACTATAATTATTACATATAGCACGAGTGTTCACTTTCTAATTATCAATATCAACCCCGTCAAATTAAGCCAAGGAAAGTAATAAATAAAATAAAAATTTTGATAACTCATTCTTGTTTTAATCCAACTCATCCATTTGCTCCGAACGAGCTAAAATCACATTCTTTTCTTGTCAAAGACTGCCAAAACCATTCAAATATCTCATATATGAATTTGAGGTAATATTAAAATAACATAACTCAACTCGTAAAACTAGGGACCAAATACCATACCTCATCAACTTAATCTCACTTATTTCTCCAAATCTCATACATTATCACTTCATCACTTTTAATCTCATATATTAAAAGTTAGGAACTAAACCCAATAACACCCTTTAATTACGAAGGATTTAAAATATTAACCAAACTGATTTAATTCATCAAATTTATAAGTTCATTATATTCACCATCTTCTAAATTAATAACACCAAACATAACTTCACATGTCTCATCTCTCAAAATACACCCACATTTCATGCCTAACCAATTTTCCCAAGTCTCTACAAATAACAATTTCACAACTTTTCTAAAATTAACTAATCAACATGTATTTACATCAAAAATCTAAAAAAATACCCAAGACTACACTTTTTAAAGTTTCAAGTTGAAAAGCTCAAATCCTGTATTTTCCTTTCCATAAAAATAAAAAAATAAACAAAGATGAAAATTTATATATTAATATTCATCAAATGTCATGAACATAACACCCTCTAGAGTTTTTAAATCCCAAAATCAGTCTCTAATTCCAACTTGATAGTTCTTACTTATGTTCATGAACATAAACTGATTTTCTCAAATAAATTTCAAAATCAAGCATGGAATAACATTTTAACATGGTTTTCGACAAATAAAATAACCAATCATAATCATAAACAATATAGACACAATTCAACTCCTATCATGATATATTTTTCCAAAATAACCTTAACATGGATTTTAAAGCAATAATATGGAGAAAACCCTATCTCGAATAATGAAGAAGAGCAGATCTGGAAGGCAAATCTTGCCCGATGATGAATCCGAGACTACCCTTGCGAAGATCACGCCGAGCTCTCCGACTTTCATTTATAAAACTTTTACAAAATCTCACTCCAAAGACTCCCGCTCAAAGCTCAAAGATTGAGCAACAATAGAGAAAAGAGACGAAGCAAAGAGCCACAAGAAATGAAAGAAAAAAAAAAAAAAAAACTTATAAGGGAAGTCAAGAGTCTTCTCTCCCTTGGGCAGAGAAGAAGAAATGGGAAAGAGTGCAAGTAGAGGAGCGTGTGGGGCAACCCCTCGTGGGTTGTCACCCACTTCACTTATTGTGTTATTCGATTAACAATTGATACAAATAAATTTATAATAATACCTTAAAATTTTATAACATAAAATATAAAATGATAAAAAAAAAATTTCACCATAAAAATATAAAATTTTTATACACTACAAAATATAATATTTTTATACACCACAAAATACAATATTTTGCTCACTACAAAATATATACACATTTTCATTCACTATAAAAATATATATAATTTTTTTCACCATATGATACAGACCATAAATTCAACTTTCAAATATATATTATAATCCTATATAATAAATAATAACAACTCCCAAAGTGGTCACTGCCAATCGCATAATTAAAAGGATCATACAGTTAAACATGAGTCATAAACAAATTCAAATCAAATTGAATCTAAGTCATGGGTCTCAAATTAAATTCACACTCATAAGCCAAACATGGTCCAATTATATATCAAAATAGACCCAACAAACTTTATCTCAAGTCATGGCCTAAACACCCAAAACTCATTTTCAAATTCTATTATAAATTAAACTGAACACCAATCAGTCCACGAATTTTCATAAAATAAATACTCATCATTTAATTTTGAAACTTTTATCCAACATGATAGACTCATATGGGAACAACATATAAAAATTTCATAATTTTCTGAGACTAGGAACTATTTAAAAAAAATACAAAATCGAACTATTTTTACACAGGATTTTACACAGCACTCCAAATCTGAAAATTTGCTCAATTAAATTATGCACTGACTATTTAAAAAAAAAAATTTGGGTCATTACAAGACGCTATATAAATATATATATATATATATTGAATTGCCCTAGAGGCTTACACATTTTAAGGTCAAGGGCCTTAATCATAAAGAAAATAAAATTCTATCTCGCTAAGTAAGCTTGTAGTTGAAACATGAAAAATCAAAATAGCTTTAGTGCTCTATCTAGAACTCCATATACTTCTCAACGAACGAGTCACACCTTGTTCAAATGGAATTTGGGAATATCCAATCCATAAAACGGGAGTGAGCAATGACGCCCAGTAGGAAATAAACTTAACACACTATATATATTCATATTGGTTACATTCATGCAACACCTCATAATGTACAAGTCTTGTAACTTTGTTTGACATTTAATGCTCAATGTAAACCTTAAACTCATGATAGACTCCACACTTGGACCTTGCTTCTTCTTGAAAGCATTTCTTTTTCCGTTTTGTGAAATCCCAAAACACATCTCATAATAGCCCCACATTTAACGGCTACCAAGCATGGAAGGACAACTGGTCACCTTCTACATTTCCGAAAACACCTCCACATTTACCAGCCATCAAGCACGAAGAGGCAATTGGACACCCGTTACATTTAAAAATTAAAAAAAAATGCCTCCACATTTACCAGCCACCAAGCACAAAAGGGCAATTGGACACCCAACACATTTATTCAACCGTATCCCCCACATTTATCGGCGCTAAGCATGAAAGGGAAATTGGGCTCCTTAACTATATACCAATAACATTTCCACATTCTCTAGCCTCCAAGCACGGAAGGGCATTTGGGCACCTCAACACACACAACACATACTAAATTTACACACACCCAATTACACAACCCAACACTTAATCCAACACTCTATGGATGCAGTGCAATGCAAGAGTTCATAATATTGTAACTTAATTGAAGTCCAATTCAATTACACACAAAATCAATCCAATGAATATGATATGAAATACATATGTATTTCCATCTCCCCATGTCATCCCCGCCATCAATATTAATTATATCCTAATTTGTACATTGAACTTTTCAACATTGCCAGATTTTCCACCCAAAACAACTTCCTTAAATCCTTCATTAACATCATCATAACACCAATCCCACTCCACATATGAATACTCAAGAAGATTAATTGAAATTTCTACATAAAGTACAATTTTAATTCAAACCCTCATTTAAATACAAAATCCCAAATCTAGGGTTTCAAGAAAATTGGGGGTTTTCTTCATTTCATCATCAAATCCACCATTCATCAAATATTACCCATCAATATCTTAAAACATTCTAAATATTTCGAAAGTTTGAGTGAAAACCCAATTTTTGAATATAAACATCTTTTAATCAAAGATTTCAAACTCAAATCAACCCATACTTCTCATAATACAACATAATCAAATGAAATCATAAATGACGAGAGTTAAGAGAACTCTCTACCTCAAGAAGGTAAGCAAACAACGAAGACCCAAGCAAGAACTCTGACGAATTCGCAATCCAATCGATTAAGAGAAAGATCTTTACTCCTCCTTCACTAATCTTGCATGATCTAAGATGGATCCTTGGTGTAATGAGGTGAAATCAAAGGTTTTGTCTCTAGGGTTTTTAGACATGAAGAGGGGAGGGAGAGAAAAGAGAGAACAATGAGAAACAATGAACAAAAAGTGGGTTTTGTACATGCTGATCCCGAACAGGCTACTCGAGCAGCCACTATTGTGCTCGAGCGAACACATCCAACTCTCAGCATCTCAAGCCTACAAACAAAAGTATTGGATGCCTCGAAAGACCACTCGCTTGAGCAAATAGAAAAGAAAAAAAAAATTCCAGAGTGTTACAATCTCCCCACCTTAGGAAATTTCGTCCCCGAAATTAAGGAAAGAGCTAACACAAACATAACTCAACCACCAACAGAAAGATAACCACAAACTCAAATTAGATCTAGACTTGGAGTAAGTCCCCGAATTCTGGTCCACAAGAACAACAACAACAACAACAATAACTCGCACCCCAAGAACATTCACCACGTTTCAACCACCAACAACATGCATAACACCATCGAGTGTTCAACACTCGAATACGGAAGAAAGTCCTCACAACAAAACCTTCGATCAACTCTCACCAAAGAAGATAACTTACAGCAAAGCATACAAAACAACACTCCTGCATAACAAGCCCCAACCATCCCAAAACACTCCTCAAACCAACTACACAAACCAATAACTAATTATTCAAACAAAGTTGCTTCCCAACCCCTTCATTCCAAGTAAAACAATTAACAACATAATTCCTTATTAAAAGAAAGTTTTCTCTTTGTCTCAATTCTTTGAAAGTCAATCCCTTGTATTTAAAATATTTCTGAAAAGGTACTCAAACTCACAACATCCACAATAAAAATAAAAATAAAAATAAATCTCATTTCCACTTCCTTTTTCACATAACACCCGGTGAACCTCTACCGTCACCCAACAACACCCATTACTCTTCTAGTGATGCAACAATAACATATACTCCACATTTTTATAATAATAATTAATAGGAATAACAACCATGCTACCAACACAAGTAAAGCACAAGGAAATTCACGATTCTGCAATTTCTTTCCGCTATAAACATTATCATAACAAAAAATTTACCCTTTACGAGGCATAACGCATACGCCAAGACAATGAATCTTCAACACGTTACTCCAACCTGAGGAGTTCCATTAACCCAAGACAAGTTTTACACTAGTTTCACAACCACATACACAAGACTCCACACTCGCTAAACCAAACTGAGGCACCCACACTTTACAACCCTCTTACTCAAGCCCAACTATTCTCAAGGTGACTACTTTTCAAACAAATTTCGATATCAACCCACCGATTAACTAACTCAACAAAATCCTACACGCAGCACTAAACGTCAACATGTTGCCCAACACTGTTCACTCCTATAAGGAGTTCCACACACACCATTCCACACATTCCTCGAACTCATACCAGATTCCCAGACCAAACCATACCACTCATGTTTACAAACAAACCATCAACCATGTGCCTATATGGCCAACACATCCTTTCATCACTCCTGAGTCCGATTTGAACTTCTACAGGTTAAGGCATACCACTCACCCCTCAGATCATCACACGCAAACACCCTAACTTCAAAGGAAATCATCCCATCACTAGGGATTTCACACAAGGTCAATAATAAACCAATATTCACGAAAATTGTGATTCAAATCATCGAATTTACGCTACATACCTGTATGGTAATTCAAACTCCCCCTCCTACCATCAAGGAATCGATAGACTTAACAACAGCTTGACTAACCATGCGACCCGAATGCATAAGACCACAAACTTGACCCCTACTTTCTTCCTCAGGCAACACAATTCTCACAATGTTCTCGAAGAATTCCTCCAACATCACGTCAATAACTCTCTCCCACTCTACAACTCTAATGGTTACACTACTCCTAACCATACACACTTAGCGCAAAATAACTTATGAGATAATAGCATCTTCGCGTAGTACTAAGATTACCTATTTCAACAAGAATTTATCAAAACATACAGAATTTGGAATTCATTACAATCCAATTCCCTTGGAAAAAAAAACACACACTTAATTATACATGCACAACATCTGTAATTACACTCTTTCACCAATATTGCCATAGCGTTACTATACCAAAACAACAAAACATCATGCCACTCCCTTATAACCTCATTGTCCTTGTTCAAACTACCCAACTAATCTTGCCCACTCTAAGGGTAGTGGCACTTACTAGGGCCTGGCTGATTGCACTTAAAACAAATGGGTAGTCTCATATCTTGTAACTGGACCGACTGATAGAGTTCTGCTTAGTCTGAACCCGGTGGAAGGCCATGCAACTGCTGGGATCCCGAAACACTAATAACTTCTACCAACTGTGGGCAAAGTCTCTTCACGTGCCCTGATTGTCCGCACTGATAACAGGTGGACACCCTACCACTACCTCGAGACTGGCTCTGAGATTGAGTCGACCGCTGCTGGAGTTGCCTTCCCTCTTTCTGAGGACAAGCTGAAGCTTTGTGACCCTGCTGACCACATCAAAAACAAGCCATCTTATTCTAACTGGTACTCCCTAAACTCATCCCCATTACCAAACCTTGAGGCTCAATCTACTATGATTACGAAGGCGTGCTAGTGCTACCCCTAGACTTCTTGGATGTCCCCGAGTCACTCTGTGACTCGTGTCCTCCCTTGCCTCTTATCCCTCTATTTGTTTTTCCCTTCCAAGGTGATTTATATGTGTGTGCTACTTCCACGAGTCTATTATAATTCCAGATCATACTACCAACCACCTTTATCTTAATTTCCCACTTAAATCTTTTCTCAAATTCCAAACATCGGCGCTCCTCAGTTACCACTAACTCTGGTGTAAACCCAGACAAGCTAGTAAAAGTTGCCTTAAACTCTGCTACAGTTGTATCGAGCTTTTCAAACTCTTCAAATTGTTTCCTCAAACGCTCTCTGGCTGTGGGTGGAAGATACTTCTCTTGGAAGACGTGAGTAAATGCCTCCCATATGTGCACTACACGATCCTTGGCATATTTCTACTATTGACCTATGTCACTTTTCAATTGAAAAGCGACCAACGTGACCTGAAGCTCATCATCTACTATCTGAAACACCTCAAACAACTTCACTGTCTATTCAAGCCACTCATCCACTAGAAGTGGGTTAGCACCACCATAAAACTCCATAGGTTTAGATTTAAAGAACTCCTTAGCCAAGGAAGAGGCCCTAGTCACTCCCATGGTGGCCCGTGCTGCTTCTTCAGCCCTAAAAAATGTTCATAGATTCTTGAAGTGCATCCTCAAACTCTCGAGCCAACAAGCCCATAACACCCTACACCTCTTGTTCAGCCATACTAGTTTGGCCTACTCCCTCCCCCAAAAGGGAAACACCCCGACCACCATGACGAGGTCTACTATAGCTTCTATCACTATGTCCCGACATCCTATATAAGAATAAAAATAAACTTAGCTCATAAATTAACTTGAACAAAACCCCACACTTTACCCAAAATGTCTACACATGTCTATACACATAACAATTCTCACAATGACAAACCATATAAACACATATTCACATAAAGTACATACGAATTATCCTCCTAAGATGCCAATTTGCCCCACAACATTCAAAGATTTCGAGTTAGAATGGCATTGATCAGGTGCCTTCCTAACAAGACTCCTAAGAATTCATAGGCACAGACTTCATCTCAAGAGTTTAATCCCATACCCACATAATCACATAAGTACACACAAGTCATACCAAGCACATAAACATCCCATTCTAGCCTAGTAACCTATTGTAACAAACGTCACTTCCCACGAGCCCAAGGTATTCAAACCTGGTGACCTCTAATACCAAATTGTCATGCCCTAAAAATTAATATCATTTAATTCCATAACCTTAATAAATTCCAGATAAATAAAGATAATGGATTATAAATCAAAAACATATCTATTTCTCACAAATCAGTCATCTCATACATTACAACAAATTATGGTATAAGAAGCCATATAAAAATATATATATATATATATATCAAATTGCACTAGAGGCTTACACATTTCAAGGTTAAGGGCCTTGATCACAAAGAAAATAAAATTATATCTTGGCAGGCAAGCTCGTAGTTAAAACATGAAACATCAAGAGAGCTTTAGTGCCCCATCTAGAACTCCATATGCTTCTCAACGAACGCATCACACCTTGATCACTTGGAATTTGGGAATATCCAGCCCACAAAATGGGAGTGAGCAATGACGCCCAACAGGAAATAAACTTAACACACTATAAATAAATATGTATATATATATATATAAATGTTCATATTGGTTACATTCATGCAACACCTCATAATGTACAAGTCTTGTAACTTTGTTTGACATTCAATGCTCAATGTAAGCTTTAAACTCACGATGGACTCCACACTTGGACCTTACTTCTTCTTGAAAACATTTCTTGTTCTGTTTTGTGAAATCCCAAAACACATCTCGTAATACCCCCACATTTACTGGCCACCAAGCACAGAAGGACAATTGGGCACCTTCTATATTTTTGAAAATACCTCCATATTTACTGGCCATCAAATATGGAGGGGCAATTGGACACCCATTACACTTTTTTTTAAAAAATACCTCGACATTTATTGGCCATCGAGCACGAAAGGGAAATTGGACACCTAACACATTTATTCAACCGTATCCCCCGCATTTAATGGTGCTAAACACGAAAGGGCAATTGGGTACCTTAACCATATACCAAAGACATTCCCACATTCTCTGGCCTCTGAGCACGAAAGGGCATTTGGGCACTTCAAATACATAACACGTTCCAAATTTACACATACCCAATTACACAACCCAACACTTAATCCAGCACTCTATGGATGCAATGTAATGCAAGAGTTCATAATATTGTAACTTAACTGAAGTCCAATCCAATCACACAAAATCAATCCAATAAATATGATATGAAATACTTATATATTTTCATGTCTCCATGTCATCCCCGCCATCAATTTTAATTATATACTAATTCGTACATTGAACCTTTCAACATCGCCGGATTTTCCACCCAAAACAACTTCCTTAAATCCTTCATTAACATCATCATAACACCAATCCCATTCCACATATGGATAGATTAATTGAAATTTAAACATAAAGTACAATTTTAATTCAAACCTTCATTTAAAAACAAAATCCCAAATCTAGGGTTTCATAAATTGGGGGTTTTCTTCATTTCATCATCAAATCCACCAATCGTCAAATATTACCCATCAATATCTTAAAACATTCTAAATATTTCAAAAGTTTGAGTGAAAACCCCAATTTTTGAATATAAACATCTTTTAATCAAAGATTTCAAACTCAAATCAACCCATACTTCCCACAATACAACATAATCGAATGAAATCATAAATGATTAGAGTTAAGAGAACTCCCTACCTCAAGAAAGTGAGCAAACAATGGAGGCCCAAGCAAGAACTCCGACGAATTCGCAATCCAATCGGTCAAGAGAAAGATCTTCACTCTTCTTTCACTAATCTTGCATGATCTAAGGTGGATCCTTGGTGTAATGAAGTGAAATCAAAGGTTTTGGGGCTAGGGTTTTCGGACATGAAGAGGGAAGGGGGAGAAAAGAGAGAAAATGAACAAAAAGTAGGTTTTATACACGTTGATCACGAACAGACTGCTCGAGCGACCACTCTTGTGCTTGAGCAAACACAGCCAATTCTCAACATCTCAAGCTTACAAACAAAAGTATTGGATGCCTCGAAAGAATGCTCGAGTGAACAATCCATCGCCCGATCGAATAGAATAGAAAAAAAAAAATTCCAGAGTGTTATAGGGTTATCATATCATAGCTTTTAAATGATCTAAGGTTTCGCTATTTAAACAAATGGTATGATACATCCTACACTTGGGGTAGCATCATGTCCTAATTTTGGAAGGTACTATAGCGCACTATATGTACAAGGTCAGCTCTACTCTAGGGGTTGAAGTCAAGGTGACGTCACTGAAGAGCCTTTTAGTTAATAACCAATTAAGATCCTTGGAAATTGAAAGAGTCAATATAGCCTCTCTTCGAAATCCGATAACCTTAGATATAGGAGCTACCTTTTCAACAGATCTTAAATAGTATTAACGCAAGGTCTCAAAAATAACGTGGAGATGGGTATAGTGTCAGAAAAAGCTTGCATGTGCTCCTAGTAGTATTTGGGCAACACAGGGACTTTAAGTGCACCAATGCATGCAATGCAATGAACATATAATTGAAAATAAAAATCATATCATAGAGTTCAAGTCAAGGTTTCATAAAATTCCTAGCAGAATGACCAAAACTGTAACATGCCCAGGGGTACCCATGCGCGTTAACTAGTTTGGACCCTCGATTTCTTTGATCTTGTCTCACGAATGCAATGTGAAACATAAATAAGAGTCCAAATTTGGAAACTTTTATAAAATCCATTTTATTACAAACCATTTGCCAGAAATGGATTACATCACCAAATCTTAGAGTCGCCACTTAATATTTTGAGAAAATTAGAAAACTCGTTACTTGTGACAAAGACACTATTCGTCGTAACTAAAGATGTCTCGGTTCAGAACATTAGGTATGAGAGGAAAAGGTCATTAATTGAGCACCCCCACTCACCCGATCAAAAAATTGGCCTCTACTAAACCATGATATGAGTTTTATTTACTTTATATATTCATGTTCTGATTATTTAATAAATCCTAAAATTTACTATGTGAAGCAAACAAGTATAGACTATGTCGTTCATTTTGGAACAATTTCATTTCATGTATTTTGAAAGAGTTTTGAAGATGTACAACTCAAAGAAATTGAGTTTACAAACATGAAAATCAACATCATTCCAAATTAAGTGACACAACCTCCATCCACAGTCATTCATACAGTTATATCAAGTAAGAAAATAGCCTCAGGGTAGAATGCTAAACATAATAAGAAAAATACATACAAGGGAGATGATAAAGCATAAGAACTTACATATTTACAGACGTCCCGCAAATAGCTACAAAACAAAATTAGCAAAATGTGCCTGATCTTATATACAAAATCCTAATGCAATTTATTCATGAAATGCAGCTAAACATTTGGCTTCTAATATATGACATGTGCATCATCTCAAAAACATAAGATAGCACACATAATCACATAAGAATTGATTAAATCCATAAATGCAAATTTAGCCGAATTAAGATGCATGAAACATGGATGCAAAGCATGGATATGATAAAAAGATAATATGATGTTTATGTATAAATAAAAAAAGAAAGTAAAAGAACGAGATAGAAAGAAACAGGGCGGTGAATTATTATAAGACTTGAATAATTGCAAATCGAATAAGAGAGAGGAAGAAAATATTACAACAAAATAAAACCTCACAAATCTCTCAAATTAAAAGAAAAATAGAAACTTCATATGTCTCGGAGACCACCAAAAACTAGTATGCTCAACACCAGAAAACTGCTTTATTCTATCCAAAGAAAGTTAGCCAGCCAACCAAATAATTAGCCGACCGGCCAACTAGCCCTGGCAAAACATGTTTTGTTGCAACACCAAGAAAAGAACAAATAGGGAATATGTAGGTGGCTCAACTAACCACTTCCAGTTAGATTACGACAGATTTATAATATGAAATGAAAGCAAGAAAAGGAATATAAGATAGAAAATACAAGAAAAATGAAAGAAACTGGAAATTGACCTTCCAAAGAAAAGATGAACTTTTTGATTTCCAAACTTCCTATCACCCTAAAGGTTGTAAATTATGTTCTCAATCCTCAATTTGAAGGCTTGAAATTTGAGCCAAAACGGTGGCTTCACACAAGTGTAATGGTCACTCGTTTCTTAAACTTGGCAAGGACTACTCTCTCTTTTATCAAAGCTTTAGGACTTGGTTATATTAAGGATATATCAATGTATGAATAGAAAGATGGAAGTTATGGCTCACTTTGTATTTTTCTCCTAAGTTTGGCAACTCTTCGATCAAAGCTTCAACTCTCTTTTGTTTTTCTCTAGCATTCTCCCGTCAATCAATCTATTATCTCTCTATCTCCCAAATTCATCTCCTTTTCTTCAAGGCTTCAACTCTCTTTATATAGGCAATGCAAGTGGAGGGATGATGGAAGACAAAGTGGAGGGTTAATGGAGCATTAGTGAACATAATGGAGCTAATGGAGCACTAAAATGGAGCATTATCTGCAATGGATTAATCACAAGGCAATGAAGGCTGAGTATACATGCATTTGGCGCATAAATGGGTCAGAAAATTGCATAATGGAGTGCCCCACAAACAAAATCGAATTGCATTGTTCATGGTCGCAGCCGTGGACTAGCTGGTCGTGACCGCAGTATGCTTGGTCACAGCTGCGAAGGTCATGGTCGCGGCCGTAATGGTGGAGCGGTCGACCAGTTATTGCAATTTTCGTTTGTTTTGCTCCGATTCAGTCCAGCTTCACTCTAGCTGTCAGACGAGACTTAAACACTTGGCCAAAGCTGGCTTAGGATTGGGAGTAAAGCTCAAATCCCATCTTTCTTACGAGCTTCTTTTTTTGCCAAAAGAATCTTCGGTTGAGCTAAAGTTTTTGCATACTCAGTTATGAGTGAAGTAACCTTGATTTGAGTTAAACTCATAAGGGCTTGGTCTTGTGTAAGTTGTTGCTGAGAATTTGAAGCAAACTCATTAAGGTGAAAGAAAAAGTCCAAAGATGACATAGCTTGTAGAAGTACTTAATGCAAAGGTAATTGGTGATAGATTAAAGACTAACAGCACAAGATGAACCCTTGTTTGAAAGTGGGATTCCTAAAAGACAATAAGGGCATTCTAGACAAATCCTTGAGTAGCCTAGTACATACCTCAGCACTTAAATATTGAGAAGTTGAGATTAAGTCAGACGAAAGTCGGCTAATGAAGGAGTCTGCCAATAGAAGAGGGTCACTCTCAGTAGTTAAGGGCACAGGAATAGAAGTAGATGTTATAAGCTATTGAAGTTCTTGTTCAAATGCCAATAAATCTGGTTCTATCATCTCTATCGCTTCACCAACACATATTTGAATGTGGGAGCTCTCTCCCCCCTTATATTTGGCTCTTGTATCTGAGCGATAAAGGTGATGCTCAGAGAAGGAAGATTTTTCTAATTGAGAGGTCCCATCAAGATGAGTCTCTTGTAAAGCTTTAGAGGTAGTAATCTCTCCAAGAGTTGTGAGGGTAGTAGCCTCTGATAAACCCTAAGCTGCTTCAACCACTACAAAGTAACTCTTTCCACTGATGTTAACACCAATGGTTGAGGGAGGAAAAAAAAAAAAAACTCTATTGGGGCTGAGGTTTCATGACCAAGTGGAATAAGAGTTTCTGTAGACTACAGTAAGGGCTAAGTAGACACTTGAGATGATTGATGCGTCGGTAGTAGCACACACGTAGTTGGCTCAGAAGTTGTAACAATGGTAGTGCTCACATCTGAAATGATGAATAAAACATAAGATTAGAAGATGAGATTTAAAACATGAGCTTTCTTTTAAAGAATAGATAATCACATACCTGATGTGGCATAAGTAAGAGGAAGAAGTGATTTAGTTGTCCTTCTCCTCCAAGTAATAATAGGAGTAATCATCTGCCAATTCTTCCTCACCTTCTTCTTCTTCTATTACTGCTTCTAGGGTAGGAGCTTCCGAAGTAGTTTGAACACCACTGTGAATAGATTCACTACCACCATGAGTGGTGCTTCTGCTTCTTTTCTGACCCTTCTTGGCCACAAGATATGTCAAAGCCTCCTGCCTGCCAATTGCAGAAGCTGGTTCTACAAAGGAAAACCAACAAGTTAAAAGCAGTAGTATCATTAACATATATCATATGTGGATGTGAAACAAGTTGGGTAATGTTTAAATTTAGAACGATACTTACTCAATCCGAAAAAAAGCTCTCGTGGCTGAAGCAGGTGTTGGTGCAGATACAAGGGTAGCTTGTTCTAACTCCACTGCTACTATTGGACCCACTTTAACAGAAGTGAAGTCACCCTTTGAACTAACCTCAAGAGGACTCAAGTCTTTAAACATGGAGGGCAATGACAGAGTAAATTGAAGGTCCATGCTAAGCCTTCACTAGCATTGGAAAGTAGGAGAGGATGTATGGGTTGAAGCAAATGGAACCAATGTAGACGCGCTCCCGGGAACTCTCCGATATCCGCGCTCGCGAGAAAGGGGGGGATCTCGTTTTGTTTTGAGCTACTACAGTTCGGACTCAATGTCACGGTTCTGAATCTAATCTCGTAAAGTGCAATGCGAGACCGATAAATCACCAAAGAGTCCAAATCCGGCAAATCGTTTTGGAAAACTGATTTTATAAAGAAGTGCCAAACATGGACTACTTTGCTCTCGTACCTAAGTTCCCGAGCCGAGGCAACTTTGGTGATGATGGACACGTGGCCTTAGGCACAAGTCAGGGTTTCCTAATTCCCCCCAAATAAAATATTTAGGTGGCGACCCTGTATCTGGCAAAGCAGTCCATGTTTGGCACTTCTTTATAAAATCAGTTTTCCAAAACAATTTGTCGGATTTGGACTCTTTGGTGATTTATCGGTCTCGCATTGCACTTTGCGAGATTAGATTCAGAATCGTGACATTGAGTCCGAACTGTAGTAGCTCAGAACAAAATGAGATCCCCCTTCTCGCGGGCGCAGATATCGGAGAGTTCCTGGGAGCACGTCTACAGTTTCTGGCGACTCTACTGGGGACTTAGAGAACTTGACTTGAACTCATGATATCTTGTTTTGACTACACTCATGTGTTTCTTTGCATTGCATTTGCATTAGTGCGCCTAAGTCACCGTGTTCGCCGTCTGCTATTCCTGAACGGTTTGCCAGAGGCTGCATGCCATAAGGTAGACTGGTTACGGGCTCTGCCACGAGGGGAACAAAAAACTCGGTTTTTACCGAGGCACCTTTTTTGACCATTCGACCTAGTGCATATCGGAATCCATGGTGACTATTCCAAACTAGGACAGGTTGCTTACCCGATTATAGGTTGTTTGAAACCGCTGCATGCGTAGTGAAACCCTAGCTCCTGACAAAATAGGACAGGGAAACCTTACCCCTCCATAGGGGTGTTTTGGCTCTCACTTGCTTGCTATGTGCTTTTAGAGTGTGCCTCTACAGGAATGCATGTAACAGTTTGCAAGTCTGGGTATCAGGCCTGAGGGCATCAGTGTTTGGGAATCAATTTTATCTGAGGATATTGGATTTGGGGCAGCCATTTGGGCACAGTAAACAGCGCTTGAGAACAGTGTATTCAGCTTTCAAGTGCCAACTGCGTGTTGTCATGTCAACTGTGTGTTGTCTTTATTTAAGCCATTATGCTAGTTGTATGTTTCCGTATTATGCTTTATTTATCTTTTTGCAAGGTAGTGTAGCACAATTGCATCTGACCAAGCAGATATTCCCCGAGCACTCTGGGTTAGAGGTCGAAGACTTAATCGATCTAGGGATCTGATAGACAGACAAGCAGTGTTTCTTTTTTTACCCCCGGTTGCTAGGCGGAGGTCAAGAAGGCGCAGTGTATCATTACAGAGGTCGCCAGATCAGCGGTCCTTGAACAGTCAGGCTGAGGTCTCAGTTTCTACTGCAGAGTCAGATATACCGGTTGTTCCGTTAGATCAAGACAATATGGCAGGTTTGGAAGAGATGATGCGTCAGCTCTAGGAAAGTATGAAGGCCATGTAGCAAGATGCTGCTCGCCAGGCAGAAGTGGCTATACGTCAAGCAAAAGTAGTAGCCCAATAGGTAGAGTTAATTACCAGGCCACAGCAGCAAACTGAAGCATCTGCTTCGCACCCAGCTCCTCTCCCACCAAGAGTTCCAATACTCAGGGAAATAGCCAACGTCCAGGAAAATACGGACGATCCAATGGGGCCAACTCCGCCCCCAATCCTACCCCAGCTATCTAAAGCGCCCACCAACCTAGTGGATTCACCGTTTGAGTTCGAGGTGGATCCAACGGCGTTAAAAATAAGCAAGCTAGAAAAGCTTTTCAAGAAATCTCAAGGTGTGAAATCCATTCCAGATATAGAGCATGGATATACCGACTCGGCCGTGACGCTTCCAGACCGGTTTAAAATGCCGCACATTGACCGCTTTGATGGGTTTGGAGATCCTATGGTGCACCTGCGGCTGTTTTCAGACATCTTAAGGCCAATGGGCCTCACCAGATTACAGAAGCTTTCCCTGTTTGGTCGGACCCTGTCGAGTGTAGCAGCCATTTGGTATGCAAAACTGGAGGACTCCATTAAGAGATGTTGGGAGGAGATGGCTAAGGCCTTCATAGCTCAATACTCCTACAATACACAAATCGAGGTCACAACTCGTGATCTCGAGACCACTAGGCAAGAGCCAAAGGAGAGCTTCTCCAATTTTGTGACCCGCTGGAGGGCTAAAGCCTCGATGATGACCATCAAGCCCGTTGACAAAGATCAGATTCGGATGGTTGTGCGCAACTTCCAGCCCAAGCTCATGCAAAAGATGATCGCTCTCCCTCTACCCACCTTTGCAGATTTACGTGAGATTGGGGTGCAGATTGAGGATGCAATGAAACAAGGTCTAATTGACCATGAGAGAGAGTAGCCCAAGAGGGCATTCAACCGTAGTACGAATGCAGGCACAAGCAGTGCTGCAGCTGCCAGATCTTCAGATGTGGGAATGGTCACCACCACCCCTCCCAAAACCCTTGCAGCTACACCCTTTACCGGTGTGTCCGGAAGTAGCTCACAAACAACCATATATGCCCCCAGAGGCCAAAGAACCTTCACCCCACTATACATGCCTTTGTCCAAGGCTTTAGGGTTTTTGATCAAGAAAGGGCACTTGAAACCCCTAGAGCCGCGGCCCTTACCAGAAAAACATCCTCATTCCCATAACCCGACGAAGTACTGCACCTATCACCAACAGCATGGTCATGAAACCGACCAATGCTTTCGATTGCGTCATGAGATTCAAGATCTCATTGACAACAGGGTAATTGTGCCTCCGAAGAAACCGAATGTCACAACCAACCCTCTCCCACCACATAACCAAGCTCCACCTCCCAAACGCATCAACTTCATCCAAACTGGCGTTGTGTTATATGACCCTAGCATATATATCATCCCTTCCCACCTACCCAAGCCGAAGGTGTTCATTCCTGACAGCACTGACTTGTGCATGTTGGACATCTCTCAAACCCAACCTGAACTCGTGGTGGTGACTATCAAAGATAGAATCGGGTCGATTGTTGAGGCAGACGAGAATGATCAGTCAGAACCTGAGGGGTTTGCGAATTTTGTGTACAACCCGAGCAGTTACATTACTTCAACGGATCAGTCTGGACCAAGAGTAGAGCTCCCGATTGGGGCAGAGATCTGTGTAGCTCGAGAGGATGGACCTAATCAAGGGCTAGATGACCTGGCGAAACTAGAGGAAGACATTACAAATCTGCAATTCTTTGAAGAACAGGATTCAGGAGACGTGACTATCAACTGGTTCGACATGGAAGGGTCAGTAGAGGTTACTGGGTGGTTCAGCGACGAACCAGATGTTGTTAAGCAGTCTCAGCTGGAACAGGGTCCGTCAGAAACGGGGATATCAGTAGTGACTGGAATGGCCGAGGATCAGAATGGACCGCCGGAGAGCACCGGTGTTAAGAATTTTGCTCAGGAACAGAACAGTTTGAGTACAGAAGATGCTGAGCGGCAGGCTACACTGAAACAGTTTGAGCAGGAAAAGATCGAAGATCTGGAGAGGGCTAGAAAGGCCAAAGCCCCTGTGGGGATTGAATATGTTGTGACCACGGGAACGGAATGTGCTGTGTGTACAGGAACAATTGTAACAGAACCAGATAACTGCTTGTCGATGGCCGACAGAATGTGGTGGGAAGATGATGACCTATGTCTTGCCCACACAGACGAAGACTGGGGGAACAACTAGCCGGATGATACCTGGTATATTGGAGAGGTGGACCACATGACCAGGAGTGGGCGGTACTTCAAGCCCCCACACCTAGATCAACTAGAGGCGTCCGGGAAGGGTAAGGAGACGGAGAGGCAGAAAGAAAAGTTACTTGAGGAGGAGGCTGTGCTGAAACAGCTTAAGAAGATACAAGCAGAAATCTCCATTTGGGGACTGCTTATGGCCTCAAGAGTTCATAGATAGGCTGTCCTTTCTGCAATGGACAGAGCCAAACTTTCAATCGACACCATGCCTGAACAGTTGGTAGGATTGGTCTTTCCGGGACGAGTTTTCCCGATGCTAACCTTCACTGACAAGGAGTTGCCGCCTGAGGGCGCAAATCATAACAGACCACTTTACATCTCTGTGGAGTGTAGAGATAAATGGATACCAGTAGTTCTTGTTGACACAAGATCTGCTATCAACGTGTGCCCATTAAGGACAACATATGCAATCGGGTTAAAGCCCGCGGACTTTGTACCCACTGCCCAGGTGATTCAGGCATATGACAATACCAGCAGAGAAGTGATGGGGACTATGCAGGTTCAGACTCAGGTTCGTCCAGGACAACACGATGTTGACTTTCATGTTTTGGACATTCCCGCAACCTTCAATATACTCTTAGGGTAGCCGTGGCTACACCAAGTGAAGGTAGTCTCTTCCACCCTGCATCAGATGCTGAATACCCCCACGGGAAGGGGGTGGCTATAGTTTTTGGAAATTCTTCAATCCATCCACTGCTAGAGGTTTCTACACCGATTCTGGAAATCGAGCATGGCGCGGAGGATGTGTTCCTGTAAGGATTTACCCTAGTTGAGGCTCGGGTTGTACAGAACATATTAGTTATTGATGAGGGGTTATATGTCAGTGCACAGTCTGTGTACCTCATGAACAAGCTCCAGCACATCCCCGGGATGGGATTAGGGAAAAGTGGCCAGAAAGGCATTGCAGCATTGGCTGAAGTGCCGCACAACCCGCATACCTTTGGCTTAGGTTATCTGCCTACCAAAGAGGACTGGGTGAGGAAAGACAAAGAGATGGCTGGAAGAGCCAGAGCTAAGCAGGCAGGGAAGCATTTTGAGTTGGTACACCGGCCCATCTAGGGGACCCTAAACGTACGCTTTGTCCGAGAGGGGGAAGACTTCCCGTTCTGCGACTTCCCAAAGCCATGGCTAAACGCAGAAAGGCGGCGATTGCCGGGGTTTGAGATATTCTTTGACTTGCAATTGTCTGGGGATGATGTTGCTGAGGAATAGACAGACCCACCAGGTGAGGTTGAGCAATGCAGGGAGGAGAATTCTGAGAGTGTAGCGTTTGAAATGGGGGTAGCATTGGCTTGTCTACTTTCAGATCCTCCGATCGTACATGATTGCTTGGGGGATAACTTCTCGGTGTCTATCATCGGGAATGAAACGGCTGTGACCCATCTTCAAACATCTTGGATGCATCCATCGCACCCTCCCTCGTCTAGCAATACGAGGAGGGATTCTTATCGAGCAGCACCGAGTCAGGTAGTGAGCTGGAATCTGAGTTCGTAGAGTCGAAATCAGGTTCCAGCTCGTCTGAGTCTGAGTCTGGTATTCTTGGTAGTGACAACCCGGATGCCACAGTCCTGTCTAGATCGTCTTTTTCTTTTTCCTTTGAGTCTGTTGTAACAGAGGAATCAGGTGATGTAGAAGTGATTAATGAGAATTGTGCGGCTGTGGCCTTCGATTACTTTTATGTGCCTTTGATTTATTGCATTAATCAGGACTTTCAAAATTTCGATGAAAATAACGAGAAAGAAATTCCTCCGGTTTTGAAGTATTTGCTTGATCAAGAGCAGGAGAGGTTTGTCAAACCCTTGGTTGATGAAATCACCACAATTAATGTTGGTACTGAGAAGGACCCGCGGCTGGTCTAGATCGGGTCCACGTTGTCTTCGGAGGAGCGCAAGCGCTTAGTCGCTTTATTAAAAGATTTCAAAGATGTTTTCGTGTGGTCCTACGAAGACATGCCTGGAATCGATCCTGAGATTGTACAGCACCGGATCCCTCTTGACCCAGACGCCCGACCTATTAAGCAGAAGCTTAGAAGGATTCGCCCTGATTGGGCTCTCAAGATCAAAGAAGAGGTCACCAAGCAAATTAACGCAGGGTTCCTGCTGGTATCCGAATACCCAACTTGGTTGGCCAACATAGTTCCAGTGCCGAAGAAAGACGGTAGAATTCGGGTATGTGTGGACTTCAGGGATTTAAATAAAGCCAGTCTGAAGGACGACTTTCCTCTGTCGCATATCGATGAGTTAGTGGACTTCACTATAGGGCATGCACTGCTCTCGTTCATGGATGGGTTTTCTAGCTGCAATCAGATTCTGATGGCACCCGAAGACCGAGAGAAGACTGCTTTTACCACCCCATGGGGGACCTATTGCTATAGGGTAATGTCGTTTGGGCTAAAGAACGCTGGAGCTACATATCAGCGGGCTGCGACCACAATATTGCATGACATGATCCATAAAGAGGTGGAGGTGTACGTGGATGACATGATTGTCAAGTCCAAAGAAAGAGAGGGCCACTACACCGCCTTGCAGAAATTTTTCCAAAGGATCAGAGAATATCGGTTGCGGCTGAATCCTCTGAAGTGTACGTTTGGTGTTACAGCAGGGAAAATGCTGGGGTTCTTGATCACACAAAGGGGCATCGAGGTCGATCCTTCCAAAATCAAGGCCATCTTAGAAATACCACCACCAAGGACTGAAAAGGAGGTGCGAGGCTTTCTGGGTAAAGTGCAATTCATAAGACGGTTTATTGCTAAATTAACCTTGACTTGTGAACCACTATTTGGTCTCCTGAAGAAAGGAACGAAATTCCAATAGGACGGCCGATGCCAAGCTGCTTTCGAACAGATCAAGCAATATCTACAGAACCCACCTGTGTTATCACCACATGAGCCGGGGAAGCCATTGATTCTGTATCTTTCAGTGACTGAAACTACAATGGGCTACATGCTTGCACAGGAGCCTGAGGACAAAGTGGAGAGAGCTATCTACTACCTGAGCAAGAAGATGCTGGATTACGAAACCCGCTACACTCCGCTGGAGAAGGCTTGTCTGGCCTTGGTATGGGCTACCAGGAAGCTGCGGCATTACCTGTTAGCTCACTCCGTAATACTGGTTTCGAGATTAGATCCCATTAAATATCTCTTCGAGAAATCAGCACTTACGGGTAGGCTAGCTCATTAGTTGCTTCTGCTTTCCGAATTTGAACTGAAGTACGTGACGCGCAAGTTAGTGAAAGGGAGAGCGGTAGCGGAGTTCCTAGCCGATCACCCAGTTGAAGGGGATGAAGTAGTTGAGTACCTGTCCTAGACGAGGCCATTCTAAATGTCGAAGAAGAAACTTGGACGATGTACTTTGACGTAGCGTCAAACCAATACAAGTATGGGATAGGGGTATTGTTGATAGCACCCGACAATTACCACATACCTCTAGCATTCAAACTCTAGTTCAGAGTATCGAACAATGAGGCAGAGTATGAGGCATGTATTGCTGGTTTAGAAGCCGCCCTACAACTAGGGGCAAAACGGTTGGACATCATCAGGGACTCGAACCTTGTTGTATCTCAAGCTAACGGAGACTGGAAAGTTAAAGAAGAAAAGATGAGAATCTACCACCAGACCTTGGATGTGCTGATTCCTTAGTTTGAGAAATTGAACTTCACTCATCTGTTAAGAGAGAACAACAGGTTCGCGGATTCATTAGTAACTCTATCTTCTATGATAGACATCCCTTTCGGAGTCCGAATGCGTCCGATCATCATTGAACAAAAATTTGTGCCGGCCTACGAGCTGATTGCTGCCATAGATGAGGTACAAGATGAAAATCCCTGGTATTACGATGTCTGGAACTTGGAAAAAGATGTGTACCCACTAGGGGCAAATGCCAAAGATAAGAGGGCAATTCGAAGAATGGCTGCTCAGTTCATCATTTGCAGAGGAAAATTGTACAAGAGAGGTCATCTGGGGATGCATAAACTGTGTGTTGATGCTGAAGAGTCCAAGCGCCTGATGGAGGCCATCCATGGAGGAGAGTGTGGAGCGCACATGAACGGGGTGATGCTAGCTCAGAAGATCCTTAGACAAGGTTATTACTGGTCCACCAAGGAGGAGGATTGTATTGGCTTTGTCCGGCGATGCCACAAATGTCAGATCCATGCGAACCGCATGAACATTCCGCCGTCGAAGCTGTACAACATGACTTCGCCATGGCCATTCTCAGTCTGGGGGATTGATGTGATTGGGACTATTACTCCAAAGGGGTCCAATAGGCATGAGTACATTCTGGTAGCGATAGACTACTTCACAAAGTGGGTTGAGGCCCAGTCTTATGCGGTTAATAACCCAACCCTCGCATTTTATTCTGATATATTCTCCGTCCCTTACTTTGTGTTTTCAAATGCTTACTGTGAAATTCTATGAGAAATTAAGATTATTTAAGTGAATCCTATGGTTATGGCTACATATCTATTTAATAAGGAAAGTATCTGTCACGATTAGAGTGTTTGAATCAGAAATTGAGGGCCTTAGGGACTTGATAATCCGAAATTGATTTTATATTTGAAATCAGCATAATTTTTAAGTAATAATAAGCATTGCTGTGAAAATTCAATTTTGGATGATTAAACGATTGATTTTTGTCCTATTCATTTCTAATAGATATATATATGTGTGTTCTTTACCCAATTGACATAAGAAGTCCTAATTTAATAATATCTTCTGAGAAAGGTTAGTGAGGGTAGAGAGAAAAGGAACTAGAGGGGAACTTCTTCAAGATCAAAATTGGATAGCTTAGAGGGAATTCAAGAGTATTAAGCTTAAGGTAAGTCTAATCCATCTAATTCCACTTTCTCTCCTTGATATAAAGTAGGAATTTCTTGATGTGGTGTGGATTAGAGTTGTAATGGAATTTATAAATACATGTGTGTGTGTGTGTTTGATAGTTAGTATGATAAGTTTATCATTTATTTGTTTGTTTTGAGTTAAATTGAACCATCTAGTAAGAATTATATTTTTCTTCCTCAGTTTTCAAGCTTGGCCTTCTATATGATTAAGTGGTTGAAAATATGTGTATTGTGTGGGGGTATGGAAGATGCAATACTTGGAATTGAACATGTTTATCAAAGTGAGGTGATATGTATTGTGAATCCAATTTATGTAATTTTTAAGCCATATCCTATCAATTGTTAGATTTATCTTGGGCTTTATAAACACCTATCAAAGTGGGATTGTTGATAGAATTTTGGACTACAAAATGTAGCAAATCGCCGCACGTACGGGGGTTATTGCCGCACGTGCGGGAACCCATGCCGCACGTCCGGGAGTCATGGCCGCACGTGCGGGAAAATGGTGAATTTTAGGTGTTGAACACTGCTAGAAAAGCACGTGCGGAGCATCACTGCCGCATGTGCGGGGCTCACAGCCGCACGTGCGGCCCAAGCTGAAAAAAACGGTTCGCTCCGTTTTCCATGCACGACCCTCGGACATTTTTAGAAATTGTATTTTACGTCTACTGATGTTTGTAAAATTCATTTGAAATGAAATGAATCTGGAAATAATTCAACAAAAGAAATGAACTAACTTGCAAGTTATGAATGTGTGCAGGACACACTCCGGGAGGAACTAGCACGTCGTCACAACACAATGAGTAGTAGTACTACCATAGTACGCTTTACTTACAGCTAATGATTGCCATTAGCACTCTGTTATCGCATGTTACTTATGTAATTATGTGCATGATTCAAAGAATGTGTATGAACGATGGAAAGATACGAATACTTTTATATGACTCAAGAACTTTGTAAGATTCTGAAACTAGTCTGCTTTAATGTTATCTGGGCCTATGGCCAATCTGTATTCTCCGATATGAAACAAAGTGCTGCGCGAACCTAAGTGCTACAATGTGAGCCACCTCTAGAATCCGTGCGAGACACCGCTTGAGTTCATACATGCATGAAAAAGGGCTTAATGCCACTCCGTTCAAGGGCTTAATGCCATTCTGATTAAGGGCTGAATGCCATTCTGTTAAAGGGCTTAATGCCACTCCGTTCAAGGGCTTAAAGCCATTATGTTTAAAAGCCGGGCCTAAGACCATTCTGAAATGAGTATAGAATCGGATTAACCTCATGATATCTGCATTTACATACGCGTTAATATGTGTTACCATTTAAGTTAAGCATTGACTTGTTTAGGTACTATTATTCACTGAGCCTGGCTCACTCTCAGTTATGTCTGTTTCTGTAGGTAACCAACCAGGAGGTCAATCCTAACCCATGACGCCCGTTCTCTTTTGTCAAACTCTGTGTGTCCAGGCCTTAGATGAAGCCACTCATATTTTTTTGAAGTCTTGACGAACTATTGGCATTGCACATCAATTATTGGCCTAAAGTTGAAATGTGTATAACACTTTCTTCTATAATGTTTTTGTTATACGCCCAATCATAGGGCTAGGTCTGTATATGTGTACGTATGTAACCGATGCCCAGGTGCATGTTTCTGTACATTATTCACCTGTTATGATGTTCGTGATCCTGGCATGATAGTCGTAGCTCAATGGAGATTGTTTACTGTTATTTTGTGGTATTTAATGCTTCCGTTCAGGCCCCGTATGTTATGTATGTCAGGTTAAATGTCCGTTTCTGAACAGGTCATGCCCAAACTTTTAGGGGCGAGTTTGGGGTGTGATAGTTGAAGGTTTCGCATGTCACCAAGTTCATCAGGAACAACATCATCTGTCGTTACGGGGTCCCGAACGAGATTATTTCAGATAATAGCTCTCACTTCAAGAAGGAGGTGATCGACTTGTTGGAGAAGTACAACGTGGCTTTTCATAAGTCATCCACATATCGGCCGCAGACCAATGGAGCAGTTGAGGCTGCCAACAAGAACATCAAGCACATTCTGCAGAAGATGGTGGAAACTTCCCGGGACTGGCCAGATAAGCTGTCATTCGCTCTGTGGGGCTACCGGACTTCAATTCAGACTTCTACTGGAGCGGCTCCATATTCCTTGGTTCATGGGATAGAGGTTGTTCTGCCCATCGAAGTTGAGGTTCCGTCATTACGGGTATTGGCTGAGTGTCAGATAGCTGAGGCAGATTGGCAGCAAAGCAGGTTTGAAGAACTCATGCTTTTTGACGAGAGAAGGCTGAAAGCACTGTACCATGTTCAGGGTTATCAACGAAGAATTGCCAGGGTTTTCAACAAGAAGGTTAAGTCCAGGAATTTGAAGAAAGGGGATTTAGTGCTCAAAGACAACCGAGCTCCCATCCACGACCCTAGGGGCAAGTTCAGACCCAATTGGACTGGTCCTTACATCATCAAGTCTATCTGGTCGGGCGAAGCTATAGTTCTGATGGATCTAGATCGCCTAGAGTTCTCCCAACCAATCAATATGGACAAGTTGAAGAAATACTATCCCTGAGTGGCTCGCTAGGCCGAAAACTCGAAAGGGCGACCTAGGCAAAAGTTAGAGCATGAAAAATTTGAAATTATAAAAACTGAGCTCGCAAGGTTGAAAACCCAGAAAGGGCAGCCTTCGAAAAAGTTAGAGAGCAAAAGGAGAGTGTTAATACACGAGTGAACCCAAGCCGAACTACGTAAGGCTTGATTCCCATCTTTGGGATACGTAGACAACTTCATTCTGAAGTCCAACCTATAAACACTTTCCCGATCAACTTTGTCTGGGTGATCATGTTGGTCATCTTTGTTTATTCTGCATCCAAGAGCTCGGTTGTGATCTCCAGTGGAGTGCTATTCAGACTAGGGACAACTTTCCAGTTGTTGGGATCCGGGGTTGTAGATCTCAGTGATAGATCTCGGGTGTGTCCAGTTTTGATCCATATCGAAAATGGTTTTGAAAAGTTTTAATAAAAGTTGATTTTGCTCAAATTAATCTTTTTACAACTTAGACCATTTTTGGACCAAATGAAAAATTTTCAGTACCCACAAACCTTCAATTTCATTGATTTCAGTACAGAGTTCTCCTACTCTTGAATACAAATTGAAGTTGCTTTTTATTACATTCATAAAGAAAACTTGAAAGTACTAATAAAGCAATAAATTTGGGGCATAGTCAGGTGTTCCTGCGTCCCCTCTCAGAGCTAGTCGAAGCCTCTGATGCCAAAAGTGGGCCCAATCTGCGCCTCCTCATCAAGCAGGCTATGCACTCATCAGAGAGGGTACAACTAAAAGTGGGAGCGGGGGCTAGAAGCTCTCTCGTTCTCCATGCCGTGGCATACCGAGCTAGCTGTGCGCCTCGGACCAGAAATGCAGCTGGGTACTCTATCCCCTCTTCTGGGCAAGTCTGATCATGTCCGAACTGGCGCCGAAATCGGAATGGAAAGCAAAAGGCACAATGAGTCAAGCCGATCAACTAAATCCCACGCTGGGCAAGACATGCTGTAACTCATCGCCGACAGATTAAGCCAAGGGCAGCGCCAAGTAATACTGGTAGCAAATAAATGGCACATCCATTCGCACCACCAACCCTCATCAAGGGCATCGACTAGACGTCGCCAAAAGAAATAGCCGCGAGCTAAATATGCTGGGCATGAGTCCACAACCTGCAATTTATCCGTCAGCTATACCTGGGGAGGGATGAAAAACGAGAGATTAAAGAATAGAGAGGTGTATGTTGAGAGAAAAGTAAGGAAAAGGTTTTGTGAGAAAAACCGAGCCTGAGGACCGAGTGATGTGAGCAATATATGTGAGATAGGGTGGGAAACATTACCTGCAGCAGTAGTGGACTTCCCGCGAATCTAGTCGCCTCTCGGCGATGAAAAGTATTTAAACCCATCAACGTCTCAGCTAGTGTCATGGCAATACAGCTCTTGCCTTCTTTCAAGCACTCGGCAACCTCAATCAAACGGATGCTAGACCCTCCGGAGCCTAAGGCAAGCAAGAAATACAACAACATGCACAAGCAAAGGGCATGCCGCCAAAAACCCTGCCAATGATGATCGCCGCGGTCACTGGCATCAGAAAACCAATGAACCAAGCTGGGGATGTCCAATGCTCCATCGCGAATCAAAGACCGAGCGTCATGTATAGTGAGTCCGCACATCCATCCTAAGGCTTGGATGTGGCCAAAGTGGAATTGCGGCAAAATTTCTTCATCGCGTTCGGACTCCATCAAAGTTTGGAAGTCTTCGAAAGTAGGACACATCTCTTGCCCACCAAAGCTAAAGACATGCGTTACCGGGTTCCAAAACCTTGTCGCGACATGAAGGAACGGAAAACGCAGCAGGGTGCGACTCAACGTGAATAGTGCATTTACGCCGAAGCCCCGAAAATTCAACTTTTTCGAGCCATCCAAGGTAGCAATCCAATTTGTCAGATTTTCAACAAGAAATGCCTCCATTTTGGTGCAAAACTGAGTTAGAATGAGGGAACCACGAAGCTGGAACCTTTATGGAGGATAAGGCACTGTTTGGAAGACAAGTGTCAGAAAACTGGAGGTTTCCAAGCTAAGTGTCGGCCGACCACTTTTTCTGGTCGGCCAGCTACTTTTTTGGGTTGCAGACCAAAAAAAACTTGTCGGCAGGCTCCTGTGGTGGTCAGCCATGAGCAAAAAGCTGGCCTGCAGCTCTTTCTTGTCTCTAAAAGGAAGTCTCTAGCTTTCCTGTGTGCTGAGAGTACTGAAGGTCTGAGTTTACCTCTGTTTCAGATGCATTTTGTCGCTCTGTTTGTCTCAAAATGCATTCACTCTTCGAGTTGTTAGGCTTTGCTTATCGAGTT
>CM069906.1:116621052-116785085 GCA_036172215.1 Camellia granthamiana
AGAAATTATTCAACAGTTCTCAAATAATATTTTATTTCATTTATAAATAACATTTAACATTTTATTTCTTAAAATTTTAATATAAAAATAGTAGATCCCATAATTTAAACTAATAATTACTCATTTATTAAAATTGAGGGTCACTTTTACTTATATATTAATGGAAATTTAGAGGTGTTTTGGAAAGCATTTAAAATAGGAAAAATTTCACTTTATCTCCCTATAGCTTAAATCATGTGCGGTTTACCTCTTTAATAGTTGAAAATGACCACATACTTCCTACATAATTTGTGGACTGAAGTGTACTGTTAAACATTCTATCCAACTTAACAGTAAGTGTGAAACACGTTGTAGATAAGGGGGGTTATATGTTTATTTTCAAATTTCAATGTGGTAAATTGTACATAGAATAAAGTATAGGGAGTTAAATCGCATATGGAATAAAGTACATGGGTTAAAAGTGCACTTTACCTTCCAAACAAATAATGAAAATACAGGGATATTTTTGTCTTTTTTATTAAATTGTTAATGGATTTAACGGTGCACTTCAATACACAAATCACAAGGGGGTTGTTGCTCATTTCCAAACTTTAGAGGAGTAAACTGCATATGGCCCAAACCATAAGGGTAAAGTGAAGTTTTCCTTTTAAAATAATTAAAAAGTCAAAAAAATCACTATAAAAAGTCTCTTCTCTCTATTTTTTGCACTTAATTTTTTTTTTATTTTGTAAAAAGATAAAAAAAAATTCAACTAAAATAGTCACTCCCCAAAACAAACCTTAGAGCAACTTTGATGGTGAATAGGTAAAATGAATAGCTAAAATTATAATTTAGCAATAAACAGTGTAAAATAACTATAGGATAACAATATTGTTACAATGGTCAAATTGTTATTTTTAATTTTGCCTTCTGTTGTGCACACTGCCACAGGCAAAGAAAAGTTAGAAATAATGTAAATTTTGATGATCGGCAGGACGTTTCGCCTGGACAACCTGGAGGACATTCGCTCATACAACTTTAGCTATAAGTAAAACTTGTATCAAATTTGACACATGATATAACAAAACTATAATTTAGCAGACTTTTTACCTAGTTATTAGATGAAAAAAGTGAATTTCATACTAGTTTATCGCAATAGCAGCTCTGATATCTCACCATTGGAGTTGCTCTTAAACTAAATTAATTTATAAAATTATTGAACCAATAGAGTTATGCTTAAATGTTCTTAAGCCGAAAAGATATTTATTTGTCCAAAAACAAGCCTATCTGTTTAAAGTTTAGCTATTTGTTTATTTGTTAAAAAATCACCCATCTATGTACGTGTCAACTATTTGTTCAAATATAATACATCCGTCGCATCTATCTAACTATGTATTGAAATATATACACATCTACACGTGTCACTTATCAATTAATCTATATGTTTAATATCACCTATCTGCTATGTTTGTATGCATTTTTTCCTTTCTTTCCAATAATACTTCGAATTCTTGTAAGATATGACTTTGAAATTGTTAGATATGACTTTGAAATTAGAGGTGTTGAAATTACCTAGTGAACTGAGGAATTGAACTGAACCGACCTCTTTAGATTGGGTTGGTTTGGTTTTTAAATGCACTGGTTTGGTTTTGGGTCTTCAAAGTATCAAATTGATAGAATTTGGTTGATTATTGGTTTAGGCCTTGCCTAAACCAAACCCGAGAACCAAACCTATTTATATATATTAAAATTTTATTTATATAGATATCTCCACACCTATTAGTTTATTACAATAAACTTGATTGTACCTAATAATTTTCCACATATAAGAATTATTAAGTAACCAAAGGACATTCTAGAAAATACTAGAAGTTTGAGTTGAATTTTGTAATTGATTTAATAAATATTGATTGTATTACTAATAGAGAAAACACTATGGTACACACCCTATCATATGTATCTTATAACTAAAAAAAAACTGACATAATTTTATATTTTTTGAATCATAACTAAAAAAAAAAAAGTTATAACTAAATACAACATGAGATATAATTAAAAATCTCAAGAATCATAATTAAAATAATGTCATAACTAAAAATAAAAAAATGACAAAACTAAAAGTGCATATGATATACCATTTCAAAGGTATGTATATTAAAATTTCCCTATTAATATATTTAATTTGTATCGGTTATAGCTATGTTTAGAATAATACTAGGGATCATGAAATGCTTCATGAAAAATTTTCATCATTTGATTAATGTGTGGTGTTTTCTTATATGTGTAATCCAACGGTGAAGAATATTTCATAATCATTTTCATGACTTTTTTTTATGATACCTAACATTTACTCTTATGTTTATATTTGAGTTAAATTTGATTTGTATTAGCTTGTATTACATAATATTTTATTCTTTATTTGTGTTATGTTTAAATATTAAAAATTTGTTTATTTTAATTATTTATTATTATCCACAGGGAGATGTCATACAATAATCTAGCAGTGGCATCTAATTTCACACCTGCTGATTCTTCTACTGGCATGGATTTTTGGAAGTGTCATATTCCGGATATGCATAACAATAATATTCATGAAGCTTCCTAAATTTGGTATTTTTGTTTCTGGCCAAATTGAGATGAAAAACAGGGAGCGAGAATGTGTCTGTGGTACATTATTTCTTCCCTTTCCATAGAGCTAAATTGTTGCCGTTGTGATTTATTTTGATTCACTTATTTTTAATATAGTGAAAATGTGCATTCTAATCCGAACTCAGCTGAGTTACATTGGGTCAGCTTGGTTTAGTTTTATTGCATGATTAGTTGGGTTATTCGTCATAAAACTCAGAATCATGATTTAGTTTGGTTTTAAATTTAGTATCAAACCGTAGTAAATCTACCTCTGAACACCCTTACACGACACTATTTTGCTCCTCATTCGTTCTCAGCTAATCTAGAGTTGCGTTTGGTAGAGTTTTGTAAATATGATTTGAGAGTATGAATTGTATTTTGAGTTTGTGAGTTGTGAAATTATGATTTGAGTGTAGAAAATTTATTTTGTTATGGTTTTTGAAGAGAGTGTTGAATTGAGTTTTGAATTGAGTGTGAAATTGAGTTTTGAAAGTTTGATTTAACGTGTGAAGTAAGAAAATTTATTTGGTTATGAGTTTTAAAAAGAGTTTTCAAAACTTAATTCAAATTGTTATAGCTCATAACAAAACACATTACTTTCACACTATTGAAAATTCTAATCAACGCTCATAACCAAACTCTTTTTAAAATTCAATTAAAAAAATTTATTATTAACAGAAAATAACATTAATCAATTTTTTAATTGAAAATACTACAAAAGAAATAAAAAAAAAAATTTCAAAATAAATATTCAAAAAATTTAAATCATAAATATTTAAATAATTTAAATAATCTAAAAAATTTAATAAATAAAAAATTTAATAAATATTCAAAAAATTTAAATCGTACAAATTTAAATAATTTAAATATTCAAAAATTTAAATAATTTAAAATGTTAATATTTTAACTTTAAAAACAACTCTATATTCAAATCGTAACCAAATACAGAAAACAAAACTCAATTAAGAAATTATTTTTAAAACTCATAACTAAACACATAACTTGAAACTCCATACTATTTTCACAACTCTATACTCAGGTGGTAACCGAATACATAACAAAAAAAATTAAAATATTTAAAAATATTTTTATAAAATAAAGTTTGAATTTATTTTTACAAAATATTTTAAAATTTAAAAAATTAAAATCGTAATATTTTAAAATTAAAATATTTAAAAATTAAAAAAATCGTAACATATTTAAATATTAAAATATTTAAAATCTTAACAAAATTAAAATATTTTTAAAATATTGATTTAAATTGAGTTTTGAAAAGAATTTTAAATTATGTGTTTAGTTATGAATTTTGAAAAGTAATGATTATGTTTTAAATTGAATTTTGAGAAATAAGTGTAGAATTATAATTTAAAAATTCAAAACAAACAATACACTCAAATCAATGGGTGAAATTATAATTTGAAACCCTAACCAAACAGAGCTTAGGATTTTCCTTCCTCTGCTTCATTTAAAGCAGAGTCTTTTAAAAGGGTAATAACATGGAAAGATCCATTAAATTTGACAATAAGCTTTAATCTTAATCCTTTCTATTTCTCAGTAGATAGCAAAACCAATGCCTAAACAAATTGTTAAGGTGCAATCTTCACAAAAAAAAATTCAACATATCCACATCTACAATTCTTTTCCTGTTTAACACAATAACAAATCAAAGTAAAAAAATCAAACCAAACACTCCCCAAAACCAGTCCCAACAATTAGACCCCCTCAATGCAAATGAAAAATTAACATTAACCCAATTTTCACACCACAATCAACTCTATATATATGTACATTTTTCAATTATACATGTTTATGTGTGTGAATATGTGTGAGGCTCAGATCAGTATATGATCAGGCGAGAATGTGACTCCGCCTTGGCTGCAACAACAGTTGCCCATGAGAGAAGCTCTCTCTCACGGGCCATCCGAGTTGCCCAGCCAAGAAACGGGTCGGGTTCTCAGCGCCCGACTCATGGGCGGCTCAGAAAGCTATCGTCACAGCCTCTTTCAATGGAGAAATTCCTGCAAAAAGGGTTGAGTTTTGGTGCTGTGTCAGAAAAAACAGCATACAACCAACCACTTCTCATCAGAAACAAAAAGAGAGGTACTGAAAGTGTAATTTACCCAAAAATAATTTCCAAGAAAAAAGAAGGGAGATTCTATATACACACACATAGAGAATGATCCAAACCTCCTCCACACCACCACCACCACCACCACCGCCATCCACATCCACACCCACACAGAGGGCTGTTGATTTTGAATGTGAAATCATTGGCTCTGATGATCAGAGAGGGGCAACCACCCTCAGAAACTTCCCATCTCCCTGCTGAGAGCCTCATTCATTCTCGAGCCTAACCCTAGTTGCTGTCTCAAAACTCTCTATTTATGGTGCATCCAATTTACTTTTCTACCTTCTTTTGACCACTTATTTACATCTTGTGGGAATGGTCTGAGGTATAAGGGCATTTTAGACACTATATAAGGTGGTGTTTGATAAAATTAAAAATTGAGTATTAAATTTTTTAATTAAAAAAATTATTTGATAAAATTTAAGTGTTAAATTAAAAATAAATAGTTTAATAAATAAATTTAAATTTATAATTTATTATTTCTAAATTGTATATGCTAATTTTTATGTTGTGATGGTGGTGATAACGGTAGAGTTGATGGTGGCATGGTAGTAATGGCGGTAGCGAGGGTAGTGGTAGTAAAATAATAGTGATACTTATGACAACAATGACAATGAGTGATGAAGGTGGTGATTGTAGTAGTGGTAACAATGACAAATGGGTGATAAAGGTTGTGATTGTAGTGGTGGTGGTGGTGGTGGTGGTGGTGGTAGTGGTGTGATGGCAGTAATGGTGGTAGTGGTATGGTAGCGGTAGCGGTGGTGGTAGTGGTAGGGTTGGATGTGGCGTATTGGTGGTATGATAGTGGTAGTAGTGATTGTGGCATGGTGGTGGTGGCAGCGGCGGCGATAGCGATGGTTATGATAGTGGTGGTGAGTTTATAATAATGTATATCGATACTCATATACAATAGTTATAAATTCAATCAGAATTAAATAAGTTTAATATGATTTAAAATTTTCATAAGTTTTAGCTTTTATTTTACGAGATATTTAAAATTTTAAGTGATATGAAATGTAATTATCAAATAAACTTAATTGATTATCACTTAATACATTTAATTTTAAATGTTGAATGAGATTATCAAATACTCCCTAAATAGATTACCACATCAGCATATTTGAGGCAATATCTACCACGCTAGAAATTATTAATAAATTGGGAACAAGTTTGTAAGATGAAAAAAGATAGTGGTCTTGGGCTTCGGAAGGCTAGAGATCCCAATCTAGCCCTTCTATCTAAACTGGGGTGGAAAATGCTACATGAGGATAATACTCTTTGGGTGGAAGTGCTCAAAACTAAATATTTGGGACAACAGTCCTTTCTATCCAAGAGGAAAGGCACGAGAATATCACATATCTGGAAAGGTATTTTGAATACCAGGGATCTCCTAATTAAGGGAATTAGATGGAAGTTGGGTAGAGGATCTAAAATTAGAGCTTGGAAGGATTGGTGGTGTGGTGATGGGGCACTTGAAAAAGATTTGCACTTACCCACCAATCAAATTCCAAACTTTGAGGCTATCACTGTGGACTCCCTTCTTGATGACAATGGTGAATGGGATTTAAATTCTTTGCATACCTCTTTACCTTTGAATAAGGTTGCTGAAATTTTAAAATTACAACCATCCCAAACCAATGATGGAGAAGACACTCCCAGATGGATGAAATCCTCTGATGGAGAGTTCTCTACATCAAGTGCGTATGAATTAATTGTTGATCAACAAAATCAAGTCGGGGATTGGGGATGGATTTGGAAACTTAAGGTTCCTTCGAAACTTAAGAGTTTCTTGTGGCTTGTTCTCCATGATAAGCTTCTCACTAATCATAAGAGAGCCATGAGGGGTCTCACAGATAATCCCAAATGCCCATACTGTGTGAATATGGAAAACGTTGAACACTTGCTTAGGCTCTGCCCTCAAGCTATTTAGATATGGGACCAAGTCTTTAGCAGGGAATGGCATGCCAACATGCTATCTCTACCTTGGAGAGATTGGATCATTCAAAATGTGAAAGGGAAGCACAAAAATTCTAACTTATTCCTTATGTCATTATGGAATATTTGGAAAAATCGTAACAAAAAGGTTTTTGAACATAAATTTACGAACATTTATGAGAGTGTGAAAACTATTTTCGATTATAGCAAAGAGATTTTTCATGCTTTTAATCTTGATGTCACAGCACATATTAAAGCTAAGAGTCTAACGAAGTGGTCTTGCCCAAATGTAGGAAAACTCAAGCTTAACACAGACGGTAGCACTCGTAGGCTTGGTGGTGGTGGCGGATTTGGTGGAGTATTTCGCGATGAAAAAGGGTCATGGATCAGTGGGTACTACGACAGACTTGAGATTTGCACTAGCCTTGAAGCCGAACTTTGGGCTGTCTACAAAGGGCTTACCATCATTCTCCAAAGAGGATACAATCAAGTGATTATAGAAACGGATGCGGAGCAAGTGGTTCAACTGTTGAGTGAAGACGTAGGAGAGAGATGCCCTTTCCGGGGCATTGTGGAAGATGCTCGTATTATCATGCACGGCTGTGAATGCACCATCCAGCATATTCGAAGGGACGCCAATATTTGTGCTGATGCAATGGCTAAACTAGGTGAATATCAACCAGCGGAGTTATTGATTGTTCAAGAACCACCTGTGGAACTTCGGCCTTTGTTAGTCGAGGACATTGTTCACCTCTCTATGGAGGGTTCTGGGATGTAGTCCCTGTTTGTTTCTTTATTTTCCGATGTACCAAAAAAAAAAATAATAATAAATAAATAAATTATTAATAAATAAAAATAAATAGTATACAATTTTTTTTTTCTTTCCTAATAAACCCAAGATATGTAAACGGAGGCAAAATATTAATTAGGTAAGAGTTTCCTGATTACAAATCTGGGGACATTTCACCCCCATTATGATACAATTAATTATAGGGCTGAGTAAGGAATTTGTGAAATTTGTAATCTGATCCACTCCAGTCTAATCTGGTAGGTTTGGATTGGTTTTTTGAATCTGTGATTCGGTTCCGGATTGAAGAATTAAAAATCCGTAGTCCACGGATTGGTTCCAGATTGAACCCCACGCTTCCGGATTGGAACCGATTTGGACTGTATACAAATAGTCTATATCTTTATTATACATCCTCCTCTATAGTATCTTCTCTTATTTCATATAAAACTTAAACTCAAACCTAAACCTATATAATATCTTCTTTTATTACTTTTGTTTGTTAGTTTTAGTTTTAATTCGTAATGGTCTAAATACTTATGGTGAAACCAGTTTTCTTATGGTTGTTTAAATTTTAGAACAGTATGTCGCTATTATAGAAAGACATGTTGCTATTATGGAACTAATATAGCGCTATGTTTATGTTTTTATGAAATTAAAGTGTTATATATATATTTTTTTGTTATTTAATTATGTAAATCCGTGGTCCTAAACCGATCCAATCTGTATTTAAATGAATTGGTTCGGATTGTTTCCATGATTTAAACGGATTGAATTGATTCTAATTTTTCAGGAACCGTTGATAACGGATTGGTCCTGATTTTACCCAAATCTGGTCCAATCCGGATCATGCTCACCCCTAATTAATTAGCAACAAAGATGTTACTATTGTAGAAAATGTGCATTTCTTCAATGATATAATTTAATTCGTTCGCCAATTGATGGGCGCATTTATTTCTTTTTTGATAATGTGCTTAACTGTTGAACAACCTGACTTGTAGAGGAAAAATCTACAATCACAAGCCAAATTACAAAGTCGATAATGTGAATTGACTCTTTTTAGGAGTGGGTGCGGGTAGTTGCGATTACGAAAATTTTAATTCGTTATCCATCCATGAGATTGACAGATTGAAGAAAATCAATTCGCATCTGTCCGCCAATCAAGTGGATATGGATTGAACGGATTAACGGATAGATGCGAATCGGTTTGGCGGTTTAAAATTTTATAAATTTTTAATATAAATCAACTTGTGCACTTTTCTCAAAAAAAAAAAAAAAAAAATATTACAGTCAATGACTTAAAAAAGTATTAAAATCACTACATGCCTCATCAAAAAAAGAAAGTTTAAAACTTTATAATATTACAATCACTACATGCCTCATCCACATATTATAATCACATCATGCCTCATCCATATAAAGTATTACAATATGTAGTTCTAAAAATATAAAAATAATTCAAACCACCAAAACCATGAACAGAGCAGTAGAAGAGATTGTATGTCTCTGTATTGTTACATCTATATCTATTTTTGAAAACAAAAATCAACCAGCATATATCATCTTTTTTATTTATTATTTTTAGAGAGAGTTAGATTTAAAAACCAAAAAATATAGATAAATAATACTTTTATTTTTTTCAATTCAAAAAATATATTCAAGTTGAAAAATCTTTTTCAACAAAACATATTTAACAGAATATTTAAACTCTTTTTTAATGGACAACACAAACATAATATCTAAACAAATTGAAAATACAAAGTCTTACAAATTAGTAGGGGTGCTTGCGGTTTGGCAGTTCCGTTGCGGTCAAAGAAATCTCAAATCCGCCATTCGTCTAAAACTAGGCGAATTGACAAAAAATCAATCCGCAACTGTCCGTTCGTCATCACGCATCCGGCCAAAATGCGACGGATCGATTCAATTCGGTTGATTTAGGTGAATCGATATATCCGCTGCTCACCTCTACTCCTTCCATAAGTAAAGTGTAGAAATTAAAGAGCTTCAAATCTAAAGCAAGTTTTAACCCATCCCTCATAGCCCATAACTTGGATTCCACAGGTAGCCCCAATATTTTTGTGAAAACCCAAAACTCACTTTGCTTGGCTTTTTCTAATGATTCCACCTAGGAGAAAGCCACTCAGGCGGATTCGGATAAGTTGAGAAGTTTTCTAAACCCAGCATGAGTTGTATTGAGAGTTATCCAAGTCTGTCCAAATCCGAATTGTAACTCAAAATTATATATCCAAGCCCAATTCGAATTAAGTCTGAATTGCACAAAAAATTTTATTTTTTGGGTATGCATATAAGTTAATTAATTCGTTAAAATTAGACTCTATTTATAATTTTTCTATATATAATCATTAATGATATCGAAACAAATAATTTATATAATGTGAGAGATAAGAATTGAAGAATAAATGTACCACAACGATGATTTTTACAATTTTCGAGTGAGAAGAAAAAAAGGTGTGGTTTTGTGTTGTGTTACACCTATGTATCTAATATATATTTGATATGACAGTCTAATAATTTATATGAATATTTAATTTAAATATTTATATATATAATTTGGGTTTCAAGTTTTTCGGATAGTTTGGTATCATTGCCTAAGTCCTTTCCAATTTAATTTAAATTTAAAATTTTTTATCCTAACTTACACCGAATTCAAAAATATTTTATCCAAATCTTAAAAAACTTTAAACTGAACTCAAATTGCTCGAATTAAACCCGCCCAACATCCTTAATTCCACCACTCAAGGCTTTACCCAAATGACCATTAACTCACTTAAGTTTAAACCAACCAACTTGGGGAGGTTTCCACCCAACATGCACCACATTACCAAGCACCAGTTGAAATTAATAATTAACTTCCTATTTTATTTAAATTATTTTTTGACTTATAAATTAAATAAGTTACACCAACTACTATTGTCATAAATTTTAAATATATATATATATAGGGGAAATTACCCACAGGTCCCATGTGGAACATGTTGACACCATTTAATCCCATAACTTTTTTAGTACACCCAAAAGTCCTTTCCTCTCTCTCTCTCTGCTTTTTGCTTCCCTTCCTCTCTCGTTTTTTTTTTCTACATTTTTCTCTCATCGTCTTTGTCATGGACGACGACCGGTGATCATGTCTTTCTCCATTGATCGGGGTTCACTGATAACCGCCAACCATCGAAATCAACTCGTAACTTCACTCTCACCGACGAAGAAGATGATATATTTCCGACGAAGAAGATGATATATTTCCGACGAAGAAGATGAGTGGATCTACTTAGATCTGATGTAGATCTACTCAGATCTACATCAGATCTGAGTAGATCTACATTAGATTTGGCTAGATCTAAACAAAAAATAGTTGCCGGAGTACAATCCTCTCTCTACATGCGCCTTTCTCATTCGATCTCTTTTTTTTTTTTTTTTTCTCTACTATACACTTCTGTTTTTTTGTTTTAATGGAGAAAATTTTCGAATTCTGAATAAGTAGTTTTCTAGTTTTAGTTACAGGCGGTGAAAGCTGTAAAATTTTGCAGTTTCAAATTTTTTTGGTGCTGGAATGAATCATGGTATAAAACTGTAAAATTTTACAGTTTCATAACATGTTTTTCAGTTTGATTAATAAGGATAAATGCTTAATAGATTTTTGTTTTGAAACTGTAACATTTTACAGTTTCAAAACTTACTTTTCAGTTTGATCACTATTTAGAGATTATTTGCTTGAACCTTACAAAAATTGAAAAATAACATATGTTTTCCCCATTGTTGCTGTTTTTTGTCGTTTCATTTTTTTTTCCTTTTAGTTTATCAATATTTAACACATTTTGCTATTTTTTTTTGCTATAATTTATCCATTTATTCTTTTTTTTTTTCCGGCAATATTCTAGATATTCCGGTGAGTCTCCAGTGATGTTCTTAACGTCCAGTGAGCGTTCTGAACATTCCGGCGACTTCCATTAACATTTTTAACACTCCGGCGAACTTCCGGCGAAACTCCGGCGACTTCCCGGTGATACTCCGGCGACTTCCCGGCGATGTTGAACATTCCGACGAGTCTCCGGCGACCGTTTGACGGAAGTCCTACGGTAGTAAGATGTGAACAGTGTCTGTAAATTAAAAAAAAAAAAAAAAGATTTTTTGGTAACAATTAAAAATGTATTTGACTAATTGGTGCAAGTATTTTGTTTTGGGATTAGCTGGGTTTTGAACTTGGTACATGAGACTTATCAGTAAGTTCCCCATATATATATTATCAAATTGAGAATTTCAAATTTGAATTTGATAAAAACAAAAATATGTATAAGAGTGATTTGTTTTTTTAAAAAAAAATTGATTAAAGAATTGAAATAATTCATATAAAATCAAGTTTTTTTTATTATTATTTAAATATAGAATCAAATTAGATTTAAAACATAAAAGATAAAATAAACGAGTAGTGAAGGGTTAGTTGGATAGTATTGGAGCCAACCGCATACAGAGCAAGCAAGTCTATTGGAGAACATGGGTCATATATTGAGCTCGAAAATCTTCTATCTTCATAAGATGATGGCTGTAAGCAGAAATTGAGTGAGAGTATTTACTATCGAGGAGCTCATTATTTTTTTAGGAATTTACGTGTAGGTTGTATTAAATAAATTTATTGTTTAATAAATTCTATGATAATTAATAGTATTTTTCATCATACACTATTAAAAAATGTCACTAATTGTTAATTTTTAGTAACAGATTGAAAATTGTCACAAAAAATATCATTAAAAAAATGTCACTAATTTTCAACGATAGTTTGAAAAATTCGTCACAAAAAAAGTTACTAATTATAAGTTTTAGCGATAATTTATAAAAGTCATGATAAAAAATAATCACCAAGTGTCAATGTAAAAAAAATCGTCACAAAAAATTATTTTTAATGACGGTTGTACTAATTTTTATTTTCAATAAGATTTTATGAAAATCAAATCTGACTATTAGAATTTATTGATAGTTTTTTTGGTTTGGAGTACTACAAAATGAAATGAACAACAAAGTTATAACAAACAGACAAACAAACAGAGAGGCTCCTCTCGGATACACGGTCCATCATTTTCGCAACAAGAAATGGCCTAACTAAATCAAGTGGATCTTCCATCACAACCAAATCTTTCATTCTACTCCGCTCCCATGCTAGGTAGAGCATATGTGTATTTGTTGGCTTCATGAAATACATGTTTGAGAGTGCCTCTTGTTCTACCAAGTAAAAACTTGGCATCTTCAAAGAGTTCTCTAACTGTGCAATTTTTGTGGACCTTGAATTCATTCTGGATGAGCTCGATTGTCTCATTGCAATCCATTTCAATCTCCATATCCGTCTAGCCTTCCAAAGACTAAACTAAACCTAAAATATAGAATGGGTACTAAATAAAATTTTTTAAAAAAAATAAAATAAAATTCTAGAGTTTAACTCTTGTAACAAATTAAATCCCGAACTTTCAATTTCTTCAATTTAAACCCTAAATTTTCAACTGAAAAACAATTCTAGACATCCGTCCATTTTTGTCCCTTATACTAACAGAACAATGGTAATTTAGGGTATGTTTGGTTTGAATTTCTAGAGTGATTTTGGGAAAAAAATTTTAGAAAATTTGTTTGGTTTGTAAATTTTTCAAAACAATTTTCAAAATCACTTTCTCTCTCCTACCTATCAATCAACCACTTTTTCTCTCTGCTCTCTCCTTTTCAATCACTTTTTCTCTCAAACACATCTACTCAATTATAACAAAACATCAAATCTTTATAAACTCCCAAACTCCAAAACTACTTTCAAAATACACAACCAAACAAACCAAAAAAATTTCTAAACTCTCTCCCCAAAACAATTTTCAAAAACTACTCTCCCAAAAACAAACCAAACAAGCCCTTAGTCTTCTATCTATCGATGTGAGTGCTGCTATTAGCACTTTCCTTTCTTCTTTGGACCCTTCACTTTTTAAACTCCCAACTAGCTAAATAAGGCCCTTCCATTTTCTCTTTGAACCCCCACCTTAATTCCAACTATACCCTTACTCTAACCCACCTTCCCAACCTAACCATTGTTAGCTCCGGCCACAACCTCTACAGATAGAGGTGGCTAGGGTTTGAGGTCACAGATTGTCGTCTCCGTCACCATTGTGCCTCCAAACCTTATCGACCCAACCATGCACAGAGAGAGAGAGAGAGAGAGAGAGAGAGAGAGAGAGAGAGAGAGAGAGAGATTGTAGTGGCGGTGGGGTTCGCGATTGGTAGGGGTGGAGACCGCGATTGCAGTGGAGAACGCAATTTCAAAAGAAGAAGAAAAGGGAGATGGAGGTGGCGACTGGAGGTGAGGGGCTGACTGACAGCCAGTGGAGGTGGTAGTCAGAGTTGAGAGGGGTTAGGGTTAGGGTTAGGGTTTGAAAAATTAGGGTTAGAAGATCAGGGATAAGGGTAAAAGTGGAATTTTACGTAGGGATAAAATTAGAAATAAAAAAAAATGAAAGAGGTGGGGTTCCAAAGGAAAAAGATAAGTGTTAATAGCAGCATTCATTGATTTATGTTAATTTTGTTATTTTGTTAAATTTTCTATCTTTATTCTCTTTCTTCTACTATACAAACAACCATCACCACGAACACTGTTCCATCACCAAGCCATTTCCATTCTCTCGCTTTTCTCTCTGCTGCTGTCCCTCATTTTGAGCGTCATCCCAATCTCTCGCCTTCTCCGTCCCACTAGAATTTGGACACCATTAACCTAATCCATCGTCACGAAATTCATCAAAATGTCTTTGAGATATCGATGTTGAAGATCGATCTCGTGAAAGACTTGACCTGGTAGTTAGGGTTCGAGATCTAGACTTCGAAAGCGAATTCGATTGATTTTGAATTGATCTTGATGTCGTCATCACAGATGAGGACCAATTGGATTGTAATTGAAGGGTGGGGAAAAAAGCGAGCATTGAGGTTGTTGGAGGGTTAGCGGACGACGCAGATAAAAGCGGTGTCACTGGAGGAAATAGAAAGGTTGTGGGGGAGTAAGGCTATGGTTTGAGCACGAATATGACGGATGGGAAGGTAGAGTAGGTGGCGGCAATTGAATGGAGGAGGGGAATGTAGGATTCGACGTGGATGTTATCTAATAGTAGGGTTGTTGTTAGGTCTGAAGAGAGTGGTCTGAGAGAACAGAGAAGGAAAGGAAATGAGTAGAGGTGCACGATCTACATAAATGGTAAAGTGGAGAGGCAATGTTTTGATAAGGTTGATGCTCATAATAATTATGATAATAATTGAATAATTCTAGATGTCATAAAAGAAATATCATGAAAAGCCTTCATGAAGATTCTTCCCCATTGGATTAGTTTGTAATATTTTCTTATATGTTATGCAACCACCATTGCATTAATTTCACAAAAGTTTTCATGAAATTTATTTTATGCATTACTGATAATAATTTGGTGTAGTCAAGTTGAAAATTAAGACTGAAAAGAACAGTGAAAAACTAATACTTGTTTTGCTCTTTTATTTATATATATATATATATTTTGTTAAATAAGTGTGGGTGTTGATTTTCTACCTCCTAACCAAATAGGGAACTTAGCTAGAAAGCACGTGACAGAATAGATTAAACCAGGGGCACTCTGATGATTAAGTTAGTCAACTTATCTCTCAAAGATATCACATAAGTATTTACTGCACAAGTAAAAGCATACCTTAGACCCACGGGGGTGCCTCACTTTTATAGCCAACAGTGCCTTCGTCCCCTAAAAGTCTCACTTCATAAAACTCAAGCACAATGCTTATCTTGGACTCTTTTGAGATGATATAAATAAGTGCATTTTTTGACTTTTTATAAAATATGGATTGGGTTTGAAGTGATGTGGTAGAGAGGTGATGTAACTTAAATAAGATGATGTGACTTAAATAGGATAGTGACTTTTTGGCTTTTTGGCTTTTTTAGGGGATGCCAAACCTAGCCTTAGTTAGATATGGATGAACTCCTCAAAAGTCTCATCTTTATCTGAACTAAGCGTGTCACTTATCAATGACTCTTGTCCTCTATCCAAATATCTTGGAATTCGGTATCACCGCACCATATCTCGGCAACACCACAATCTCGGCAGCATGGCTCGTCCATGTGGCACCTCGGCTACGTGGCGTGACCCTAAAAATACATTCCCATAACTGCCCTTAAGTTCTATTACCTTGGCAACCTGAGGTAATAAAACCTATATCACCTGATATTCCAACATGTCGGCCAAATAACATTCTAGAAATGCTCCTCCTATTGAGATCATGACTTGTTGGTGTCAAGAAACAGGGACTTAAGTGTCCACTCGTTGAAAACCAAGAACCAAGAACCAAGAATCAAAAACCAAGGATCAAGAGCCAAGGTGTTCTTTTATCCAAGATCAACATGTCAACCGAGATCATACTATTAGTCGACATCATGGCGCACTTGTTCAAGAATTCTAGGAATCTTAACTGCGCTTGAGCTGTCACGCATGATCACCCCAACCATTTTATCTACGTGGCATTGCCCTATTGGTTCGTACTTTTCATGCGTTAGACGCGTCGCTTTGTCTCTGACCCACGCCGCCTAACATCATCATGGGCACTTGTACCTAGGTGGTTCAATCAGGGTTTTGTCACCCTTTTTCTATTTTCAGCAAAAACTCTCTCATCTCTCTCCGTCTCTTCACTTTTGCAATTACAATTCTCTTTCTCTCTTCCACAAGAGCCTTTCTCTCTAAACTCCATTATTGACCTTTGAAGCTTTTCTGTAACCGTTTTTGTTCACCACTTCCGGCAAGCATTCGATTATTTCGTTCCGATTAAAGGCATGATCTAACTTTGGCGTACGTGATTTCGGTGCCTATTTCCGCGACTTCCATCTGTAAGTCCTCGAATCATCCCCTTTTTAATTTCAATTTTTTGATTCTTTACTGTTCTTCACATTCTTGAACATGCCCCCATGTTTTCTATGTCTGTATATGCCCTTTGCACATTATTTTTCTAGTTTTTGCACACTAGCACCAGACTATCGCTATCATCCTTAATTCCTTGTATTTCTTGCACGTGTCAATTCATGCCTTAAATGTGTTCTTGCCCTTTTTTTTTTTTTTTTTGAATTTGCTATTATCTCTGCCTCTGTTTGGACTTTGAATTTGTTTTCTTTGTTTCTTTCTTTGTTTTCAGATTCTTCCACCTCATTATTTCCTATTTCAGTTATTTTCGCATAGATTTAGGTTTGGGATTTGCTTAGAACATTGTATACTCTAGGAAATCGAAATCGACTGTACCCAAAAACTTCATTAGATCACCCAAATCCTTGTTTCAGTGTCCCTTGGGATTATGCCGAGGTGCCTATATCACTAGGAAAACACTCCTGTATTAAAAACCATATAAAACCCCTTTAGCCGAGATCATGGGTGTGTTCAAATGGAGGGTATATTCCCCTAGTAAACTTGAATATTTCCGCCAAGAATTTAACATCCCAGCCGACGTCCACCTTAGGCTCACTGGAGAGAACGACTCTATTATGCTTGAAGAGAATTACATGCCCTTCCCTATGGAGTCCATTATCAAGGGTGGAATTAGGTTCCCCTTTGTCATCCTTTTCCTAGAAATGTTGCACTTCTACAGGCTTAACCCCATACAGTTGGCCATTAACACTTTTAGGGTTATCAATGGTATAGCCGAGTTATGCCGTCGTCACAACGCTAGGATCACCCTTGCCGACATCTAGTATTTTATACCATGTGTAGCCTTAAGTCCACCAGTGACTACACTTACTACCTCAAACCCCGGTCTACCGCATATAAATTAATAGCCGACCTTCCAGACTCTAACAAGGGTGTGGAGAAGACTATCTCATTGTCTCGGGTAACTGGGAGTTTGTGCTAGATGATGATCTCTACCTCTTTTCCTTGCGCCGAGGATTTTTTAGGGAAGATGAGGGTAAGAACTTAGTCATCCCAAAGCATACATTTTTAACATTGCGTTGCATACTTAATCATTTTTTTGATGTTTTTCTCCTTTTACTTTGTTTTGCAGTGTTTCCTCAGTTGAGCAAATTATTTTAGAAGCCGTACGTCCAGAGCCCCGACCTGAAATAGCTTCTAGACTTGGCTTGTCTAGGACTGCAAGGCCCCCGTCTTTCTAAACTACGTCCCAACGTACCAATCCCCTCTATCCGACATCCCTGTCAGGAGCAGAATCCCACCGTCTGCAACAACTCCACCTGTTGTATCTTCCTTCTACACAGACCAAGTTTCCACCTTCGATCCAGTTGACCAGCCATCAACATCGGCTCCAACACACATTCCACCAGCCCAATACTAGCTTCGTCACTGTCCTCCAAACACAGCGGCTAGGAGAACACGCAATAAGAAGCGTCGAGGTGTTAACACTCTAGTGTACGATCCTGCCAAGCATCCTCATGCACTCCCTACTTTCAGACTCGACACCGGAGTTAGCGTCGCCGCCACCTATACCAAGATTGGGTCACAAGCCAGCAGTAGCCAAAAACCTGCTCTCCGAGCTGCCAAATGTTGTAACCATGCAGTCCACCGCCTCCTCTCAATCCGTTTAGAATCCCAAGAGGGTGAAGAAGGCTAAGGTTAAGGCCAAGGCCAAGGTCATTGTTGTTCCCTCTGACGAATAGAGGGACACAAAGGATTCAGTATCAATTTCCAAATTAGTCGAGGCTGAGAAGAGGCCAGCCGTGGACGATTCCGCCGAGGCCCCTCTCGTAAAGAGGTCGAGGTCCATCAGCACTGGTGGAGAAAGGGATGCCTTGCCCGAGGACTCCTGGCTTCCTGAGATCATGGTGGGCGACCGACTACCGAGGGTCGGCGATAGTGCTATCAAGGATGTTGAGGTTAGGGCCACACTAACCACTGGCCTACTACTGCTTGTCGATATGAGCGAAATCAGTGATTACAATCAGTATGAGAATTTCGCCCTAATGATGAGGCACATTGTCTTGGTAAGGTTCTTCATTCTCATTTCAATTTTTGCCTTTCTGTGAAATTTTACTAATTCACTTTTCTTTGTTGCAGGCCATCCAGTACGCGCACTCCCATGCGGTCAAAGCCGAGTTAGTGAAGAAGGACCTCACCAAAAAGACCAAGGATGGTAAGGTTCTTCATTCTCATTTCAATTTTTGCCTTTCTGTGAAATTTTACTAATTCACTTTTCTTTGTTGCAGGCCATCCAGTACGCGCACTCCCATGCGGTCAAAGCCGAGTTAGTGAAGAAGGACCTCACCAAAAAGACCAAGGAGGTTGTAGGCTTCCTCTCCCAACTCAACAAGGCTGAGGCCAAAATCAAGAACCTGATGGATACGGCCAGTGCAACTAAGGCAACCGAAAATAAGGCTGAAGTAGCTGCCAAAGTTGACAGGATGGCTACCAAGGTCGTCGAAGACAGAGCTGTCGAGGCCGAAATTGCCTGGAAAAAGGCCTTGGAGACAAAGGAGGCCGAGATCAAGGAGGCTGACGAGAAGGCCCACATAGAGGGGCAGGCCGACGTCTGGGACCAGTATAAGAAACAAGTCAACCTAGCCTGCAACAAGGGTTATTACCTCAGTTGGGTTGCTACGTTGAAGAAGTTGGTTGTTCTCGAGGACTCCCCTCTGCGTGACATTGGCAAGCTGGATGTGCCCTTCCCCCCATTTCCTATACAATCAGAGGAGGAGGAGGAGGAAAAATAACAAGAAGAAGAGGTTACTGTCAACGCCACCATTAATGCTACTGGGGCCAAGTCCCTAACTTTGAATGATCAGGTCTTGGACCTGACTAAGGACGATGGGGATGAGGTTTCCAAAGGCACTTCCCCCAAAAACACGGAGGTCACTGCTGTCGAGAAGAGTCTTGATGAGACTCTAAAGGAAATCGATGAAGAGATTGTGGTCGAGGCTGGGAAGGTGGTGGAGCAAGCCAATGACGATGTTCTAGAGCCTAGCACTTAGGATTTTTTTTTCTTTTCTTTCAGTTTATTCTTTTTCTTTTCCTGTAAGGCCGAAGTGCCTCATTTGATGTAACAGAACAAGCTGCTTTTTTAATGCAAGTTTATCTTCTTTTTCCACTAAGTGTTGTGAATGCTAAATGCTTGTTTGTTGTTGCTTTTATACACCTTGTATGAATTCTTCTAAGTATGGCATCTTCTCAACTTAATATATCGGACTACTATTGATCATCTTGGATCAAAGATCTCAGATAACTTCAAGTTACAGTAATTCATCTCGGCTAACTTCAACTTGCAAAATTCTTCGAATTTTTTTCACAAGTGTCATACTTAACTTATTTTTTTTTTTTTTATCCATGACCGAGGTCATCGGGTTTAGCTCTTCTAAACAAAACACTTAAGGCTTAACCTTAGTGCACCGAGAGTACTGACTTACCTCGGATTTTTGTACAAACTAGCTAGATCGTGGCTGGTTTCATCTTGTTTCTCATTGAAACATCTCTTTAACTTAGTTTATCATTGCAAATCTAAGTTAATCATCTTGTGCACCTTGGGAACATTGGCTTAAGACTTTTTAGTCTTATCTAACAGTTATAAATTTTAACAACATTTTGTAAAGAACAAAATTCATACTAGTATTTTATTAATACTTTGGCTAAATCATTCGGATTACATATAAAAAACTTGAAAACTTAATGGTAAAAGAATTTTAAATTGCTAGTAGTCCATGGTCTTGGCAGTTCTTTGCCATCACTATCTTCTAATCGATAAGTGACGTTGCTGGCGACCGAGATGATTTTGTATGGTCCTTTCCAATTTGGGCCAAACTTACCCTCCCTGGGATCTTTTCTGTTGTCAACAACCTTTCTTAGGACGAGGTCTCCAATTTGGAACTCTCTAGGATTCACTTTCTTGTTGTATGCCTTTGCAAGTCTCTGTTGGTATGCCCCCAGCCGAATTGCTGCTCTTTTTTTCTTTTCTTCAATTAAGTCAAGATCTCAGGCGAGGAATGCTTCGTTTGTTCCATTTTTTAATCCTTGAGTTTTGATTCCTTGAATGATGATTTCCAGAGGTATGACGGCCTTGGTGCCATAAGCCATGGCAAAAGGAGATTGGCAGTAGATTTTCTTGTTGTAGTGCAATATGCCCATAAAACATTAGGCAATTCCTCTACCGACTTGCCCTTGGCAGATTCCAACCTTTTCTTTATTCCATCCATGATGGTTTTGTTAGAGGCCTCAGCTTGGCCGTTGCTCTGAGGGAAGTTGGGAGTTGAGTAATAGTTCTTGATCTTATACTTCGCACAGAAGTTCTTGATCAACTTGCTATCAAACTGGGTGCCATTGTCTGCTGTAATGGCTCTTAGGATCCCGAATCTTGTAATAATGTTCTTCCAGCTGAAATTCCTGATATCCACATCTCGAATTTTGGCCAGAGGCTCAGCCCCTGCCCATTTTGTAAAGTAGTCCGTGGCCACCAATTAGAACTTTCTTTGCCTAGTTGCCTTGGGCAATTGTCCAATCAAATCCATGCCCTACTGGGTAAATGGCAAGAGACTGGATACTGAGTTAAGATATCTAGCTGGTTGATGTATCAAGGACTGTTAACACTTCTCACACTTCTTGACATAGACTTCGGTATCCTTTTGCATATACGACCACCCATACCCTTGTGATATGGCTTTGTGGGCAAGGGATCTGCCCCCAGCGTGGCTTTCACAAACTCTTTCATGGATCTTATATAGAAAATCCTCTACCTAGGAAGGATGCACACATCGCAGTAAGGGTCCTGTGAAGGACCTTCTGTACAAATGGCCTTTTACTGATAAGTAGAATCTTGCCAACTTCATTCTAATCTTATGCATCTCTTTTTTGTCTTTTGGTAGCTGGCCATCTCTAATGAACTTGACCAAGGCATCCATCTAGCTTGGGCCCAGCTCTATGCACATTGCTTTATATTTTGTTATTACGGGTTCTATGCTAGGTCCTTATAGATAGTCTATCATTATCGTTCTCGGCGTGTCCAATTTTATGGCATTGGCAAGGTTAGCCAGGGCATCAGCATAGTTGTTGTCTTCTCAACAGACCTACTGCAGCCGACAACTTTGGAACTGTGCTAATAACTCGATGACCACTCTGATATAGGCCACCATCCTCTCATCTTGGGCTGCTTATTCTGCTGTCACCTGGTTCACGATGAGTTGAGAGTCACAATAGACTACCCTCTCCTCAGCTTCGACTGCTGTTGCTAATTTTAATCCAGCAATCAGTGCCTTATATTTTGCTTCATTGTTTGAGGCCTTGAACCCTAGTCGGATTGACTACTCAATCATCTGTCCGTCTAGTGAGACTAGCACTACTTTTGCCCCCGCTCCTTGTAGGTTTGAACTGTCATCGACAATAGGCTTCAATTTCTTTTGTTCTTTCTTCTGTCTTGCTGGTGTGGAGCTTTGTGGTACCAGCTATATTTCTTCTAGTTCTTCTGTGCACCTTGAGCTGAGGTTTGTTGGTCTGGGCTTCGAGCTTGCGCTCGATGTGAACTCAGCAGCAAAGCCTGACCCTTGATTGCTGCCCTTGGTCTGTTTTCTATGTCATATTGACCTAGAACCACAGCCTATCATGCTACTCTGCCTATCAAGTCCCTATGTTGCAACAGGGACTTCAGCGGATGCTTTGTGAGCACTACTATCTTGAGCCTGAAAGTAATGGTTCAGTTTCTTCAATGCCATTACTAGGGTGAGTGTTAATTTTTCCAGAGGTAGGTACCTCGTCTCTGCGCTTGCTAGGGTCTTTATAGTGATCTAGGCTTAGACCCGACCCATTTATTGCTTTCGAATCCGGAAAACCATATCTGTAGCAATCATCCTTCCCTTTTTTCTTGTTAGATTACATCTTGAGGGTCGACACCATCCTTGGTGTTGTCGACACTGCCTTCTTTCTTGTGTTTTGTTCGGCTTTTGGGGTTGACACTAGCCTTGGTGGTGTCGACACCACCTTATTGCTGTGCCCTTAAAGTGGCTACTGAAATTTGGGGTCGACACCAGGCTTAGAGGTGTCGACACTGACCCTGTTATTGGCCTTTGGGGTCGACACCAGTCTTGGTGGGGTCAACCTTTCCATCGCTGCTTTATTCTGGTTACATATAGAAATATAGGGTCAACACCTCGAGTTTTTAGGGTTAACCCTCCCCTCCCTATCTTGTTCTGGGTTACATTATGAAAAATAAGGTTGACACCACTGTCTTCTAGGGTCGACCTCATCTGTTGCAAAATATTTGTGTCTCAACTTTTCTTCCTGAGGGTCGATATCACTATCTCGAGGGTCGACCCCTATGAGTGATTTTCAGATTTTTGGTTCGGTTTTGAGCCCTATTTCTTGGGAGTTTAACTTATTCTTTCCTTTGACTTTAGGACTATTATTCTACAATTATAAATAGACCCCAAATACACTTTTCTTACTCACTTTTCCTCTCTCTCTCTCTCTCCCCTCTTTAAACCGTGACTTCTCTCTTTTCTCTCAAAACTCAACTTTTCTCACCTAGATCTTCAGATCTACTCGCTTAGAGGTACCATCTCATCTTGGTCCTTTGAAATAGATTGTAAATTGTGTCAAGACCTTTTGATTCGAGTAGTTCGTGATTTCATTGACTTGGAATTTTTGCGAGTTCTTCTCTTCTACCTTCTAAGCTTGAGATAGGGATTCTCTACACTTCCTTATCAGTTTTAACTTAGTTATTTGTTTTTATAAAACCATTTTGTGAAAGAAATGGATTTTTGAACATTCTTGGGTTTGGTTCAAAATCAAAAGGAGGGGTGTTCAAATGGTTTATTGGGAATGGTTGTGGATAGATGTGTATAGATCAGATATGATAAAATGATGGGTTTTATCTAAAAAAATGGTTTATAAAGGAAAGAGGGTTTTTGCCCTATAAATCTCAAATGTTGATTTTGTATTCATAAATGGAAAAGATGTTAAAATTGTGAAATTGGGTTGATGTTGATGAGGATGGTGGAGCTGGGTATGTATTACCATTCACATCTTGGAATTTGGAAAGTTTATCTTTATGGAAATTATTTGTTGTCTAGAGATATCTGTTTTGGGCTATTAGTGGAGGATAGCTATGCTTGTTGTAGAAATTGCATTAGAATTAGGAGAATTAAAAACTAATTTTTTATCCATTTGCATTGAGCATTGTTGTATATTTATTTCACGGAAAATGTATTTTGTTTTGGGAGAAAATGGGTGAATTTGGGAAGGAGATGTTGTTACATCAAATAAGTTGGCTTGTGTGTCCAGGGTGGAAGTCCCAAAAACCACGCGTTTACATGGGTGCCGATTTACGGTTTCCTGCGGACGCAATTTCCATGAAATGTGATACTTGTTCTAAAGATTCCCAGAGATATGATTCACTGCCCTATGTTCCATTGAAAAGGGAATGCTTTGTGAATTGTAATATAAACCTGTCATTGCATGGTTTGAAAGAGATATGAAATGTTTTGTCACGAGCCTTGCATATGTATTTCACCCTTATATCTTTGTTAAGATTCATATATAGTTTTGGATTGTTTCTACTGGGCTTTGGCTCACCCTATGTGGGAAAATCATTTTCAAGTGTAGATGATATGTCTCCGCCAAGACAATAGCTTGAGAGGACTTGAAAGCAAGGGCTTCATTTGTTTATTTGGTTGTATTTATTTGTACAAGCCTAAGGTTTTAACTGTATTGGATTTAAAAACCCTTTTGTTGTAACCCTTCTATTTTCTTTATGTCCATTCTATTATGTAACATATGCTATAGATTCATGGTTAGGCTTGTGAATGTGTACTTGCATATGTTACTTTTTTGTAAACTTAATTGGAAACTAATGGGAGATAATTACTTTATTATTGATGTTATTTATTAATGTTGTGGATGGATTATTATATTTATTTTCGGGCGTTATAGTCTTGCTTACGTAATACATTGCCTTTTGCCCTCTTTCTTCTTTTTGGACGACCACGACACTGACAGCGTGGTCCGAGATTGCCAAATATTGGAATAGGTCCTCTCTTGAAACTAGATTTGACAATACCAGTGGGATTGTCAAATACTTCTTCAAGTCGGTGAAGGAGACTTCACAATCATCTGTCCATAGAAAGTCTACGGCCTTCATCAATAGCTGGAAGAATGGCTTGCACTTATCTGAACTCTGGCTGATGAATTTGTTCAGCGCAACTGCCTTGCCGATCAAAACTTGTACTTCTTTTGCTTTCCTTAGGCTCTTTAGGTCAAGGATGGCCCTGATCTGATCAAGGCTTGCTTCTATTCCTCTTTTGGTCACCAGATATCCTAGGAATTTTCCAGATCCCACTCCAAAGGCACACTTTGAGGCATTAAAATGAAACTGATATGCCTTGAGGATATCAAAAACATCCTTCAAATTGGCTAGATGATCTGAAGGATCCTTGCTTTTCACGACCATGTCGTCAATGTAAACTTTCACGGTCTTTTCGATCAGATGTTTGAACATCTTTATTATTGGCCTCTGGTATGTTGCCCCTGCATTCTTCAGTCCAAAGGGCATCACTTTATAGTAGTAGAGTCCATTTGAAGTGATGAATGTTTTCTTCTCTTCGTCTGGAGCGTACATGGCTATCTGATGATAGCCTCGATATGCATCAAGGAAGCTTATCCTTCCATGGCCAGAAGTGGCATCCACAACTTGGTCTATCTTTGGCAAAGGAAAGCAATCCTTCGGGCAAGTCTTATTTAGGCTTGTGAAGTCTACTCAAATCCTTCACTTGCCATTCTTCTTCTTTACTACAATTGTGTCAGACAACCATGTCGAGTAGTTTACTTCTCGGATTGCCTGGGCCTCCACAACTTTTCTACTTCTTCTTCAACTGCTTGTATATAGACTAAAATTGGTCACCCGGCTCTCTGGACCACAGGTTTTGCCGTCCTGTCCATGTTGAGCTTGTGGCAGGTGTCCTCGGGGCTGAACCCCAGCATCTCGTAGGGCGTCTAGGCGAACACCTCTATGTTTTCTCGTAAAAGGGCTTCCAATTTTCTATCATTTTCCTCGGCCAAACCCGAGCCAAGGAGGAAAATTTGCTTTTCGTTCCCTTCTTGTACCAGAACCTTTTTAAGGGTTCCTGGCTCTTATCGTTGGACTCTTTGCTAACATCGTCCAAGACCTCTTGGACTTGGTCTTCTATTTCTGCCATCTCTACTTCTCTAATAGTGCAAGTGTATTTTATTGCCGCCATAGAGCAATTCTTCGCTTGCACTTGGTCTCCCCTTATCTCCTCCACCTCGAACTCAGTTGGGAACCAGAGTAGTTAGTGTAGTGTTGAGGGAACAACCCTCATAGCATGCAGCCAAGGTCTTCCCAAAATAACATTTTACGGAAAGAGGGTGTCTATCACGGTAAACTCTGTGGTTAACGTCTTGATTCTTTCTTGAACCTCCAGTTTCGTGGTCTCTAGTGGCCATGTAGGGGTTCCATTAAATTTGACCATAGAGTTGTTGGATTTTTCCAAATTGTCCTTGTGGAGGCTGAGCTCCTTGTAACATCTGACATATATAATGTCATAGGAGCTGCCTTGATCTATCAGTATACGGCTTACCTGGCATTCCCCGACTTTCAGAGTCACTACTAGAGCATCGTTGTGCAAATGCTGTACCATGTCTAGGTCTTCCTCTGTGAACGATATCATCAGCCCCCTGTAGATGCCTTACCCTCTGTGTCTCACCTCGAATTTCGTTCTCGTTGACCCTTGTATGGATTACGTTGATAACCCATGGTCTATCTGCCTCCAGGTGCCTAGGCCAACTTCGCCTGTTCTTTTCATGTCCTTACTTCATCTTTCAAGTCTCTCAGGTGTCCCTGTCTGACCAAATCTTCTAGGTGTTGCTTCAGGGCCCTGCATCCTTGAGTCATGTGCCAATTCTCGTGTGGTAGGCACAACTCTTCCCGAGGTTTCTGCCCATTGACCTGCCGAGATCCCTTGATCTTGGTTTCCTTGGTCCTTGGGGTTCTTGGGGATTCCTTCCACCAGGATTCTGCCCATCCGGCATTCTAGGATCACTGATGTGAGTTTCTAGGTCTCTTTTCGTGTAGGGGGACTGTTGGCAGTGTAACCAGTCCCTCCTTCTGGGTGTTAACGTTTTCTGCCAGAGTCAGCATCTCTGGCAAGGCAGTGCCAGCTGCATCAGCTTGCTTTGTATCATGAAGTTCACCACCTTCTGCAGATCCCTTAATTTGTTCGCTAAGTCCTTCAGTTCATCGTCTCTCCTCAAGCATCTTTCTTTCCGTACCTAGCAATCACTTTCATTGTAGTACTCTTCTTGGTTTCCTCTTCTTGGGCCATTACACTCCCCTGCAGCATTGTTGGTATCAGGGTTCACTTCTTGTACCTCTTCGTCATCGTTTCACATTCTAGTGTTGGGATCTACGTACTCTTCTTCTTCATTATGCATATCGTCCCCGAACTCTCACCTTTTGTTCGGCATTAGTCATCTATCCTATTAAGTTCCCACAGATGGCGTCAAATTGTGGGTATTGATTTCCGACCAGGGAAGTTAGTTGGAGAGCACAAGACAGAATAAATTAAACCAAGCACATGCCAACAAGAAGATAAGAATACCATGGTGGCCAGTCCACTCGGGGGCACTACAACGATCAACTCAGTCAACTTATCTCTCAAAGATTTCACACAAGTATTTAGTGCACAAGTAAAAGCATACCTTAGACCCACGAAGATGCCTCACTTTTATAGCCAACAGTGCCCTCGTCCACTAGTAGTCTCACTTTATAGGACTCAAGCACAATGCTTATCTTGGACTCTTAGTTAGATATGGATGAACCGCTCAAAAGTCTCATCTTTTTCCGAACAAAGCATATTACTTATCTAGGACTCTTGTCCTCTATCAAAATATCTCAGATTCCGGAATCACTGCACCATATCTTAGCAACACCACAATCTCGGCATCATGGCTCGTCTACGTGGCATCTTGGGCAACACCTCAGCCAAAACCTCGGCCACGTGGTGCGACCCTAAAAATACATCCCCGCAATAAGTTAATAGGAACAAACGAAAAGTTGAAATTGTGCCTAATTTCAAATTTCAGTTAAATTGAAGAAATTGAAAGTTCGAGGTTTAATTTGTTATAAGGGTTAAATTTTACCCTTTTTTAAAATTTTTTTTTTATATAATAATTTTTCCTAAAAAACTCTCTACACTCATTACATAAAAGTTATGTACAGGATGGAATATCTCTAATAATACTCCATCTTCCTTCGTAGAGGAGGCCAACAAGTAGGTTTAAACAAGTAAAAATGAGTTATTCACTTGAAAAAGAATTAATATAAACTTACTTATATGGGTTGGACAAATGAACCTGACCTAAGTTTCTTTATTTTTCTTTTCTTTCTTTTTTTAATAGGTGCTGGTGGTAAATGTGGAGTGGCGGCGGCAATAATTGATCAATTACGGTGACTACATAAATAGTAATGATGGAAGTAGTGGTAGTGGTTATGGAATTATAACAGCATCAATGTGTAGCTTAGCTTTTTTGCGCCCCCTTTCGGAAGCTCGAAACGAAGCCCTACAGTTTAGACTCCTGCGGTTCTGAATCTAATCTCACAAGTGCAATGTGAAACTGATAATCACCATTGGAAAATTGATTTTGAATCAAAAATTGCCAAAATTAGACTGCTTTGCTAGATATGGAGTCGCCACCTAAATATTTTATTTTTGGGGAAATTTAGGAAACCCGTGACTCGTGCCCAAGGCAACGTGTCCATCATCACGAAAGTTGTCTCGGCTCGGGAACTTAGGTACGAGAGAGGAAGGTCATGAATTGAGCACCCCCGCTCGCCCGATCAAAGATCGACCTCTACTAATCATTGTATGATTTTTTATAAACGTTATGTGCTCTTGTTGATTATTAAGCTAGCTTTACTATGTGATGTGCACAAGCAAGTATAGACTAGTTTGCTCAAGTTGAAACAATTCAACTCATGTTTGTTTTTGCGAAAATGGTTTGAATTTGCCACCTCAAGTGGGCTTAAAGTTTGCGGATTTGCCACCAAACATAATGGGCTTAAAATTGATTTTCCACTTAACAAAGTGGGCTTACAAAAGACATGCATTCATTGAATCGTTCCAATTCAAGCAACAAGCCTTCATCCACAGGCATTCAAGCAGTTTATCAAATAAGCATTTAGCCTCATGGCAAGCATGCTAGACATGGCAACATTCACAATCATGCAAATATGCTGAAGTGTTAAAAACTCACCTAGTACTCCAACGCATGATTCATAACTATACAAGATGCCTAATCCAATGCATGCAATATGCAATTAATAGGCTCAGCTACTAATATGGCATATGAAACAATTTGATAACATGCGGTTAAACATGTATTCAAAGATTTATAACAATGCAGTTTGAATGATGAGCCTCACTGCATGCAAGACAAGATGAATGTATGCAAGCATAAGGTATGCTAATTTGAAACATGATGCTTCTAAACTAACCATCGAAAGCGGTTAAGTAAAAGGGAGAAAGACGTGGGGTTGGAAGACATACACGCACGCATGCACACTTATTATAACATTACGCCATCGTGAAGGAGGGTCCAAACAAAACTAGCTAAGCTACACTACTTAACTAATTATTACAACACTTGAAATGAATTAACTAACTATTCTAAGATAATTAATTATTACAATTAAATAATTAACTATCTAAGTTAATTAAATATTACAAAGTAAACTAATTAGTTAAACACTTAACTAATTTATTACAAAGCAACTAAGCTAATTAATTACAACACGAATTAACTAACTAATCTACTTAAATAGTTACAACATTTGACATTTGCATGAATTAGCTACAACTAATTAACTAAATGGCCTCGGGAAACAAGGGATGCATGCATGCTTGGTTTCCACACGAAGAACATCCGTTGTCTGCCCTTGAAAGCCTCTGTTTGCACAACCTTTGCACTATTTCCTTCTCCAGATCAACTCTGACATGCCTCACAAGCACATTGCCCAAAATTCATAGGTGGCTGGCAGGCCACCATTGAAGGGTTGCCATCCAACAGTGATGGCCTGCCGGCCACTGTTGATGCACAATCCTATGCTACAACAGAGAGCAAACACGGCAAAGAGATGGTATTCTCACAGGTTGTATGTACTGTGTATCTCTCCTTATCATCAAAACAAGCTCAAAGGAGTGATATATTTGGCCCTCAAACCATAAATCAAGCAATTTTCATGCATGATGGCTAAGGGACCAATTTGTACAAGTTCAATGAATGCAAAAACAAGACTCAAATGCCACCACCCTATCATGCATGAGGGCAACGAGGACCTAGGAAAGTGGCACATTTCATCACTTTTGAGCATGAAATGTCCCATTTTCCTTGTGTTCAAATTAACGTCCGATTTGAATACATGCAATGCAACACAAAGAAATGCTTATCTTGTCACTTTTACTCACCAATTTTGTTTACACATTTTAGTTACCAAATCATTCTTTAATCAATTTGTCCATTGGTGAGTGTCTTCTAAGATGAAAGAAGTGTCAACCAAGGAATAATGTAAGGCAAGAGAGAGATCATGCCGTTGATAATGAACCCTCAAAGAGGATTAAACCATTAAGCATGACCTTAATATCAAGTTTAAAGGATCCCAAGTTTGAAACAACTCTCAAAATCAAATGAAAGAGTGAAGCAAAGAGGGAGGTTGCAAAGTTTATAGTGATGAAATAAAGTGAAAAACAACACCAAAAGATGCTATTAACTCAAACAAGAGGTGTCTAAGACCCTAAAACACCAACTTGTGGGGACTATTACACTACAACCATGCAAAGCAAGACTCAAATGAACTAACCAGCCCAAAACAGAGCTAAAGAAGGCTATTTCAGAGGCTAAAACATGCTGGAATTGAGCTAAGTTAAGCTAGAAAAACATGCTAACATATGGAGCTAACTGGGTATGCAAACAAGACACAAGGGAGGGAGGCTAACCCCTCCAAAGTTAGACTTCAAAATGAGTTTTTTGCTACTGAAAAACCTCTGAAATTCAGTGGTTAAAAGGCTCAAAAAAGTTGGATTGAAAGTGGTGAACAAAGGTACAAAAGCTATACAAACAAAGAAGTAAGAAGGGTGAACCACCCCTAATTGAAAATGGCCTAAAACCACCACCTTTAGGCCACAAAAACAGAGTTTTTTACAGTTCAAAACCAGCCCCAAAACAACCCAAAAACAGTAGAAGATGATGGCAAAGCAAGTATGTAAAACAAACTAACAAAACAAGTGTTATACCTCTTGAAGCCAAGGCACAAATTAGGCAACAAAGCAAGCCACAACCACCTTCTAGAGCTCAAAGAGGGTCTCAAGTAACCTTAACCCAAAGAGAATCAACTTTGGTCAAGGGAGTGTATGCAAAAGTATAGGATTTGTGAGGAAATGTATACAAAATTGGAAGAGAGAGAGAGAGAGAGAGAGAGAGAGAGAGAGAGAATTTTGATCCAAAATTTCTAATCTCTCAAAATGGGGGAAAAGGTCCCATATTTATAGAAAAACAACCCTTTAGCTGAGTTATATCAGTCGATACACGTGTATGGTGATCAAGCCCATTGTGCCAACAGCTGGAATAGTTGTCAAGAAAATATCTGCAAAAAGGCATCAATGGCCGGTAGGCCACTAATGTGGCCGGCCGGCCACTAGTGATGGCCAGTAGGATCAATTGGTGGTCGGCAGCCACCAAGGGTTGCAAGCCTGAAGATTTTGGTCCAAAACAGGGCACATAATGGATGGGGTTTGAAGGCTCAAAGACAGGGATTCCGCCGAGGACTTCGGGCACCAAAACGAGCACAAATAGTCACAATCATCGAGTGCACAAACGATGACGTCCAAGTCTTGAGGATAGTAAAAAATGGGGTGTCTACAGTTACCCCTCTTTGATAGAACTCAGAAGTCACGAAATGATGTGAGTGAATGTCAAAGCCTAGAGACAACCCATTTTTGACAAGGCCGAAGACTTGGACAAACAAACAAGTTAAAAACAATTAGTTGCGCCCGTAAGATGCCTACGTATCCCTTTGCAAGGAATCAAACCAGTGTAGCTCTGGGGCAAGATGCAAGTGATATGCACGATGCAAGAACATAACTTATGATCATGCAATGAGGCTGTAACGAAACATTTAAATGCAAATGCAATTCAACGAAAATGCCACATTCAAACAAACTGAAATAAGGTACATCAATCTCAAATATGAAAAGAAGTAAGAAAATAAACACGCCACGCGTGGGAATCATGAGCCAAACCACACTTCATGCAGAAAGGACGTAAGAAAATTATGCAAGCTTAACTACGCAACGCGTAGAAAAGGCGAAGAGCTACATAACTATCGAGCGCACCTAAGGTTGCAACCGAGATCCTAATGTGTTGCACACGTGAGAAGAAAAAGGGTGGTGTGAACATCGGGACGCACCCGAATGTTTGTAACCGATACAAACAATCCACGCATTTCACACGAGAAGATAAAAGTTGGTGTGAGCACCGGGACACACCAAAATGTTTTTAACCGAAGGGTTGGTGTGAACACCAGGCATACCCGAATGTTTTTAACCGAAGGGAATGGTGTGAACACCGAGATGCACTCGAATGTTTTTAACCGAAGGGTTGGTGTGAACACCGGGCGTACTCGAATGTTTTTAACCGAAGGGTTGGTGTGAACACCGGGACACACCCGAATGTTTTTAACCGAAGGGGATGGCGTAAACATCGTGACGCACCTGAATGTTTTTAACCGAAGGGTTGGTGTGAACACTGGGACGCATCCGAATGTTTTTAACTAAAGGGTTGGTGTGAACACTGGGCATACCCGAATGTTTTTAACCGAAGGGTTGGTGTGAACACCGGGACGCACCCGAATGTTTTTAACCGAAGGGGATGGTGTGAACACTGGGCATACTCGAATGTTTTTAACCGAAAGGTTGGTGTGAACAGCGGGACGCACCCGAATGTTTTTAACCGAAGGGGATGGTGTGAACAGCGGGACGCACTCGAATGTTTTTAACCGAAGGGTTGGTGTGAACACCGAGCGTACTCGAATGTTTTTAACCGAAGAGGATGCTGTGAACACCGGGCATACCCGAATGTTTTTAACTGAAGAGGATCTAACGCATCTCACGCGAGAGGAGAGAAAGTGGAAAGATATGATCTGAAGGGCACAAATGATTTTACCTGGAAATCCTCTGAATGAATCGTACATACAATATCGTGTATGTGAAGGAAAGAGACTTAACAAATGCGATACAGTATGAATGCATGTTTCATGCGAGACAAACAATCGAGATGCAATGTTAATGGCATGTTCTATGCAAGAAACAAAAGCATAAGCATATTCTATGCATGATTAAAAAAGCAAATGCAAGATGCACATACAATTCTCGTGAGATGCACATTTTACAACAACATATGTGAAATGCATATTCTTTGCCACAAAGTGAAGTGCACGTTCTGTGCAACAACGAAAAAGAAATGCACATTCTATGCAAGATAACAAAGCATGATTTGACAGAAACAAACTCAAAGGCAAATTTCGATTCACCTCTCGAAAGAATTGTAATGTATTTAAAGGATACACCTTGTCCACGTTAACAAGTGATGAACATCGTGCACCGAAAACACAGTTTCGAGCTTCTGCAAAGACATTTTGAACTAAACAATGAACAAACCCTTCTATTCTTGAAGACCAAAGACACAAAGCAGCATTAGGACTCCAAGGGAAACCTCAGAACACTTGTCGGCCACTAGAGGGGGCTGCCGGCCATATGCCGGCTACTAGTGATCACTACCGGCCACCTGTGGCAGATTTGGGGCAAATTGGTCAATTTGCCTCGGCTCTTTAAGTATAGGGCTCCACACTTCATTTCCTCACTTCTCAAGGGCCGAAATCTTCCTCCCCCTCTCTCTAGACACTCGTTTTCTCTAAATCCGCGCTTTCTACGCATTTTTCAACGCCCCATGCGAAATTGATTCGCTAAACTCTCTTTGTTTACTCCATTTTAAACCGATTGAAATTTGATTTTAGTGTTTTTTCTTGGCGTTTCACCTTTCAAGGCTTATTCCCCTCAAGTTTCTCTTGGGTTTTGTACCTTTTCCTGGGCTTTGACTTTTTCTCTACTTTCTCTCTCTTAGGGTTGACTTCTTCTAAGTTTGCCCTTTTTCCTCCATTTTCGACCACTTTCTCATCTTCTTTCTAGATGGCGGATGACATACCTCATGACGGAGCTCCCCCGGAGATCCCACCCCAGTTGTCTCCAGAGATGGAGGCGGAGCCTAAGCCAGTGCTACTACCACTCGGGATTCGGCCCTTTGATCTGACGGCAATCCATCCTTAGACGCATGTGCTACCCCCTGGGGGTATCAGGCACTTCAGAGCATTTATGGGATGCGCAGCAGAGGATCTTTTGCTACGGGAGCCGGACTCCCATTTGTCTTACGGCACCACCGAGGTATATACTGTATTATCATGTTTTCTTCACTATACATTGCATTTCTTGCCTTAACTGTGTTCCTTGCTTCAACTGTAATGTTTACACTGCATTGCTTGCCTCTTACCGCATTTCTTGCCCTAATCACACTCTTGCACTGTATTTCTTACACTGCCTTTTCATTTGCTTGTTCTCATATCGTTGTATATCACTGTTTTGATCACATGAGGACTCTCGTGCTATCAGGGGTTATGGAGCCACGTCCGCGAGGGACTAGTACATGGAGCTTCCTGCCGGTGTCTGCTACATCATCGACGAGGCTGGCTTCGGCTTATTCTGCATGGGGCTGTCACGCCATATTGTGAGTCACCCACTTCTTGGTGCATTAGTGGAGCGGTGGTGGGATACCACCAACTCCTTCCACTTCTCTGCCACTGGGGAGATGACGATGACTCCTTATGACTTCGCCATGCTCACAGGCGTAGAAGTAGGGGGTCATTGGATCCCTTACAATATGGACATAGGCGAGTGAGAGGCCGCCTGGCTACACCTGCTAGGAGCACGTCCATCTCTCTTCCGACCGGGGATGGTACGATATAGCTGGTTCGCTGAGCGTTTCCGAGGGAGAGAGCCAAAGACCTCAGAGGAGACCGAGCATTACACCTGAGGCTTCTTGATGTTCCTACTCAGCACCACCTTGTTTGTGAACATGTGAAACACTGTAGGGTAATATCTCCTGAGCACTCTGGTGGACTTATCTCAGGTCTGACTTTATGATTGGGGCGGTGCTGGCCTAGCCACATTGTATGGCTATATGAGCTCGACATCCCACAGGAGGGGAGACAGAGTTGGAGGCTACTGGTGAGCCTGGGAGGTACGCTTTACATTTCTTCTTTGCATTTTCTGCCTTCCTTTTCAGTACTTTCTACTTTGCATTTTCTGTACATTGCACACACATTCTGCTTTCTGCATTATACATTCTCTATACATTGCACACACACATTCTGCTTTCTGCATTCTACATTCTACATTCTCTGTATTTATATGCTGTACACTCACTGTTGCTCTTTCTTTGTAGCTTTGGGTATATGCATATTTCCCGACCCTCGCCCCAGAGCCTGAGGTAGAGATGCCTTCTGTTGTACCATACTCTCACCGGGAGATGCCTGCGGAGGACCCGGTCCGTTGGTACTTCGACACAGTGACTGTCACGGAGGCAACTTAAAACTCAAAGTTATTTTTGCTTTACTTCAGCTTTGATTCATATTGCAATATCTGATGGCAACTAAACAATCTGTGCATTCTCTGTTTGTAGATCACTTGGCTGCCTTGGGCAACGATGCCAGATGGAGTTCGGGATCAGTATGCCGGAGCTCGAGGGGCTTCCCATTTTTGGCTTCTGCTAGAGGGCCCAGTTTGCCAAGCTTGGTTTCTAGGCTAGCGATTTGTGTGCCAGACCTTGGGTTTGCCTGAGCCGGTATTTCCCATACCGCTTGTAGTATCTATGAGGGCCACAGAGAGCCTCTCTTCCCAGGAGATGATTCAGTTCACTAGGGGCCTGGACGCCGACTACTTCCTCAGGGAGGGGGGCTATGCGATATTCATCCAGACACACCTTATGCCTCTCTTGACGGGAGCTCGTGCTCGTGCAGGTAGAGCAGCAGATACCCCTTCGGCGAGTAGGACCCGGGGGATGAGGGCCTTGGCTAGAGGGGTTCCTTCCGCGGGACAGGCTACCGGTTGGCCATAGATCCCGACCACACCGACATGCTGGAGGCCAGCTGGGATGTCCTATCAGATTCTGATTGAGCCAGCGGAGGCCAGACATAGATACGTCAGAGCTAGCAATGCACCTTTGGTATGTACCACTTCTTTTCCAGTTTTTCATTCTCTTTCTGATATTCATTCCTTCCGGATAGTAATCATTCCCAATGCATTTGCAGGCACCCCTAGGTTACACTGAGGGATTGCTCGAGCTAGTAGTGTTATTCGAGAGCATGATACTAAGGAGGGAGGTGATGGGTCGTTGAACACACCAAAAATTAAATACTAAACTACACCAAATTCTTTCAGAATAATGGCAAGTCCAGGTATCGATCCACAGGGACAATTGTGAAATTAATCTAATTTAATTGTTAAATTCCTAAATTAATTTTGATAAAAAGATTGATGGTTCATAACCTAATTTAATAACAAATAAAATAAACTAAGGAATTAAATTATCAACTATAACTGACAGTGGATTTACTGAATTGGGGGAAAAACTAGGGCAAAGAGTCCACCACTAGCCACGTAATTAGGGTTTCCAATTGAAATCAATTATGCTATGGTTTGAACGGATTAATGCTTCGCAACTACAAGCTCAAAGCATTTAACAAGAAGATCATCACGTTCAATGTACGAGCACGAACCATCTCAAGTAATACGAATCGTTCACTCTAAACTAGGGTAGTGATACGACTCGCTCCTCGTAGTATGGTTCGTCTCATACCTTGAATGTGAAGGAATAGAAAACTCATGTATGGATAACATTCAACAATCACAGAAAGTCAAATATTCGAAGAAATAATGAAAACTATATAAAAGAAACTTCTGAATCGCCATACAAATGTTGAAACCTTTACATAATTAAAAATCAAAAAGAAAACTAAATAATTACATGGCTAGGGTTTCATCAAAACTCTAGAAAAGGAGACTAGCCACTCATGGAGGAGTGGAAGGAGGTAGATGGAGAAGGAACCACCATGGGAGACATCCTTGAAGCTTTTTGTTTCTTTTCCCTTCCAAACCCTAGCCTCTCTCTTTAGGTCAGAACAAGTTCAGAACCCTAATCCAGCCTTTTCCTTTCCTTTTTATACTTTTGATCCCTTCCAAACAGGTTTAAAACGTCGGGTTGACTTTTCCAGAAAAAGTCAACGTACGTGCGGGAAAATCAACTCTCTCCAAATTCTATCTTTTTGCCCATTTTATGCACCGACTATGTACAACCTAATTGACATTCAACACACATAAAGTATACGGTTTGACCAGCAAGTGAAGTTAAGAGATTCTAAGTAACAGCCTCAATGATGCACATTTCGGCCTTAATCAGGAGGCGCTGCTCAGTCTTCATGGCATCAAGATATTTTCCTTATTCTCTGCTCTCAATTCAGTATTTTCCACACTGTTATACACTATTCTCACTGTAGCACTGCTATTCATATCACAGTATACATTCTGCCCCTTGTCACATCACATTGATATGCTGCACTGACATACTGTACTGCACTTGCATTGTATCTGGCTCATTGCATTCTTCCATTTTCATCATATTGCATCTGCAACTATACTTTGTATCTGATGTGCCAATACTGCCCCTTTTCTGTTTAGGTTCCAGCCTTACCGAGAGCACCAGCGGTGGCGGCGCTTGCACCATCACCACCTCCTTCAGTAGCAGAAGGGAGGGAGAGACAGGCCCCAACACGCAGCCGAGAGGGATGTCATGGTCGAGGCCAAAGGAGCCCTTCAGAGCCAGTGTTGAGTGATGATGATGCCGAGACCAGTGGCTTCGAGGAGGCAGTGAGTCTATAGTCTGAGTCCTCTGAGAGTGGAGATGATGTTGAGTCGGGCTCTAAGGCAGAGAGTGGCGATGATTCCGGTTCTAGCTCATCATCTGAGTCAGATAGCGGTGCTGATGAAGATAGCTATGAGTCCCCACCTAGGAAGAGGACGAAGAGGGCCTCTTGAGCCTGAGATAGCTGGCGTTGATTTTCTTATATTTTTGCATAGTTTCTTTTTTGTTAGTAGTGTTAGCACATTATACAGCTTCATAAAGGTTTTATTTGCTTTAAAAAAACTTGTACTGCACTTTTGTAAAAACAACCATGATCGGAATGAAAACCAGTTTTTCTTTGAAAAAGTGTTGTACTTTGCATCATGAGCACCACTTAGCACGGAATGGAGATTTGAATTTGATGCTGAAAACTGAATACTTGTATTGCCACAACAGTCTTAATTAGGTAACGAACCGACCAACAACTGAAATTCTAAACACAACATATAACTCGATAATCAAAATAGCAAAACAAAACAACTTGATAAACAAAACAAAACAACTCGAATATAACTCAACGAACTTGCTAAAACTAAAAGGACTCGAAACAAGACCTCAAAATGCATAAAGAACAGAACAAAACACATGTTTTCATCATTCTCAACACACAGGTGGACAGCAGGATAGACACGATAGCTGTCGGCCACTTAAAGAGCTTGCCGGCCACATGCTGACCATAAGAGTGGTTTGCTGCCCACCAATGTGCAAAACCTCTAGATTATTGATAGCTGGCTTCCACTCACTGCCTTATCTTCTACAAAAGCTTCAGTTTCGTCATTTCTTCTCCAAAACTCATTTTGGCTGCTATTTTTGCCACAAATGGAGCCATTTCTTGCCCAAAACCTCTCGTATTGGATTGCGACTTTGGATGGCTCGGAAAAGGTGAATTTTCGGGATTTTGGCATAAATGCACTTTTCCTGCTGAGTCGTTCTCGGCTTTGTTTTCCATTCCTTCATGCCGCGGCTAGGTGTTGGAACCCGATTACACATGTCTTTAGCTTCGGGGGACAAGAGATATGCCCGACAATCGAAGAATTTCAAGTGCTAATGGAGTCCCGGCGTGATGAGGAAATCTTGCCTCAGCCTCGTTTTGGTCACATCCAAGCTTTGGGATGGATGTGCTGACTTACTCTATGTGAGGCTCGTTCCTTGGTTCACAATGGAGAGTTGGACATCCCTAGTTTGATTCATCGATTTTCTGAAGTTGGTGACCTAAGTAATCTGCTTTGGCGGGGTTTTCGACAACACGCCCTTTGTTTGTGCATGTTAGCTCATTCCTTTTTTGCCCTTAGTTTCGGAGGGTCTAGCATTCGGCTAATTGAAGTGGCCCAAGGTTTGAAAGAGGGCAAGAGTTGCATTGGCTTGGTGCTGGCCGAGACTTTGATGGGCTTAGACGCCTTTCATCGGCGAGAGACCACCAAATTCGCGGGGGGTCCACTGCTTCTTCAGGTAACTTTTCCCACTCTTTCTAATATGTGTTTCTCACATCACTCAGCACTCATGCTCTATTTTCCTCTCGAAGCCCTTTTCTCACTTTTCTCTCAACATACATCTCTCTATTCTTTAATATCTCTTTTCTTTCATCCCTCCCCAGATATGGCTTATGGACAAGCTGAAGGTAGTGGACTCTTGCCCTGCATACTCAACCCGAGCATACTTTTTTCGTCAACAGCTAGTGAACTTCTCGAATGAGGGATGGTGATGCCATTGGATGTGCAACAGGTGTGCTGCTGATATTGCTTGCCGTTGCCCCCAGCTTAATCAGACTGAGATGAGCTATAGCATGACCTGGCAACCTGGCATTGAGCTGCTTGGCTTTACACACAGTGTATTCTACTTCCCATTCTGGTTCAGATGTCAATTTGGACATGATCAGACTTGCCCAGAGGAGGGGGTAGAGTACTTGGTTTCATTCCCTGTCCGAGGTTCACATTTGGCTAGATACCTCACTACTTGGAGGACGAGAGAGCTTTTGGCTCCTGCCCCTAGTTTTAGCTATGCACTTTCTGGCGAGTGCTTGACTTGGCTCGAAGATGAGGCACAATCTGGGGCCACTTTGGCATCAGAAGCTTCCACAAGCATGAGCAGGGGACGCAGGAACACCTGACTCATCTATGTCCCTAATTTATTGCTTTGATCTTACTTTTCAAGTTTTATGCATGTAATAAAAGCAGCTTTGATTTGTATTGAGAGTCGGAGAGCTTTGTATTGAAATCAATGAAATTGAAGTTGTGAGTATTGAAAGTTTTCCTTTTGGTCCAAAAATGGTCTAAGTTGTAAAAGGTAAATTTTGAGCAAAAATCAACTTTTATTAAAACTTTTCAAAACCATTTTCGATGATGATCACAACTTGACACGCACAAAATCTATCCTTGAGATGTACAACCCCGAATTCAAAGATCACAAATTGCCCCTTGACTGAATAGCACTGCACAACATTGTAACCAGTTCTCAGAAAGGATCACAACCGAACATTCAGATAAAGAATAGACAAAGATGACCTGATCAGACACATGGACAGGACAGTTGAATTGGAAGTGTTTATGGCCGAACTTCAGGATGAAGTTGCCTACGTATCCCGAAGATGGGAATCAGGCCTTACGTAGTTCGGTTTAGGTTCGCTCGAGTATTAACGCTCTCCTTTTGCGTTCTAACTTTTGCCAAGGCCGCCTTGTAGGGTTTTCAACCTTGCGAGCTCAGTTTTTCTTTATTTCCATTTTTTTTGGTGCTTTAACTTTTGCCTAGGTTGCCCTTCCAGATTTTCGGCCTAGTGAGCCTCTCAGGGGTAATATTTCTTTAACTTGACCATGTTGATCGGTTGGAAAAATTCTAGGCCATCCAGGTCCATGAGAATAACAGCTCCACCCGACAGATAGTTTTGATGATGTAAGGACCAGTCCAATTGGGTCTGAACTTGCCCCTAGGGTCATGGATAGGAGCTCGGTTGTCTTTCAGCACCAAATCCCCTTCTTTGAGATTCCGGGAATTAACCTTCTTGTTAAAAGCCCTAGCAATCCTATGTTGATAGTCTTGAACATGGTACAATGCTTTCAGCCTTCTCATTAAACAACATCAGTTCTTCAAACTTGTTCTGCTCCTAATCCGCCTCTGCTATCTGACACTCAGCCATAACCCGCAGCAAAAAAACTTCTATTTCAATTGGCAGAACAGCCTCCATCCCGTAAACAAGAGAATAGGGAGTTGCCCCAGTAGACGTTCGAATTGAAGTTCTATAACCCCAAAGTGCAAATTGCAATTTGTTTGGCCAATCCCTGTAGGTCTTAACCATCTTCTGTAGAATATGCTTGATGTTCTTGTTGGCGGCCTCAACAGCTCCGTTGGTTTGTGGCCGGTATGTAGATGACTTATGGAAAGCGATGTTGTATTTTTCCAACAAGTCAATGACTTCTTTCTTAAAATGGGAGCCATTATCTAAAATAATCTCGTTCGGGACTCCATAATGGCAAATGATGTTATTTCGGATGAACTTAGCCACATGCGCTGCCTTCAACACTGCATAAGACTGAGTTTCCACCCACTTTGTGAAATAATCAATTGCCACCAGAATGTATTCATGCCCATTTGACCCTTTCGGTGTAACTACGCCGATGACATTGATTCGCCAGACTGAGAAAGGCCATGGTGAAGTAATGTCGTACAGCTTCGACGGCGGGATATTCATACGATTAGCATGAATTTGGCATTTGTGGCATTACCGACCAAAACTGATACAATCCTCCTCTGTAGTAGACCAGTAGTAACCTTGCCTGAGAATCTTCTGAGCTAACATTACCTCGTGCATGTACACTCCGCACTCTCCTCCATGGATGGCCTTCATTAGGCGTTTTGATTCCTCTACGTCGACACACAGCTTGTGCATTCCCAGATGACCCCTCTTGTACAGTTTACCTCCGCAGATGATAAATTGAACGGCCACCCGCCGTATTGCCCTCTTATCTTTGGCATTTGCCCCTGGTGGATAAACCCCCTTTTCCAAGAAGTTCCAGATGTCATAGAACCAAGGGTTTTGATCTTGCACTTCATCTATTGCGGCGATAGTTTCGTAGGCTGGCGTATACCTTTGCTCAATGATGATCGGACGCATCCGGACTCCAAACGGGATGTCTATCATGGAAGATAGAGTTGATAAGGCGTCAGGGAACCTGTTGTTCTCTCTTAATAGATGTGTGAAGGTTAGCTTCTCAAACCTAGGAATCAGAACGTCCAGGGTTTGGTGATAGATTTTCATATTTTCTTCCTTGACCTTCCAGTCTCCTTTTGCTTGAGACACAACTAGGTTCGAATCCCCAATGACGTCCAACCTTTTTGCCCCTAGTTCTAGGGCGGTTTCTAAACCAGCGATACACGCTTCGTATTCTGCTTCGTTATTGGATACCTTGAACCGGAGTTTAAAGGCTAAGGGTATATGGGAATTGTCGGGTGCTATCAGCAACACCCCTATCCCATAACCATACTAGTTAGACGCTCCGTCAAAATACATTGTCCAAATCTCTTCCTCGACTTGCAGAATGGCTTCATTTGGGAATAGGTATTCTACCGCTTCATCCCCTTCCACTGGGTGATCTGCCAGGAACTTAGCTACCGCTCTTCCCTTGATAGACTTGCGAGTAACATACTTCAGATAAAATTCAGAGAGAAGGAGCAACCAACGAGCTAGCTTACCCGTAAGCGCTGGTTTCTCAAAGAGATATTTGATGGGATCTAATCTCGAAGCCAGTATTACGGAGTGAGCTAACAAGTAGTGTCTCAACTTCCTGGTAGCCCATACCAAGGCTAGGCAAGCTTTCTCTAGCGGGGTGTAATGAGTCTCATAATCCAGCATTTTCTTGCTCAAATAATAGATGGCTTTCTCCACCCTATTCTCAGATTCCTGAGCAAACATGCATCACATCGTTGTGTCCATTACTGACAGATACAAAATCAAAGGCTTCCCCGGCTCCGGCGGTGACAACACAGGCGGATTTTGAAGATACTGTTTGATCTGCTCAAAAGCAAATTGGCATCGATCATCCCATCAGAACTTCTTTCCTTTCTTCAAGAGACCAAATAGTGGTTCACAAGTCAAGGTTAATTTAGAAATAAATTGTCTTATGAGTTGCACTTTACCCAGAAAGCCTCGCACCTCCTTTTCAGTCCTTGGTGGTGGCATTTCTAGGATGGCCTTGATTTTAGAAGGATCTACCTCGATACCCCTCTGTGTGATCAAGAAACCTAGCATTTTCCTTGCTGTTACATCGAAAGTACATGATTAAGGCCAAAATGTGCATCATTGAGGCTGTTAATTAGAATCTCTTAACTTCACTTGCTGGTCAAACTGTATACTTTATGTGTGTTGAATGTCAATCAAGTTGTACATAGTCGGAGCATAAAATGGGCAAAAAGATAGAATTTGGAGGGAGTTGACTTTCCCACACGTGCGTTCACTTTTTCTGGGAAAGTCAACCCGACGTTTTAAACCTGTTTGGAAGGGATCAGAAGTATAAAAAGGAAAGGAAAAGGCTGGATTAGGGTTCTGAACTTGTTTTGACCTAAAGAGAGAGGCTAGGGTTTGGAAGGGAAGAGAAACAAAAAGCTTCAAGGATGTCTCCCATGGTGGTTCCTTCTCCATCTACCTCCTTCCACTCCTCCATGAGTGGCTAGTCTCCTTTTCTAGGGTTTTGATGAAACCTTAGCCATGTAATTATTTAGTTTTCTTTTTGATTTTTAATTATGTAAAGGTTTGAACATTTGTATGGTGATTTAGAAGTTTCTTTTATATAGTTTTCATTATTTCTTCGAATATTTGACTTTTTGTGATTGTTGAATGTTATCCATACATAAGTTTTCTATTTCTTCACATTCAAGGTATGAGACGAACCATACTACGAGGAACGAGTCGTATCACTACCCTAGTTTAGAGTGAACGATTCGTATTACTTGAGATGGTTTGTGCTCATACATTGAACGTGATGATCTTCTTGTTTAATGCTTTGAGCTTGTAGTTGCGAAGCATTAATCCGTTCAAACCATAGCATAATTGATTTCAATTGGAAACCCTAATTACGTGGCTAGTGGTGGACTCTTTGCCCTAGTTTTTCCCCCAATTCAGTAAATCCACTGTCAGTTATAGTTGATAATTTAATTCCTTAGTTTATTTTATTTGTTATTAAATTAGGTTATGAACCATCAATCTTTTTATCAAAATTAATTTAGGAATTTAACAATTAAATTAAATTAATTTCACAATTGTCCCTGTGGATCGATACCTGGACTTGCCATTATTCTGAAAGAATTTGGTGTAGTTTAGTATTTAATTTTTGGTGTGTTTAACGACCCATCAAATTTTGGCGCCGTTGCCGGGGACTTCTGGCGAAATTAGTTAATTTAAAGTTACATTCTTATTTTAATTTTTAGTTTAGGATTTTATGCTTTTGTGTTGCTAAGTGTGCAGAGCGTTTGAAACTAGAGCTATCACCGAAGTGCAAGTGGAGCGCAGCCGAGCTAAAAAAAAAAAAAACCGCAGCACTAAAGTGAGTAAACAGAAGCAAACACTCACAAGCAAAGTACCAAAGTGCTAAAATGAAAGTCAAAGCTCAAACAGAGGTTGGAGACAACGTCTACACGTCAAGCATCCGCAAGACGAGTAAAGCGTTTTCGTTAAATCGCCGTGAGTATTTCTTTTTTAGCATTCTACTTTCATAACTTAGTGCACTCAAGTCAAACTTTTTGTGTGTGTGTGGGTAGTGTATGCACGGGCGCCGTTCTTGTCGCCCTGAATTGTGGAGTTTGGAACTTGAACTAGAAAGGACCCTTAGGAGACTTAGGGCCTCTGTCGTGTTCCTAGGCTTGAATATTCATATTCATACATCGAGCCATTAGAGATGGCAGATCCTAATGTCCCGAATGTGCCTAACCGGACCCTTAAGTATTATTTTACACTCACTGCATCTACATCACCATCATGCATCCAATTACCCAACACCACTGCTGCTCATTATGAGATTAAGTCCAGCACCATACAAATGCTTCCATCATTCCATGGACTAACTCATGATGATCCTTATAAGCATTTGAATGAATTTCTAGAAATTTGCTCGACAGTGAGGATCAGGAATTTCACAAATGAGGCCTTAATGTTGCGATTGTTTCCATTCTCGTTAAAGGATAAAGCCAAACACTGGCTAAATTCTTTACCTGCTAATTCAATCACAACTTGGGACCAATTACAACAACGGTTCTTGGATAAGTACTTTCCCATAGGTAAAACCAACCAACTTAGGTGAGCCATCACAAACTTTGCTCAAATGGATGGTGAGCAATTCCATGAGACGTGGGAAAGACTTAGAGACCTTCTCCAACAGTGTCCCCACCACCAAGTGCCTGATTGACAACTTGTTCAAACATTTTATTATGGCTTAACTGAGCCGCACCGCCAAATGGTGGATTCGTCCTGTGGTGGGATATTTATGTCTAAAAATGATGTTGAGGCATGGCAATTGTTTGAGAACTTAAGTGATAATTCCCTTCACCATGCCTCTGCAGCCCGGCAAGTCCGACAACTAGTAGTTGGAGCCCCGAAAAGAGGGGGCATTTATGAGGTCGGGCAAAACCTAGAGTTAGCCCAACAAGTAGAGGCACTGTCCCGCAAGATGGACCAATTATTAGCTACGGGACATGTCCCTACCCAGCAAGATCAGCCTCAATTTCACGAGGCATGTGTTATTTGTGCGAGCCCTGCTCATGACTTGAGTGAGTGCCCTTTGGCATCACAATTTCTGGAGTTAGTCCAAGAGCATGTGAATGTGGCTCAAGGATTCTCCAACCCGGGTAATGATCTATACTCCAACACATACATTCCGGGATGGAGAAATCACCCTAATTTCTCAAGGAGACCCCCTTCAAAAGGCACTTCTTACAATCCTCCACCACCGAGGCAGAATTTCAATAATTTTGCCAACCAATCATCTTACTGACCACCGCAACCTTATCGACCCCTACAACTATACCGGCAACCACAACCACAACCCCCGCCTGTTCCTCAGGGCAACTCTGCCTTTGAGACTCAGGTGTTGGAAGTTCTCTCAGAACTTAAGGGGTTAGCACCGGTAGTTCACTCCCACACTCACTCTATTACCAAGCTAGAGACCCAATTGGGTCAAATGGCTAACAACATGAATCAGAGAGAGAAGGGAAAATTACTAAGTCAAACTGTGGCCAACCCTAAGGGACAATACAGGGCAGAGAGTTCGGGTGGGAATGGGAAGCAACATGAGCAAGTGCAGGCAGTGGTTGCTTTGAGAAGTGGTAGGAAGTTAGAGCCTCAGTTAATTGCGTCTGATGTAACTAGAGCTAAGAAGGGTGACCACGGTGGTTCACCTTATGAGAGCAAGGGTGAGGGGGAAACACTTAAGAGGGATGACTTAGTCCCTAGCACTTCACTTGAGCCCAAGGCACCATACGTGCCTAAGGCACCCTTTCCCCAGTGCCTTGACACACCGTCCCCTTTTAATAAGAAGGCATCTATGGAGGCAATGATGGAGGTCTTTAAACAGGTAAAAATCAACCTCCCTCTGTTGGAGGCGATTAAGCAAGTACCATCATATGCCAAATTTCTAAAGGACCTTTGTACGCAAAAGCGTAAATCTAGGACACATGTGTCCCAAAAGGTCCTACTCACGGAGCAAGTAAGCTCCATCTTGTTGAATGACACACCTCCTAAGCTCAAGGACCCGGGTGCCCCAACCATTGCATGCATTATAGGGGATCATTTTATTGATAGGGCCTTATTGGATTTAGGGGCTAGTGTCAATTTGTTGCCATACTCTATGTACGAGGAATTTGGGCTTGGCGAGTTGAAGCCCACTACTATTACTCTTCAGTTGGCTGACCGGTCCCTCAAAGTGCCACGAGGCATGATTGAGGATAAGCTAGTTAAGGTTGATTGGTTCTACTTTCCTGTTGACTTTTTGGTTTTAGATATGGAACCGGTAGCCAGTTCTAAGAAACAAATCCCGGTGATCTTGGGTCGACCTTTCTTGGCTACGGCCAATACATGCATTAATTGTTGTACCGGGGTGATGGAAGTTTCATTTGGTAACATGCAAGTGAAACTTAATGTTTTCCAAGCATCACAACAACCTCATGAGAGAGAGGAGTGCTTATTAGTAGATGTTTTGGATGAGATTGTGGATGAGGCTTTGCCCTCCATTCTTGTAGAGGACCCTTTAGAGGCTTGTCTAACTCATTTTGGGTTTGAAAATTTTGATATAGATAGGTCAGTTGAGGAGGTGAATGTCTTGCTTAATTCTTCTTCTACACCGGATTTTCCTCCATGGAAAGCCCGATTTGAGTCACTTCCTCCTCTATCGAGAGAGCCTACCATACCATCTTTGGTCACACCACCTACACTTGAGTTTGAAGCCACTCCCGGCCACACTCAAGTATGCATTTTTAGGGCCCCAAGATACTTTACCGGTCATCATTGCATCTGACTTGACTTTAGAGCAGGAGAGTCAATTAATGAGTGTTCTCATGGCACATCGGAGTGCTATAGGGCGGTTAGTGGCTGATTTGAAAGGGATAGATCCCTCCGTGTGCATGCATTATATACACCTAGAGGAGGACACCAAACTTTCTCGCGAAATGCAACGGATACTGAATCCTAACATGAAAGAGGTGGTCAAAAAAGAGGTATTGAAATTGTTGGATGCGGGTATTATATACCCCATCTTAGATAGCAAGTGGGTGAGTCCCACACAAGTGGTGCCCAAGAAATCAGGCATCACCGTTGTTGAGAATGAGGGAGGAGAGTTAGTTCTCACACGAACCACTACTGGGTGGCGAGTGTGCATTGATTATAGGAGACTAACTTCCTCGACTAGGAATGATCATTTTCCCTTACCTTTCATTGACCAAATCCTAAAACGGTTAGCGGGGTAGGGTTTCTATTGTTTTCTTGATGGCTACTCGGGATATAATCAAGTCCCGTTGTACCCTGCTGACCAGGAAAAGACCACATTCACATGCCCTTTTGGCACTTTTGCTTACAGGCGCATGCCCTTCGGGCTATGTAATGCACCGGTGACCTTTCAACGGTGTATGATGGCCATTTTCCCCAATATGGTGGAGAAATTCTTAGAGGTTTTTATGGATGACCTTTCGATGTTTGGACCGTCTTTTGAGGAATGCCTTAGGAACTTGACTAGAGTGTTAGAACGATATACTGAGGCAAACCTAATCTTGAGTTGGGGAAAAAAGCCATTTTATGGTTCATGAGGGTATAGTGTTGGGACACATTGTGTCCCCTCGAGGTATAGAGGTTGACAAGGCTAAGGTTGACCTCATTGCAGGCCTTCCTCCACCCAATTCCGTGCGTCAAATTAGATCTTTTTTAGGGCATGCAGGTTTTTACCGTAGGTTCATCAAAGACTTTAGTAAGATATCACGTCCTTTGTGTAGTTTACTGGTTAAGGACGCGCCTTTTGTCTTTGATGAGGCATGCTTAAAGGCATTTGAAACACTGAGAATGGCCTTGACCACCGCCCCAATCATGAAATCACCAGATTGGTCGCTTTTCTTTGAAATCATGTGTGATGCCTCCCGATTATGCTGTCGGGGCTGTGTTGGACCAAAGGGTCAATAAGGCACCATTTGCTATATACTATGCTAGTCGCACTCTCTCGGATGCACAATTGAATTACACTACCACTGAGAAAGAGTTGCTAGCTGTGGTCTTTGCCTTAGACAAATTCCGGTCTTATCTCTTAGGTTCCTAGGTCATAGTCTTCACTGATCATGCCGCTTTGCGGTATTTACTATCTAAGAAAGAGACCAAACCTAGGTTGATTAGATGGATTTTGTTGCTTTAGGAATTTGACCTAGAGATCCGTGATAAGAAAGGATCCGAGAATGTGGTGGCGGATCACCTCTCCTGAATCCTCGTTGAGTATACTAGTGACCCTCTTATTTTGCATGATTCGTTTCCGGACGAACAACTCTTAGAGCTGTCACAAGCGAGCCCCCCGTGGTTTGCACATATTGTGAATTACTTAGCCATTGGGCAAATTCCACAGAATTGGTCTAAGCAAGACAAAGACCGATTCTTTTCGTAGGTCAGGTATTACTTTTGGAAGGATCCGGAGTTGTTTAAATATTGCTCCGACCAAGTGATTCGACGTTGTGTGCCGGAGAGTGAGGTGCATAGCATTCTTATATTTTGTCACTCTTCTGCATGTGGCGGTCATTTTAGTGGGCATAAAACGGCTGCCAAGATTTTACAAAGTGGGTTTTATTGGCCCACAATTTTTAAAGATGCCCATCAATTTTGTAGAACTTGTTTGCGCTGTCAGCAAATGGGTTCGATGTCTCGGCGTGACATGATGCCAATGTCCCCTATTCTTGTGGTAGAAATATTTGATGTTTGGGGGATTGATTTTATGGGCCTTTTCCCATCATCATTCGAGTTTGAGTATGTTATCTTGGCAGTAGATTATGTGTCTAAGTGGGTGGAGGCGATAGCTACCCGAACAAACGATCATAGAGTTGTAATCAAATTCTTGCAAGAAAACATCTTTAGTCGTTTTGGGTTTCCTAGAGCCATAATAAGTGATCAAGGTACACATTTTTGTAACTGGTTCTTTGAGTCAGTAGTTAAGAAATACTCTATCACTCATAAAGTTGGCACTCCATACCACCCTCAAACTAGTGGCCAAATGGAAGTCTCAAATAGGGAGGTAAAGCACATAATTGAGAAAACGGTGAGACCGGATAGGAAAGATTGGTCACAACGGTTAATTGATGCATTATGGGCTTACCGTACTGCTTATAAGACACCCATCAGGATGTCACCATATAGAGCGGTGTTCAGAAAAGCTTGCCATCTCCCGGTTGAACTCGAGCACCGAGCATTGTGGGCCATAAAGAAGTTTAACTTTGATATGGCCGTGGCTGGGCTCAACCGGAAATTGCAACTCAATGAGTTTGAGGAAATCCGGAATGATGCATATGAGAGTTTGAGAGTTTTTAAAGCTCGGACTAAAAAATTCCATGACAAGCACATTAATAGGAAATCCTTTGAACCCGACCAAAAGTGTGGCTTTTTAATTCAAAATTGAGACTCTTTCCGGGTAAGCTAAGATCAAGATGGGATGGCCCCTTTGTAGTTGTTGAGGCATTTATTCATGGCGCCGTTGAGGTGCGAGATCCAAAGACTGGCCACACTTTCAAAGTGAATGGCTAAAGATTGAAACCATATATAGAGGGGATTGGGAATGGGGATATGATTGAGTCCATTGCTTTGATGGACCCATTTTACTATGATTGACAGATTGATTTCTTATTCTCTTTTCTTTCCCTTCTATGTTATTCTATTTTTCTTTGTTCTCATTATGCTTTACTTGCGTCTAGGAGACTTTAAATCCTCTAAAGGTGTAATTCCTTTGGTGTTAGCCGTGCTCGAACGGCATCTGACGGTCTGGTATAGCCACCTAACAATGTTTGTAGTGGGTTCCTAGGAGACCAACTGAGACGGTGGAAACTAGAGTTCGAATGGCAAAGCCTACAACACAAAAGTTTGGGATTTCCGAGACTAGAGTCTGGTTTAAATACCCAGGGGTGTAGAGATTGCTTCAAAACTACCTCGGCTTGAACTCTGTATGGCAGGCCCATAGGTTGAGGTAGCTTTATGCGCTTCGATTCTGGATACCGAATCAACCTAGTCTGTCACCCTGTTGGAGAATAGGGAAAGTTACAAACATAGTTAGGGAGAAAAGTAGTACCCGTGGTTTTCGAGTGAAGATTATACCTTTAGTGGGCATTCCGTTATGTTCTTATATGCTATATTTATTTCGGATGTCAATTGAAGGTAGAAATGGTTAAGTATATTTGGGTTGTACTAGCCCAAAGACTATAAACTACGCTAGGTTTTATTACTTGGGGGATTCTGAAGTGGCAACTTTATGCCATAACTGTGGTGCCTTTTGTTAGGTGCTAAGAGTTAGTTTTCCATTCTCTTGAAGCATGTACGCTTGCGAGTGATTCTTGTTTTTGTTAAACTATGCTGTTGCAATATAGCAGAAAAAGGTCATTGCATGCATGTGGGTGGAAGGGACCCTCCCTAGCCTGGGTAAGACCTTGATTTCTGCTTTGTGGTAGATGGGAAATCAAGTATTTAACCACATTCATTCATTCATTCAAAAAAAAAAAAAAAAAAAAGAGCATGCTTTCATTTTTATTTTTTGTGTTTTAAAATAAAGAAAAAAAGAGTGTCATACTTGTTCAATTTAAAAAATAAAAAAAAAAAATTTATTCCCGCACGTGCGGAAAAACCTACGCACGTGCGGAGAAAGCCCAAACTTTGTGAATTGCCCCCTGCTTTAAAAGCAGGTGCGGGCGGTGGTGCCTCAACCAAGCCGCACGTGCGGCTTGGGCCTCGCACGTGCGGGATGACGATTGAAACAAACAAAAAAAAAAAATCGCGAGGGGGAGGAAATCGCCGCACATGTTGCTTGGGCCTCGCACGTGCGGGAAATTTGCTGAACTTCAAGTCGCACACTGCTTAATAAGCAGGTGCGGGAGTGGCGTGCATCTCTCACGCCGCACGTGCGGCCTGGGCCCCGCATGTGCGGAACGTCGTGCATAAAAAAAAAAAAAAAATTTGTGAGAAGGAGAAATCGCCGCACGTGCGGCCTGGGCCCCGCACGTGCGGGAAATTTGGTGAATGGCACCATTGCACACTGCTTAATAAGCAGGTGCGTGGGCCAAGTGCGGAAATTTTTTTTAAAAAAAAAAAAAAAAATTGTTTTGTTTTGTTTTATTTTTATTTTTAATTTTTTATTATTATTATTATTATTATTTTAATTTCATTTTTAATTTATTTAAGTAAATAAATTTTAAATAAATACATAAATAAATTTTAAAAATAAATAAATAAATATACAATTATTTTATTTAAAAATATATATATCTAAAAAAAATTCATTATTTATTTATTTATTTATTTCCTATTTTCTATTTTCGTAAATAAAAAAAAAAAAACAGCACAAACATTATCAACAACTCACTCTCTCACAATCCCAATCACTCTCAGACTTCTCTCTCTCTCTCTCTCTCTCTCTCACAACCCCACTATTCATCATCTTTTTCTTCTTCTTTCTTCTTTTTCTTCCCTTTTCTTCTTCTTTCTTCTTCCTCACCACCATCATCTCACCGCCGGCATTACTTCCCTCTCCGTCCGACGAATCTCCGACGACGACCATTTTTTCCGGCGAACCTCTATTCTTTTTCTCCCTTTCTCCACTTTTTCAAGGTAATTTTTTTCCTTTTATGTGTAGATTTGTGGATGTAGGAATCAATTTGTGGAGTTTCTGATTTCGTTTTTATTTGATCTAGTGTTCATCCTAAAATATATATATAAAAAAAAAAAAATGCTTAGCCATGTTTGTTGTTCGTTGTTTCTTTTATTTATTTATTTATTTATTTATTAGCCATGTAATAATATACTAACTTAGCTTAGTTTACTTAGTTTGTTTCATTAAAAAAAAAAAAAACAAACAAACAAACAAACAAACTTCAACAACAATCTGCGTCTGGAGAAGATGAGAGTCGTACGTGCGGCCATCTCCGGCGCACATGCGGGCCTAGCTCAAAAAAAAAAAAAAAAAAAAAAAAAAAAAAACCTCAGCAATAATGGTACTAATAATAATCTTAATTTAGTTTTTTTTTTATTTGCTATATTTGTTTAGTTTAAATTGCTTCGTAGTGATTCTGGTTCGTTTACTTAATTAGTGGATTTTGGCTTTATTTTTATTTTTATTATACTTGTGTAGTTAGTGATTTTATTTTTATCTTATTCTATGATGTCATTGTTCATTTAATTATTAAGTAGTTTAGTTTTTATTTTATTTTATTTTCTGAATTTTTATTTTATTTTATTTTATTTTCTTCTCTTCTATTAATTTTTTTTTTTAAAAAAAAAACTGTGTTTAGTTTAGGTTATTTTATTCTATACTTTAGTCTCTTTTGTAGTTTAGTTATTTTATAGTTTAGTTTAGTTTAGTGTAGTTTATTTTATAGTTTAGTTAATTTAATTTAATGTCATTTTTATTCATTTACTTAATTATTTTTGTTTTTATATATATATATATATTTTTTAAAAAGTGGGAATTGCATGTGGTACACTAGTGGGCAAACTTGTACTTTCATATTTTATTCTATTCTCATGATTGGTTCCACGGGTTTGTGTCTATTTGCTTTTGGTGTATGCAGGATATGAGTCGACGTGTATCTGCTCGGGCCTTCAAAAAGGCCAGAGGTTCCACCTCTTCGGCGCCACCGCCACCGCCACCGCCACCGCCACCGCCACCACCACCGGGTGACTTGCCACAGCCGGAGTGGGCTTCACGCCCTTTTCACAAGCTCACACAGTTCAATATGCTATTTTTTCAGCGTGACGCAAACACTACTTGGGCCGATGAGCAACTCCGCCTCTGGCAACAGTTGGGCATTTGCGCTGTGACGGCGCCCACTTATCCTTGTCTGGTACGACTATTCTACCAGAACCTGTATGAGACACCCACCGAGGATGGACTGCTCTCTAACATTGATGGTCAGGTTGTCCACATCACCTCATCCATGATTGCCACAGTGTTAGGGTTTTTCACCAAACCCGAATATCAGCCCTTCCCGGCAGTTGAGGATCGACTACCCATACATAGCCTCATCCAGCAATACTTCCCGGGGGCCCACGGTGACCTCAGTTTCACATGCTTGCGGCGGAGCAAGCTGCCTAGTCCCTTGCTATTCCTTGATTCCGTGGTCCATAAGAATGTCCTTCCACTTGGGCATTGAGCTGAGCGATGCTTAGAGTTTCTTCGAGTCTTACACGGGTATCAGTATGGCTATCAGGTCCCGCTTGCGCATACCATCTAGATGTATTTGCGGAAATTTCTACGAAAGGCAGTTCGGCCTGATCCTATGCAGAACCTGACTTGGCCATTACCATTTGCCAATTTGTTGACACTTGTGTTTGAGCTGAACCACCTCCCCATTGCTGAGGATGAGGAGATTGATAGAGGGTATCCGACTTTCGGCCAGCAGGAATGGCAGCATAGCATATCTCGCATCCCACAGCCGGTTGGTGCCCCAGTTGATGAGGCCCAAGACCCCGTACACGACCACCCACCTCATCTTGTTTCCCCCCGTGCCTCTCCAAGGGGACCCACTCTACATGACTCGCGAGGAGTACTTACAGCTTCAGCACTCTGTGGATCAGGTCTACAGTACTCTTCGTGATCATCACCAGAGTCTCATAGAGTTGCGCACGGATTTTCGGGTGCATCGCGACTATTCTCGGGTGACCTTCAGTTGCTCGCCCACCAGCACCGGGTTCAGGATGACGCCTTTGAGACGCGCTCTTTGATGCAAGCCTTGTTCGCCCAGCATTTCCCGCCACCACCACCACCGGCTTCCCCGTAGTACCCGCCTGTATATTGCTTTGTCTCTTTTATTTTTATTGTTATTTTTCTTTTTAGTTCTTTCTTTTCTTCAAAAAAAAAAAAAGTGTGAAGTGTGTATATGTTACTCTCTGCCTACCTGGATGTGCACCTACAATTCTGGTAATATTCTCTCATTTCTCTTTACTTTTCCATTGAGGACAATGTCATATTCAAGTTGGGGGATGAGGGTTATATTTTCTTTTGTGCATTTCTATTTGGCTCATAATTCATGCTTATACTTGTTTCACTTGATTGCATTACTTTACTTGATGTGACTTTTTGCTAGTAGGGTGATGATATTTGCATATGTTAATTGGAGAGCATAGTAGACTTGTATGAAAAGGGTTTATTCGGTAAATACATGCATGTGATGTTTGCACGAGGAGAGTTGTCTGTGTTTGTGGTATTAGTACACTTGTCATGAGTATGCCTTAATTCACATGAACATACTATCATAGCGGTAATCTTTTTATTATAATCCCCAGTGTACATCATTGATAATAGCTAGAGTTGCAGAAAAAAATAAATGAGGAGCCAAGATTCTTTAAAAAAAAAAAAAAAAAAAAAAAAAAAAAAAAAAAAAAAAAAACCACTTGACTAGTTTGGGTTCGTAGCCTTTTTAACTCGAGTTGTTAAGCCCGTAGGGGTGTCTCTACACCTAATGCCCTAAAACCGTCTGGTTTGGGAGTCATTGGCCAAAAACTTGCTACATGGGTTAATTAGAAAGCTTAAGGGACTTGGACATTGCACAGTTAAGGAAAAATAAAAAGAATGACTAGTTCAGATTCGTAGCCTTTTCAACTCGAGTTATTAAGCCCCGGGGGTGTCTCTACACCTAATGCCCTAAAACCGTCTGGTTTGGGAGTCATTGGCCGAAAACTTGCTACATGGGTTGATTAGAAATCTTAATGGATCAGGATATTATATAGTGAAAAAAAAAAAAAAAAAAATTCAGAATCTTGGCTGCAATAGGTTAGTTTTTCTGTATATATTGGGTGTTATTATGAGTTACACTAGGCTATTATAGTGGACAGTTAACTAATATGGAGATTGCACTTTACACTAAGGGTACTCATGACTTGTCTACTAGCATGCTCAAGTACAAGGAACTTTACTTTTGTATTAACTGAATTGTGGTTTTGACTTAATAGGTTCCTTCATGCTTGTCCACTATGCCTTTAATGACTCATGATGTCTCAATATCACACTGTAGTGGCACATATGTTGATTGTTAGGTGGAGTAGTATGGTCATTTGTTGTTGAGTATATATGAATATGTTAATGTTTGTGGGTATCATTTCTGGAAACCCTCACGAGACTTTACTTGTCCACTTGGGGTAACCTTGTGGTTTAAAGGCTTGTTGCATATGCTAAATGCAACCGTTTTCCCATGAAAGAGGAAATAGATAGAATTTGTTTAATTTTATTCTATTTTACTTGCTTGAGGACTAGCAAGTAGTAAGTTGGGGGATGTGATTAAGGCCGAAATGTGCATCATTGAGGCTGTTAATTAGAATCTCTTAACTTCACTTGCTGGTTAAACCGTATACTTTATGTGTGTTGAATGTCAATTAGGTTGTACATAGTCGGAGAGAGTTGACTTTCCCACACGTGCGTTGACTTTTTCTGTACGTGCATTGACTTTCCCGCACGTGCGTTCACTTTTTCTAGGAAAGTCAACCCAACGTTTTAAACTTGTTTAGAAGGGATTAGAAGTATAAAAAGGAAAGGAAAAGGCTGGATTAGGGTTCTGAACTTGTTTTGACCTAAAGAGAGAGGCTAGGGTTTGGAAGGGAAGAGAAACAAAAAGCTTTAAGGATGTCTCCCATGGTGGTTCTTTCTCCATCTACCTCTTTCCACTCCTCCATGAGTGGCTAGTCTCCTTTTCTAGGGTTTTGATGAAACCCTAGCCATGTAATTATTTAGTTTTCTTTTTGATTTTTAATTATGTAAAGGTTTGAACATTTGTATGGTGATTTAGAAGTTTCTTTTATATAGCTTTCATTAATTCTTCGAATATTTGACTTTCTGTGATTGTTGAATGTTATCCATACATGAGTTTTCTATTCCTTCACATTCAAGGTATGAGACGAACCATACTACGAGGAACGAGTCGTATCACTACCCTAGTTTAGAGTGAACGATTCGTATTACTTGAGATGGTTCGTGCTCGTACATTGAACGTGAAGGAATAGAAAACTCATGTATGGATAACATTCAACAATCACAGAAAATCAAATATTCGAAGAAATAATGAAAACTATATAAAAGAAACTTCTGAATCACCATACAAATGTTCAAACCTTTACATAATTAAAAATTAAAAAGAAAACTAAATAATTACATGGCTAGGGTTTCATTAAAACCCTAGAAAAGGAGACTAGCCACTCATGGAGGAGTGGAAGGAGGTAGATGGAGAAGGAACCACCATGGGAGACATCCTTGAAGCTTTTTGTTTCTCTTCCCTTCCAAACCCTAGCCTCTCTCTTTAGGTCAAAACAATTTCAGAACCCTAATCCAGCCTTTTCCTTTCCTTTTTATACTTCTGATCCCTTCCAAACAGGTTTAAAACGTCGGGATGACTTTTCCAGAAAAAGTCAACGCACGTGCGGGAAAGTCAACTCTCTCCAAATTCTATCTTTTTGCCCATTTTATGCTCCGACTACGTACAACCTAATTGACATTCAACACACATAAAATATACGGTTTGACCAGCAAGTGAAGTTAAGAGATTCTAATTAACAGCCTCAATGATGCACATTTCGGCCTTAATCAGTACACTTTTGTGGATTCAACCTCAATTTGTATTCTCTAATCCGTTGAAAGAATTTCTTCAAGGCGGTGTAGTGGCCCTCTCTTTCCTTGGATTTGACAATCATGTCGTGTACGTACACCTCGACCTCTTTATGGATCATATCATGCAGAATTGTGGTTGCAGCCCGTTGATAGGTAGCCTCGGCATTCTTCAGCCTAAACAGCATCACTCTATAGCAGTAGGTTCCCCACGGCATAGTGAAAGCAATTTTCTCTCTGTCCTCGGGTGCTATCAGAATCTGATTATACCTGAAAAATCCATTCATGAAAGAGAGCAATGTATGACCTGCGGTGAAGTCCACTAATTCGTCGATGTGTGGCAGAGGAAAGTCGTCCTTCGGATTGGCTCTATTCAGATCCCTGAAATCCACATACACCTGAATTCTGCCATCTTTCTTTGGCACTGGAACAATGTTGGCCAACTAAGTTGGATACTCAGATACTAGCAAGAACCCTGCGTCTATCTGCTTGGTGACTTCCTCCTTGATTTTCAGTGCCCAATCCGGACATATTCTTCGCAACTTCTGTTTGATGGTTGGGCCTCGGGGTCAAGAGGGATCCGATGCTCTATAATCTCAGAATCGATTCCAGGCATGTCTTCGTAGGAGCACATGAAAACATCTTTGAAATCTTTTAATAAAGCGACTAAGCGCTCACACTCCTCTGAAGACAACGTGGACCCAATCTGGACCAGAAGCGGATCCTTCTTAGTACCCACATTAAAAGCAATGATTTCATCAGTAAAGGGTTTTTCAAACCTCTCCTCTTCCCGATTAATCAAAATTTTCAAAGCCAGAGGAATTCCTTCCTCATCGTTTTCATCAAAATTTGAAAATCATGATCAATGCAATAAACAAGAGGCACAGAGAAATACTCAGAATCTGCAGAAGCATTCTCATTCACAAGGTCAAGCTGATCCAGTTCCTCGGTTACAATCGACTCAAAGGAAAAAGAAAAGGACAACCTGGACAAAACCTCAACATCTGGGTTATCAACCCTAGGAATACCAGACCCAGACTCAAAAAAACTGGAATCTGATTCTGACTCCACAGACTTTGTGGAATCAGATTCTGGTTCACTACCTGACTTAGAACTGCTAGACAGGTAGCCCTCCTCCAGCTGCCAAATGAGGGATGGTGAGTCAGATGCATCCAAGATATTGCTAGAAGGGTTCACACCGGGTTGGTCTCCGATCATGGAAACGGTCAGGTTATCCCCTAAGTTCTCTGAGTTGATCGAAGGATCCAAAATGAGACATGCCAGTGTTGTTCCTATCTTAAGCTTGTTGTTGTCGGAATCACTTTCTGTGCTCTTCGCAGCTTCAGTAGTTGGTCCATCTATTTTTTTCGTATCACTGTCTTGCAGTTGCAAGTCAAAGAAAATGTCAAAGCAGGAACCCGCTGCCTCTCAGAGTTGAACCAGGGTTTGGGGAAACGCAGAATGGGAAGTCTTCACCCCCCCGAACAAAATGACCATTTAGGGTTCCCCGGATAGGTTGGTGCACAAGCTCATAGCGTTTCCCGGTCTGTTTACCTTTGGCTCTTCCTACCATCTTTTTCCCTTTCCTTACCAGTCCTTTTTGGTGGGCGTATAGCCAAGACCAAAAGCATGCGGGTTATGTGGCACATCGGCCAATGTAGTAACGCCCTTCCGGCCACTTCTTCTAATCCCATTCCGGGGATGTGCTGTAGCTTGTTCATGAGGTATACAGATTAGGCGCTGACATACAATCCCTCATCGATGGCCAAGATATTCTACATTACTTGGGCCTCAGCCAAGGTAAACCCTGAAAGGAAAACATCCTCTTCACCATGCACAATCTCGAGTACAGGTGTAGTGACCTCTGGCGAAGGATGTATAGATGAATTCCCGAAGACTATGGTTATCTCTTTCCATGGGGGTACTTCAGTATTTGGTGGAGGGTGGAAGAGAAAACTTTCACTTGGTGCAGCCAGGGTCGCCCAAGTAGTAAGTTGAAAGTGGTCGGAACATCCAGGACATGGAACTCGATGTCCTATTGAGCTGGGCCAACTTGTACTCTGATCTGCACTGTCCCCCATCACATCTCTGCTTGTATTATCATACGCTCGAATCACCTGGGCTGTAGGCACAAAATCGGCCAGTTTTAGGCCAATAGCATATGCTGTACGAGTTGGACAGACGTTGATTGCTGACCTAGTATCAACCAGTACTACTGGCACCCACTTTTCTTAGCACTCTACGGATATGTATAGAGGCTTGTTACGCACAGAGCCTTCTGGCGGCAGTTCCTTATCTGAAAAGGTCAAAGTTGGCGCAGTGCCTCCCGGGAAGACTAATCCCACCAGTTATTCCGGGGTGGTGTCGATAGACAATTTGGCTTTATCCATCATTGACAGTACAACTGTTTGTGTACTTGTGAAGCCATAAGTAGACCCTAGATAGATATATCAACTTGAATCTTCTTTAACTGTTTCAGCACAGCCTCTTCCTCCAACTGCTTTTCTTTCTGTTTCTCTACCTCTTTGTCCTTTCCGGAGGCTTCGGGTTGGTCCAGATGTGGTGGTTTGAAATATCGGCCACTTCTTGTCATATAGTTGACCTCTTCCACATACCAAGTGTTGTCAGGAAGGTCTTCTCCCCAATCCTCATCGGTATGGGCCAAGTGTAGGTCGTCGTCATCCCACCAGACTCCTTCGGCAGCCGACAAACATTTGTCTGGCTCTGTTGGGATTACCTTCTCATCACAAATCTCCCCCGTAGGGTGTTGGGCTTTTCCAGCTTCCCGGATGTCTCCACCCATTTCTTGCTCAAAACGCTCCAGTGGTCTTTTCGTCTTTTGTTTGTATGCACAGTACTAACAATGCCCAGTTCCTGAGCCAATTGTTCTACACCGGTGTCTTCTGGTAGTTTATCCTTTCCATCGGCCATTCCAGCCATTGCAACGGTTCCCACTTTCTGTTCTTCCCAGTTTCAATTCAGTTCCCTCATCTCTATCAGGTTCATCACTAGCCACCCAGAATTGTCTATTGATCCGTTCAGATCAAACCAATCAATATGCATGTTCCCTTGATCTTGCTCATCAAAGAACTACAAATTGTCTATGTCCTCCTCCAGGTCGGCCAAATTATCTAATCCCTGACTTGGGCCATCCTCTCGAACTACATTGACCTCCATCCCAGCCGGCAACACTACTTTTGGCTTAGCTTGATTGATTGGCACGATTAAGCAGTATGGGTTGTACACCCCCTCAGATAAATCCTCAGAGCCCTCGGGCAACAGACTAACATTCTTCACCAAGGCTGACCTCCCTTTATCTTCCACTGTCCCCACAACGCCGACTTAGATAGGTGGAAAGGGGGTGATGTATATGCTGGGGACATAAGGGGACGACCAGTGTGTGGATGAGGTTTATATGCCGGGGTGGAGGGACTTGGTTATGTGGTGAGAGAGGATTTGTGGTGATGTTTGGCTTTTGGGAAGGCGTTATCACCTTATTGTCAATGAGATCTTGAATCTCATGATGCATCCTATAGCATTGATCAGTGTCATGACCGTGCTGTTGGTGAAAGGCACTGTATTTGGCCAGGTTGTGTTTTGGAGAGAGAGGATCGGGTAGTAGGCGTTGTTCCAATGGCTTAAGATGCCCCTTTCTAATCAGGACCCCTAGGGCTTTGGACAAAGGCATATAGAGCAAGGTAAAGACCCTTTGAGATCGGGCCTAGCTGGTCGAGGTTTGTGGAGTTGTGTTGGATGTACTGGTGAACGGGGTTGGCAGTTTTGGGTGTGGTGGTGACCATACTCACATCTGAAAGCCGTGCAGAGGTGCCACCACTCGTGTTTGCATTGGAGCTGCGTGTAAAGGGGCCTCTTGGGCTGTTCTTTCTCATTATCTATTAGCCCCTGCTTCATTGCATCCTCAATTTGAACCCTTATCTCATGGAGCTTAGCAAATGTAAACAAAGACAAGGCTATCATCTTCTGTAATAATCTCCCTTGTAGGTTATGGATCACCATTCTGATTTGGTCCTTTTCGGACGGCCTGGTAGTCATCATAGAGGCCTTGGCCCTTCATTAGGTCATAAAATTCGAGAAGCCCTTTTTTGGCTCCTGACGGGTCGATTCAAGATCACGGGTAGTGACCTTGATCTGTGTATTGTAGAAGTACTGCGCAATGAAGGCCTCAGCCATTTCCTTCCAGCTCTGTTTCACAAGTCTTCCAACTTTGCATACCAGATGGCCACTATACCCGATAAGGTCTGGCCAAAAAGCAACAGCTTCTGAAGTCTAGTGAGGCCCATTGGTCGCAGGATATCAGAGAATAAGCACAAATGGACCATGGATCCTTGGAGCTGTCAAACCGGTTTATGTGTAGCATCTTAAATCTATCTGGCAGAGTCACTGCGGCGTCTGTGTATCCATCCTTAATGTCCGGGATTGAATTCACGCCCTGTGCCCTCTTAAAGAGCTTTTCTAGCTTGTTGACCTTTAATACGGTGGGGTTGACCTCGAATTAAAATGGCGCCTCTGTCTGGTATGCTGGTGCTTTAGAGGTTTGAGGTGGGATCGGATCTACCAGAATGCCCAGATTCTCTTGGACATTGACAGTGACCCCGGGTTCTGGAATACCCGTTGGAGGTCTATGGGATGTAGAGGCTGATGTAGAGGCTACTACCGGTTGTGGTTGTTTTTGCTGAAGCCTATTTATCACTTCTGCTTGGCGAGCTGTGACCTCAGCTTGGTGGGCAGCATCTAGCTGCATAGTCTCAATGGTCTGCTGGAGCTGATGAAGCATATCTTCCATGCTCACTCGGGGATGTTGAGCTATTAGAACTGGTGAATATTCTCTTTCTGGAGTAGAAGCAGAAGGCCGAGCCTGGCTGGTCGCAGGTGAAGTAAAAGGTGACTGCTGGATTGGTGAATTATGCCTGATCCTCCTCCGTCTAGTAACTGGTGGGAGTGAAACAAACACTGGCTTTCCCCTGACAAGATCCCCGGATCTACAAATCCTTTTCACACGGGTCCAGTGTGCTTGGGGGGTAACAAAATCGTCCGAAGCAATGGTGAAAAACTAGCTTGCAAAAAGAAATAAAGCAAAAAGAAAATAAAAATCAGAAACCGCACAGCACCTCGGCTCAGATACCAAGAACACGCAGTTGCAATCATAAGCTATAGAACTATACTCAACACTGATTTCTGCCCCTAAAAACTGATACCCAAACTTGCAACTGATACATACATTCCTGTAGAGTTTCACTCTAAAAGCACATACCAGTTAAGTGAGAGCCAAAACACCCCTATGATGGGGTAGGGTTACCCTGTCCTAGTTTCGTCAGGAACTAGGAAACTAGGGTTCACTACTCAAGCAAAGTGTTTCACACAATCCTGAATTTGGGTAAGCATCATGTCCTAGTTTGGAACAGTCTCTACGGCTTTCGATATGTAACTAAGCTGATTGGTCAAAAAGGGTACCTTAGCAAGACTACCTAATATACCTCTCACACCTAACACTGAGAAGTGAAAGGAGGATCAAACAGTACAGCGGTAGTCTAGATCCAAGGGTTGTGTTCCCATTGTGGTAGAGCCTGTAACCAGTCAGCCTTTTGGCAAGCTTTTCCAAGCGAGCCTCCGGCAAACCGTTCAGGAATAGCAGATGGCAAACACTGTGACTTAGGCGCATCGATGCTAATGCAAATGCAAAGAAACACATAAGTGTAGATAAAATGACATATCATGAGTTCGAGTCAAGTTCTCTAAGTCCCCAACAAAGTCGCTAGAAACTGTAGCTCGGCTTTTTCGCGCCCTCTTTCGGAAGCTCGAAACAAAGCCCTACAGTTTGGACTCCCGCGGTTCTGAATCTAATCTCACAAGTGCAATGTGAAATTGATAATCACCAAAGAGTCCAAATCCGGCAAATCATTTTGGAAAATTGACTTTGAATAAAAAAGTGTCAAAATTGGACTGTTTTGCCAGATACAGAGTCGCCACCTAAATATTTTATTTTTGGGGAAATTTAGGAAACCCGTGACTCGTGCCAAAGGCCACGTGTCCGTCATCACCAAAGTTGCCTTGACTCGGGAACTTAGGTACGAGAGGGGAAGGTCATGAATTGAGCACCCCCGCTCGCCCGATCAAAGATCGGCCTCTACTAATCATGATATGATTTTTTATAAACATTATGTGCTCTTGTTGATTATTAAGCAAGCTTTACTATGTGATGTGCACAAGCAAGTATAGACTAGTTTGCTCAAGTTGGAACAATTCAACTCATGTTTGTTTTTACGAAAATGGTGTGAATTTGCCACCTCGAGTGGGCTTAAAGTTTGCGGATTTGCCACCAAACATAGTGGGCTTAAAACTGATTTGCCACTTAACAAAGCGGGCTTAAAAAAAACATGCATTTGTTGAATCGTTCCAATTCAAGCAACAAGCCTTCATCCACAGGCATTCAAGCAGTTTATCAAATAAGCATTTAGCCTCATGGCAAGCATACTAGACATGGCAACATTCACAATCATGCAAATATGCTAAAGCGTTAAAAACTCACCTAGTACTCCAAGCTAAGAAGATATGAGTTAGAAAAATATACATGATTCCAAACTATACAAGATGCCTCATGCAACGCATGCAATATGCAATAATAGGCTCAACTACTAATATGGCATATGAAGCAATTTGATAACATGCGGTCAAACACGTATTCAAAGATTTATGACAATGCAGTATGAATGCTGCGCCAAGCCTCGGTGCATACAAGACAAAATGAATGTATGTAAGCATAAGGTATGCTAATTTGAAACATGATGCTCCTAAACTAACCATCGAAAGCGGTTAAGTAAAAGGGAAAAAGACGTGGGGTTGGAAGACATACACGCACGCACACTTATTACAACATTACGCCCTCGCGATGGAGGGTCTGAATAAAACTAGCTAAGCTACACTACTTAACTAATTATTACAACACTTGAAATGAATTAACTAACTATTCTAAGCTAATTAATTATTACAATTAAATAATTAACTATCTAAGTTAATTAAATATTACGAAGTAAACTAATTAGTTAAACACTTAACTAATTAATTACAAAGCAACTAAGCTAATTAATTACAACACGAATTAACTAACTAATCTACTTAAATAGTTACAACATTTGACATTTGCATGAATTAGCTACAACTAATTAACTAAGAAAATTAACTAAATGGCCTCGGGGAACGAGGGATGCATGCATGCTTGGTTTCCACCTGAAGAACATCCACTGTTTGCCCTTGAAAGCCTCTGTTTGCGCAACCTTTGCATTATTTCCTTCTCCAGATCAACTCTACCATGCCTCACAAGCACACTGCCCAAAATTCACTGGTGGCCGACAGGCCAGAAGTGGTGGTCTGCCGGCCTCCATTGAAGGGTTGCCGTCCAACAGTGATGGCCTGCAGGCTAGTAACAGTGGCTGGCCGGCCACTGGTGATACACAATCCTATGCTGCAACAGAGAGCAAACACAGCAAAGAGAGGGTATTCTCACAGGTTGTATGTACTGTGTACCTCTCCTTATCATCAAAACAAGCTCAAAGGAGTGATACATTTGGCCCTCAAACCATCAATCTAGCAATTTTCATGCATGATGGCTAAGGGACCAATTTGTACAAGTTCAATGAATGCAAAAAGAAAGACTCAAATGCCACCACCCTATCATGCATGATCAAGGGCAACGAGGACCTAGGAAAGTGGCACATTTTATCACTTTTGAGTATGAAATGTCCCATTTTTCTTGTGTTTAAATTAACGTCTGATTTGAACACATGCAATGCAACACAAAGAAATGCTTATCTTGTCACTTTTCTCGCCAATTTTGTTTACACATTTTAGTTACCAAATCATTCTTTAATCAATTTGTCCGTTAGTGAGTGTCTTCTAAGATGAAAGAAGTGTCAACCAAGGGATAATGTAAGGCAAGAGAGAGATCATGTCGTTGATAATGAACCCTCAAAGAGGATTAAACCATTAAGCATGACCTCAATCTCAAGCTTAAAGGATCCCATGTTTGAAACAACCCTCAAAATTAAATGAAAGAGTGAAGCAAAGAGGGAGGTTGCAGAGTTTATAGTGCTGAAATGGAGTGAAAAACAACACCAAAAGATGCTATCAATTCAAACAAGAGGTGTTTAAGACCCTAAAATACCAACTTGTGAGGACTATATTACACTACAACCATGCAAAGCAAGACTCAAATGAACTAACCATCCCAAAACAGAGCTAAAGCAGGCTATTTCAAAGGCTAAAACGTGCTGGAATTGAGCTAAGTTAAGCTAGAAAAACATACTAACAGATGGAGCTAACTAGGCATGCAAACAAGACACAAGGAGAGGAGGCTAACCCCTCCAAATTTGGACTTCAAAATGAGTTTTTTGCCACTGAAAAACCTCTAAAATTTAGTGGTTAAAAGGCCCAAAAAAGTTGGTTTGAAAGTGGTGAACAAAGGTACAAAGGTACAAAAGCTTTACAAACAAAGAAGTAAGAAGGGTGAACCACCCCCTAACTGAAAATGGCATCAAACCACCACCTTTAGGCCACAAAAACAAAGTTTTTTACAGTTCAAAACTAGCCCCAATACAGCCCAAAAACAATAGAAGAAGATGACAAAGCAAGCATGTAAAACAAACTAAGAAAACAAGTGTTATACCTCTTGAAGCCAAGGCACAAATTAGGCAACAAAGCAAGCCACAACCACCTTCTAGAGCTCAAAGAGGGTCTCAAGTAACCTTAGCCCAAAGAGAAGCAACTTTGGTTAAGGGAGTGTATGCAAAAGTATAGGATTTGTGAGCAAATGTATGCCAAATTGCAAGAGAGAGAGAGAGAGAGAGAATTTTGATCCAAAATTTCTAACCTCTCAAATGGAGGAGAAGGACCCATATTTATAGAAAAACAAGCATTCAACTGAGTCATATCAGTCCATACACGTGTATGGTGATCAAGCCCATTGTGCTAATAGCTGGAACAGCTGTCAAGAAAATATCTGCAAAGAGGCATCAATGGCTGGCATGCCACTAATGTGGCCGGCCGGCCGGCCAACAGTGATGGCCGGCAAGCCACTTGGGTGGTCGATAGGATCAATTGGTGGTCAGCAGCCACCAAGGGTTGCAAGCCTGAAGATTTTGATCCAAAACAGGGCACAAAATGGATGGGGTTTGAAGGCTCAAAGACAGGGCATTCCGCCGAGGACTTGGGGCACCAAAACGAGCACAAATAGTCACATTCATTGAGTACACAAACGATGACGTCCAAGTCTTGAGGACGGTCAAAAATTGGGTGTTTACACAATGACGTAGTGGTGGTGGTGATGGAGTAGCGATGGTGGTGATAGTAATGGTGGATTGGAGTAGAGTTGCGTGGCGTGGGGTTGTAGTGTTTGTGGTAGAGTGGTGCCAAAGATGGTGTAGTGGTGATGTTAGAGATGGTGGACATGATTATACTGTTTTAAATGAGTTTAAATGGATAATTTTATGTCTAACCATTTAAACTTAATTTTAATAAGATTTCCAAGTCATAACCCATTTAGAACCATTTATGGATTTGGATATATCTAAACAAGTTTTGAATTGGTGTACCTGGATAATGTTCACAATTTTGAATTGAGTTTGTTAGCTTTATTTATGGAATAAATTATAGCTAAAAACCACAATTTCGTGAAGCTTCTTGGAAAAATTATAAAAAATAAAAAATGAAAAATCTCAAGGTTTGATCCTTATAACAAAATAAACCTCGGATTTTAATTTTGTCAATTTAAACTCTAATATTTTAATTTATTTTTAATTTAAGTTATTCATCTATTTTTGTTAAATAAAAATGATGGATAAAAGATATTTGAATCATTAAACTCAATGTAAGTATATATAAAATGTCTAAAATACTCTTTTTTTATTGAGTTTAACGTCTCAAATATATATATATATATATTTTATCATTTTACTTTATAAAAATAGACAACTGGTGCAAATTGAAAATAAATCAAAATATTAATATTTAAATTGATAAAATTAAAATTTTAAAGCTTATTTTTGTTAAAAGAGTCAAACTTTGGAGTTTGTTTTGGAATTTTTTCAAAATTTTTTAATAATACTCTCTTTTTTTTTCTTTTTTTCTTTTTTTTTATTTTTTTTTCGACACATTCATTTTCTATTCATTTGAACTAAAAAGAGAGGGGTGGAAAAGGTGAAAGAAATAAATTTTTATCATTTACGAAATTAAGTATACTAGCCAAATTCTAAATTTATAGAGCCTCTGGGGACTTCCCAATGAATATATTTTAGGGAAGCTATTAGAGCATTTCAAACCTTTCATTAATTTTTTTCATCTAATTTAATTTCAAATTTAAATAAAAAGTATAATGTGATATAAACTAGAATCATTTCATCAAAATTTTTTAAAATTTTCTCTATTTTCCAAAATTTATTTTCATCAAATTTGATGAATCTTTTTTTTTTATTTTTTATATATATATTTTTATCTCCAATGTTTCATATTTTTAAATTTTTATCAAATTCAAATTTGATAAAAAATTTGATGATTTCTTAAATCGATGAAAAAAATAACTCTCCCTTGATTTGATGAACATTTGGTAAAAGGATTGGAGATGATTTTAAAGTATTTTTTCATCAAATTTAAATTTTATAAAAGAAAATGTGAAATATTGGATATGCTCTTAGAGCATCTCCAACAATCTACACTATTTCTTCCCTAAAATATAATTAAAAAATTGATTTTCTATTTTAGGGAGTCACTTTTTCAAATACTTCCCCCAACGCCACCCTGTATTCTTTCTCTATTCTATTAAAATACTCTTTTCAATTAAAATATTCCCTATTCTTTCGTGCCTTCCAATTTGCGCCTCTCACAATCAATGAAATAAAATAAGAATTTTGTATATTTGGGAGAGCTACAATGACTCCCTACAAATAAGAAGCAACTGTAGCTTCCAAATTTAGAGGATTCAATAGGGTCTTTGTTAGGGAGTGTTTTTATTTATTTATTTATTTATTTTTTTACAACTTCTCAATTTAGCCAAAGGGTAGAATAAGGGCTCTATTGTAGATGCTCTAATAGGAGTTGAGGAGTTAGTTGTCAAAAAAACACTCAGCAACAGAGCCCCTATTAAGTCTCCTAAATTTTGGGTTGCTTCAGTCGCTAATTATTTGTAGGGAGTCGTTGTAACTCCCCCAAATATATAAAATTCTTATTTTATTTCATCGATTGTGAGAGGCGCAAACTAGAATGCGTGAAAAACATAGCTGCCTCTTTCAAAAGAACATCTATATCTCTCTCAACAAATCTCTTTCACTGGTGTAGGTCGTTCTTCGTCGTCTTCATCATCACCAACTGCAATTTCAGGTGTCTATTTTCTCTGTGTCATTGCCAATCTGAACCCTACTTCTTCTACTCTATTTCTCTCTACATAGTGTGTATCTCTCTTTGCTTCTTCACCAAATAGAAACGAAAAACTTGCAAATATATGCGTGGTGCTTTGGTTTTGGTGATGGTAATTTGAGGTGGTCTTTATTTGGAATTGAATTGAATTGCTTTTGTTGTTTATGTTGTGAGCTATTTAAAGTCCCAAGTTAGAGTTTTTAATCAAGTAGATAACTAGGATTTTAATGAATGACCCACTTGTGATTGAATAGGAATGGATAATCCACCTTATTTAGTGGTTTAATAAGAAATCTTACGATTTCAATAAGAAATCTATAATTTGTTTTATTTACTGGTTTATGGACTTTGTGGTTGAATAAAAATGGATATTTTATGTATATGAGGGCCTTGAGAATTTGATTGCAATACATAATTTTACTTCCTAGAAATTAAAGAGGTGTTTTTAAATTTATGAAAAAATCAATGCTTTGAGAATCTGTTTTATTTACTAGTTTATGGACTTTGTGGTTGAATATGAATAGATATTTTATGTAAGAGTTGTTGATTAAGGTAATGCCCTACTAACGCCTCATGTATTTTTGAATTGGTAACTTCCAAGTAATGAAGTGATTACTTTGGTCTATCGTGTATAATACAGTCATTTGTAGATAATTATTGGGTATTCCCGAAGTACCATGTGATATTAGTTACGTGGTGATCTAAACCAATGGCATAGCATAAAACTTTAAGGGTGGGACAAGGGGTGACCGACTTAGTATGGATTGTAGTTTTCTATTTGCCGAGAGACCACGTAAGTAACAGCACATGGTACTCCCAGACTATATAATAATCTTCTGTCACTATGGGTTGTTCAATTTTAGTTATTTTTTTGTGCAATGTCACTTGCCTCCCCATTGATTACAAATTGAAAACATGTGTAGATTTTAATATTGGTTATAATTTTGTATGTTGGTTGGAAGGTTGGTCTTTGGTCAATCATTATTGCATATGCTACACATGGAATTGTTATAAATAGTTAGCTCTTGTTTAAATTCTATTTGTGTTTTCTATTCAATATGTAAGGATGGATTCACAAGGAGGCAAATACTTCACCAATCTTTTACATGATGTAATTTTTATGGATTCTTAAGATCAAATGGGTCAAAATTTGAAGCAAAATACTTAAGTATTTGTTGAAACAACTCAATTCTCACCTCAAATGGGATCCACTACTAAAAGATCATGCATTGGAAACTTTTCACTATAGAGAAAGACAATCTCAATGTATTGGCATGGCTTAATACTAGCTTGGATGCAGTGCATGGGAACGAGCAAAAACATAAGATATATGGGTCAAGAGTATATGAGTTGTCATGACCCGAACCCGCCCCTATGGGTTAAGGCCATAACCGGCCAGTAATCCCGAAATTACCTACGGCCTCAAACCAAAACCGACATAACTCATCAGAGTAAAGAGGCCAAACGGAAGCAAAATTTAAAACTTTGTCTGTAGAGCTGTGCTTACATGGCACATCAAAACAAACCATACGTATAGACATTAACAACTCACAACATAAATGCAGTAGCATAATACAAACAGGATCATCCAAAAGCTAAGTCAACCCGTGAAAACTATATACAGACATATGCAAAGTCCTCGCCAACATGACAAAAATAACAAAGCATAGCAGAAAGGCGAAGACGAGTCTCGCGCGTGAGACACTAGGGTTGACTCTCCCAAACTCGATTGTTTCACACAGACTTCACTGGGGCTGGGTCTGGACCTCTCTTGGCTCACCTACAAACACACGAATGAGCGTGAGCGATAGCCTAGTGAATAATATCAAATAAGAAGATACACACGATATGTAGAACAACATACCCCGAATGGCCTTGGGCCCAATTCATATTTCTATTTAACATATATATATACATAATTTAGGTCAAGTGACTGTGGTTCCAAACATACTGGCCTTTGGCCCATTTATCTTTCCATAACAAACTGGCCTTTGGCCCATTCAAACTTTCATTCGTGTCAAAACAGCCTCTGGCTCATTCATTCATGTCAAAATGGCCTCTGGCCCATTTATTCATGTCAAAACGGCCTCTGGCCCATTCATTTATGTCAAAACGGCCTTCGGCCCATTCATTCATGTCAAGCGGCTTTCGGCCCATTCATTCATGTCAAAACGGCTTTCGGCCCATTCATTTTTGTCAAAACGGCCTTCGGTCCATTCATTCATGTCAAACGGCCTTGGGCCCATTCATTCATGTTAAAACGGCTTTCGGCCCATTCATTCATGTCAAGCGGCCTTGGGCCCATTCATTCATGTCAAAACGTTGTCCACCAATCAAATCAACAAAATAATAAAACTTACATAGAAGTAAGCAAATGGACAACAATACATTTCAGATATCTCTGATAAGATATTACTCACAGTGATCGGTTGGTTAGTTTGCCCTGGAACTCGACCCTACACAGTCCATGAACACAAAAGGGTCACCAACAATTCAATCCGTTCTTAAATTCACATTTTCCTCTTTAGGCTTTATTCATATCTCTTTAACTCAATTACAATGCTCAATGCATGCCTAAGAGTGCTTGCAAGTAGAAGAGAACGGAAAATGAAACACAGAACGAGCATACAAAATTTCAGAAAACAGGGTCCCCGCTCAAGCGGACCCAATTGGTCTGCAAAAGTACTGGTTACATCAAATTCACGCTCGAGCGTAAACTTGGGCGCTCGAGCAGAAGGTCTGTCTACATAGCTCCACGCTCGAGTGTGGACTTCCCCGCTCGAGCGGACCCAAGCCTGCAAAAAGAATTACTGGGAGCATGAATTCCCCGCTCGAGCGGCGGTTCCCCTGCTCGAGCGGACATCATAAATTCTGGGTTTTTCCAGAATGGTTTCTGAGTTCAAATTCGACATTTCAACCACATTTCTTGTATATTATTGCTCCAATTTCACATATACTTGTATTAACATGGTACCAACACTAAAATACATCAACATGGAGCTCAATTTCACAAATTGATCACATGTATGCCCCAGATTAACTCAAACTCATGCGTTCAAGGTTTCCATTTTTAATAAACAACATGCATGCCCATTTGACTTTCATTTTCACTTCTAATGATGCAATTAGTGCTCATTCCCATGAAACTCAACAAAAACATGCTTGCATGTGGGATTGCACTTCCAATCTTTCATAATTCACGAATTACATGCTAGAATTTTGTGACTCCATAGGAGTTCTTCACATGCATGCACATTTTAAGCCTCAATTTCAACAAAACCAACTCAAACCATGCTCTTGATCCCAAACAAACCTTAAACTTACAAGATCACAAATTCAAACTTACAAATTCAAGATCAATGCTTACCTAGAGGCTCAATTCTTCTAATTTGGTCAAATCTAGAGTTAAATCTTCAAATTCCCAAGCTTGAGTAAAAAATTGCACAAGTCTCTCCCTTCTATCTCCATGGTCGGCCTTCTCTCTCTCTCTCAAGGCACCCAAAATCAGATTTTGAACTCAAGTGTAAGGATTAAATGTATAGTGCCTTTCTACATAAACCCCCACTAAGTCAATATTTTAATATTAGATAATGGAGCACTGAATTGATCATTCTGAATCTAATTATTTTTATCCGAATCAATTTCCAATTAAATTTCACCGTAGGCTCTAAAAATTATGTCAATCACAATGGCATAATCAATTCCGGGTTCTGTGGCCGATAAGGCCTTCAATTTAATTTCCAAAGCAGACAATTAAATAGATATTCCTACGGTGAATAGATAGAAATTCAAAACCACATATTTTCACCTAATGGCACACGAAATCATATTAAAAACACATAATCACATTCGTATTAAGGACCAATTAACATAATAAGGGACGGGGTTATCACAGTCTTCCCCCATTTAGGAAGTTTGGTCCTCCAAACTTATTTTATCTTCGTCGGGAAACAAATGTGGATAGCGTAGTCGCATTTCCTCCTCTTTTTCCCACGTGGCATCCATTCCATAGTGTTCTTTCCATTCCACTTTCACCATTGGGATGGACTTGCTTCTCAGTTATTTCACTTGTCGGTCAATAATTCGTTCCGGCCATTCGGCGTATTCCATATTCTCATCAATAGCTACCTGGTGATAATCAATCACATGAAATGGGTCTCGGAGGTAACCCCTCAACATCGACACGCGAAACACATTATGGATTTGTTCGAATCCCGGTGGCAATGCAACCCTATAAGCAACCGGACCAAGCCTTTCCAAAATTGGAAACGGCCCAATGTAACGGGGCGACAACTTGCCCTTCTTTCCAAACTTGACTTGGCCTTTCATTGGGGACACATGAATGAACACATGGTCACCGACCTCATACTCAAGAGGTCTTCTTCAAACGTCTGCATAGTTCTTTTGTCGGTCTTGAGCTGTTTTGAGCCTTTGCCGAATAGTTTTGGTTTTCTCAGAAGTGTCTTGCACAATTTCAGGCCCAAGTAAAGCTCTATCCCCGACTTCTATCCAACAATTTGGTGATCTACACCTTCTACCATACAAAGCCTCGTATGGTGCCATACCGATGCTAGAGTGGAAGCTGTTATTATAAGCAAATTCTGCAAGCGGCAAATAGTCTTCCCAACTCCCTTGAAAATCCAAAGCACACATTCGAAGCATATCTTCCAAAGTCTGTATTGTTCGTTCTGATTGCCTATCTGACTGTGGGTGGAACGCAGTACTGAACCTTAGTTCTATTCCTATAGCTTCCTGCAAACTCTTCCACAATCTGGATACAAATTTCGGATCTCTATCCGACACAATGGATGCCGGAACTCCGTGTAAACGGACAATCTCATCAACATAAATAGTAGCCAATCTATAAGCATTAAATGTTGTTTTGACAGGCAGAAAATCTGCAGATTTAGTCAGTCTATCAACCACAACCCAAACAGAATCCATACCTCGAGAAGTCCGAGGTAGGCCAACAACAAAATCCATAGTCACATGCTCCCACTTCCATTCAGGAATAGGGAGAGGTTGTAGTAGAGCGCCCGGTTTCTGATATTCAGCTTTAACTTGCTGACACTGGAGACATTTGGACACATATTCTGCAATCTCTTTCTTCATTTTAGGCCACCAGTAGGTTTGTTTCAAATCCCGATACATTTTATTATTACCTGGATGCATAGCGAATACGGATCTGTGGGCTTCATCTAAAACCCTCTTCTTTAGTTCCGGAATATCTGGGACACACATTCTGTTCCGAAATCTCAACACTTCATTCTCAATGCCAAACTCTGCTTTCGGACTTGTCTCAAATTCATCAACCACTTTCTTGAGGAATTCATCCTCCTTCTGCTTTTGCTTGATTTCGTCAATGATTGCCGGCTTGGCTGTAATAGCGGCTATCAATCCGCCCTGTTCACACATTACCACTTCAATTTCGGATTTTTCAAAATCTTTCAAGGTTTCTTTCTGTTCAGTAAGCAAACAAGCCATACTCCTCGTTGATTTTCTGCTCAAGCCATCGGCGACTGTGTTAGCTTTCCCGGGGTGATACTGAATCTCTAAATCATAATCCTTTATTAATTCCAGCCATCTCCTCTGTCGCATATTCACTTCCTTTTGCGTGAAGAAGTATTTCAGACTTTTGTGATCCGTGTAGACTTCACACTTTGCTCCATACAAATAATGCCGCAGATTTTCAAAGCAAAGACAACGGCGGCCAATTCTAGGTCATGCGTTGGATAGTTCTTCTCGTGTGGCCTCAACTGTTGGGAGGCGTAAGCAATAACCTTTCCGTTTTGCATTAACACACAACCCAAACCTTTATAAGACGCATCACTGAAAATTACAAAATTTTCCGTACCTGAAGGTAGTGTCAAAATCGGTGCAGTGGTCAATCTCGTTTTCAATTCATGAAAGGCTGATTCTCTTTCATCGTTCCATTCAAAAGGTTACCCCTTGCGTGTCAATTAGGTAAGCGGCACAGCTAATTTCGAGAAGTCCTTCACAAAACTCCTGTAGTACCCAACTAAGCCCATGAAACTACGGACTTCTGTCACATTGGTCGATGTTGGCCAACTCACAATCGCCTCTATTTTCTGCGGGTCCACTGAAATTCCTTCCTTGTTGATTACATGCCCTAAGAAAACAACTTCATCTAACCAAAACTCACATTTCTTTAGTTTGGCAAATAATTTCCTTTCCCGAAGTATTTGTAGGACAGTTCTCAAATGATGTTCATGTTCAATTCTATCTTTAGAATATATCAAAATATCATTGATAAAAACCACAACAAATTCGTCAAGGTAGGTTTTAAAAATTTGGTTCATTAAGTCCATAAATGCTGCCGGAGCATTAGTCACTCCAAATGGCATAACAAGAAACTCAAAATGTCCATACCTCGTTCTGAATGCGGTTTTCTCAACATCTTCTGCCTTAACTTTCAACTGATGATACCCGGATCTCAAATCAATTTTAGAAAACACCTGTGATCCCTGCAATTGGTCAAATAAGTTATCAATACGGGGTAGGGGGTATTTGTTCTTTATTGTTACCTTGTTCAATTCCCGATAATCGATGCACAGGCGTAGGGTTCCATCTTTCTTTTTCACAAACAACACTGGTGCACCCCAAGGTGAAGTGCTAGGTCAGATAAACCCTTTGTCAAGCAGGTCTTGCAACTATTCTTTCAGCTCTTTCATTTCAGCAGTAGCCATTCTATAGGGAGTTTTAGAAATGGGCTGGGTGCCAGGCACAGTCTCAATAGTGAACTCTACCTCCCTGTCTACCAATTCCCCTGGTAATTCATTTGGAAACACATCTGGAAATTCTTTAACAATAGGGATATCATTCAATTCAACATTCACAGATTATTCAGACAACACATAGCACAAATAACCCTGGCACCCCTTCCTGATTAGTTTACATGCTTTCATTGCAGATATCAAATAAGGTGGAGGCACTACCCCATTACCCACAAACACAATCTCTTTATGTTCTGGTGGTTTAAATACAACTCATTTTGTCACACAATCAATGGTGGCACAATACTTGGTCAACCAATCCATGCCCAAAATTACATCAAAATGCCTAAAGTTCAAGGGCAGCAAATCTACATATAGGATAGCATCCTCAACACGCATATCACAAAACCGGTATATAGATTCACACAATACAGATTCCCAGATGGAGCAGACACACATAGCAGATATGGCAATAATTCTAAGGGTCTATTCAGTCTAGATGCAAATGCACATGTCACAAAAGAGTGTGTGGATCCGGAGTCAATTAACACAAAAGCATCCTGATTACATATAGAAATGGTACCTGAGACAACTGCGTTAGCATTCCGTGTATCACCCGGAACAAGTGCAAAAACTCTCCCCTGTCTCACGGTATCTCTGGTAGTAGCAGATCTCAAAGTATTTCTTGGCTTTGGGATCGATGCAGTAGAACTAGCAGCTATCTTTCCACCATTCTGATTACAATCTCGGGCCATATGCCCTTGTTTCCCACATTTGAAACAGGCTCCTGATGCACAATAACAAACTCCACGGTGCCTTTTGCTACAAATGTTGCACATGGGAGCTGTATCTTGGGAAGAATTCGACGTATTTGAAGAGCCCGTGTTTTGCTTTTTTAGAAATTTCTTCTTTGAAAAGAAGCCTTGCCTCTTGTTACCTTTCCATTCTGTCGTTGGCTTAGCCTGTCTAGCTATGTTAGCCTCCGATATGATGGCCCTATCTAGCACCTCAATGTAAGTCTCCAGCTTCAAGACATTCACTATTTCAAAAATGTCACTTCGGAGCCCACCTTCAAAGTGTCTCGCCTTCTTATAGTCAGTGTCAATTACACATGGTGCAAACCTGGCCAATTCGGTGAATTTGGCCTCATACTCCGCTACAGTCATGCTATCTTGCTTAAGTTCCATGAACTCTGCTACTTTCCTATCCCGGACACACTGAGGGAAGTACTTGTCATAGAAAATTTCCAAAAATTTTACCCAATCAACATCCCTATGATTCTCACGCATTAACATCCACCATCTTCTTGCCTCGTCTTCTAGCATAAAAGTGGCTAGAAGCACCTTCTGTGTCTCCGAGCAAGGGAACACTTCAAATAGTTTCTCAATGCCGAGAACCCATGTTTCGGCTTTTAACAGGTCTAATCCACCATGGAATTGTGGTGGCTTCATTTTCTTGAATTCTTTGGTGAGAGTTATTATCCGATCATCATTCTGATTATTTGGCACAGGTGGTGTCGGAGGTGGTGGTGGAGGATGTGGTTGCTGCCACTGTTGTTGCCATTCTTGTTGTTGCCTCAATGTCTCTGCCATTTCCTGAATCAACCTTTCCTTTCTATCCATTCTGGCAGTAGAGGACTCTTCTATTTCATCACCTCTTGTTCTCACCATCTGATTAAACTTACATTATACTTTATACAAAAGATACACAAGTATGCATATACTAGAAAGCATACATATTCAAACAACTTGCAATGCAAGCAAATCATAACTTATAACACATAGTTGTTCATATCAAAACATTTAAGCATATACTTGATGCTTTCAGATCCAAACTTATCACATGAACGCGTCCTAAATCTTTTCTAGACGCTTATTGCTCGTTTGGGCAAGTGTGTGAGTCATTAACTCGTGCTCTGATGCCACTCTGTCATTTCCCGAACCAGCCCCTATGGGTTAAGGCCATAACCGGCCAGTAATCTCGAAATTACCTACGGCCTCAAACCAAAACCGACATAACTCATTAGAGTAAAAGGGCCAAACGGAAGCAAAATTTAAAACTTTGTCCGTAGAGCTGTGCTTACATGGCACATCAAAACAAACCATACGTATAGACATTAATAACTCACAACATAAATACAGTAGCATAATACAAACAGGATCATCCAAAAGCTAAGTCAACCCATGAAAACTATATACAGACATATGCAAAGTCCTCGCCAACATGACAAAAATAACAAAGCATAGGAGAAAGGCGAAGACGAGTCTCGCGCGTGAGACACTAGGGCTGACTCTCCAAAACTCGATTGTTCCACACAGACTTCACTGGGGCTGGGTCTGGACCTCTCTTGGCTCACCTACAAACACACGAATGAGCGTGAGCGATAGCCTAGTGAATAATATAAAATAAGAAGATACACACGATATGTAGAACAACATACCCCGAACGGCCTTGGGTCCAATTCATATTTCTATTTAACATATATATACATAATTTAGATCAAATGACTGTGGTTTCAAACATACTGGCCTTTGGCCCATTTATCTTTCCATAACAAACTGGCCTTTGGCCTATTCAGACTTTCATTCGTGTCAAAACAGCCTATGGCTCATTCATTCATGTCAAAATGGCCTTTGGCCCATTCATTCATGTCAAAACGGCCTTCGGCCCATTCATTCATGTCAAGCGGCCTTCGGCCCATTCATTCATGTCAAAACGGCCTTCGGCCCATTCATTCATGTCAAAACGGCCTTCGGCCCATTCATTCATGTCAAAATGGCCTTGGGCCCATTCATTCATGTCAAGTGGCCTTGGGCCCATTCATTCATGTTAAAACATTGTCCACCAATCAAATCGACAAATTAATAAAACTTACATAGAAGTAAGCAAATGGACAACAATACATTTCAGATATCTCTGATAAGATATTACTCACAGTGATCGGTTGGTTGATTTGCCCCGGAGCTCGACCCTACACAGTCCATGAACACAAAAGGGTCACCAACAATTCAATCCGTTCTTAAATTCACATTTTTCTCTTTAGGGTTTATTCATATCTCTTTAACTCAATTACAATGCTTAATGCATGCCTAAGAGTGCTTGCAAGTGGAAGAGAACGGAAAACGAAACACAGAACGAGCATACAAAATTTCAGAAAACAGGGTCCCCGCTCGAGCGTAGAATTCCCCGCTCAAGCGGACCCAATTGATCTGCAAAAGTACTGGTTACATCAAATTCACGCTCGAGCGTGAACTCGGGCGCTCGAGCGGAAGGTCTGTTTACATAGATCCACGCTCAAGTGTGGACTTCCCCACTCGAGCGGACCCAAGCTTGCAAAAAGAAATACTGGGAGCATGAATTCCTCGCTCGAGCGGACATCATAAATTCTGGGTTTTTCCAGAATGGTTTTTGAGTTCAAATTCGACATTTCAACCACATTTCTTGCATATTATGGCTCCAATTTCACATATACTTGTATTAACATGGTACCAACACTAAAATACATCAACATGGAGCTCAATTTCACAAATTGATCACATGCATGCCCCAGATTAACTCAAACTCATGCATTCAAGGTTTCCATTTTTAATAAACAACATGCATGCCCATTTGACTTTCATTTTCACTTCTAATGATGCAATTAGTGCTCATTCCCATGAAACTCAACAAAAACATGCTTGCATGTGGGATTACACTTCCAATCTTTCATAATTCACGAATTACATGCTAGAATTTTGTGACTCCATAGGAGTTCTTCACATGCATGCACATTTCAAGCCTCAACTTCAACAATACCAACTCAGGCCATGCTCTTGATCCCAAACAAACCTTAAACTTACAAGATCACAAATTCAAACTTACAAATTCAAGATCAATGCTTAACTAGAGGCTCAATTCTTCTAATTTGGTCAAATCTAGAGTTAAATCTTCAAATTCCCAAGCTTGAGTCAAAAATTGCACAAGTCTCTCCCTTCTATCTCCATGGCCGGCCTTCTCTCTCTCTCAAGGCACCCAAAATCAGATTTTGAACTCAAGTGTAAGGATTAAATGTATAGTGCCTTTCTACATAAACCCCCACTAAGTCATTATTTTAATATTAGATAATGGAGCACTGAATTGATCATTCTGAATCTAATTATTTTGATCCGAATCAATTTCCAATTAAATTTCACCGTAGGCTCTAAAAATTATGTCAATCACAATGGCGCAAACAATTCCGAGTTCTGTGGCCGATAAGGCCTTCAATTTAATTTCCAAAGTAGACAATTAAACAGATATTCCTACGGTGAACAGATAGAAATTCAAAACCACATATTTTCACCTAATGGCACACGAAATCATATTAAAAACACATAATCACATTCGTATTAAGGACCAATCAACATAATAAGGGACAAGGTTATCACATGAGTATTCCCACAAGAACAAGATCTTCAATTCTAAACGTAATGTCAACTCTCTAATGCATCGGTGGTCAACGATTCAACTTGGAAAAAATAAGTTTTGTGGATGCTTTTCCCAAATTGAATCAAGGCATCAAAGCGGGGTATAAATGAGAAAGAGAAGGTAATTTTTTTATTTTTAAATTATACATTTTGCAATTATTACTCTTTTTTAACAAGGCCTTTTTCTTTCTTTTTTTATTTTTATTTTTATTTTTTTAAATTTCAAATCTCTCAATAAAAAATTTTATACCAAGAATTGTATACAAGTTCATTTCAGTTTGATCATTGTTGGAATTTGTTGAGGTGCCAAGCAAAATGGTTGGAGGATTGTCAGAGGAAAAAACCAACAAGAAAATTAACATTGACAACCATCCCTCCTTTTACTCCAAATACAATGATACTGTGTTTGGTTGGGGGATTTGAGAAGGGATTTGGAAAAGGAAATGGAAAAGGTATATGAAATGTGAATAAAATATACCTACATTTCACCTAATTTCACACACCTTTCCTTTTTTCCTTTCCAAATGCCTCCCCAAATCTCCCTACAAAACACAGCGTTAATCTAGGGAATGATGATGGATCACACGATGCCTTTGCAAACTTAGAGAGACCAATAAGCAGCAAACTTGAAAAGGAATGGATAAAGAAACGAAAGAGTAGAGATTGTATGACTACGCCTCTTGTTGGGATACTAATTAAGATAAAGGCAGATAATAAAAAGAATAGTGCAAAGAAAACAAAAATTCTCAAGAAAGCATATCTTCAGGAGGAACAAAGACTTCTTCATGAGAAAGAGAGACTTGCTATGAAAAATGAGATGTTCAAAGCGGAACAACTTGAAGAGGAGGAAAGAATTATGTTGATGGATACTAGTGGCTTGACTCCAATGCAAAAACAATATTATTGTCATCAAATAGAAATCTTTGAAAAAGGAAATTAACTGCAAGCTATGGAAATTAATGTATTATGGCATGGACTATGATATGGAAATTATTGTATTTTGACTATAGTGCATGAAGTTTGTAATGGACCATGATAAGAAAATTTAATGTATTTTGGCATGGACCATCATATGATTAGCTTTATCAAGAGTTCTTATGTACATGGTAATATGTGATATTATTTTTATGTTTCTTATATGGGTATGTCTAATTTGATTTTCCTTTTGCTTCTATAATGTTCCTAACAATTGTTTGATTTTGTTGTCATTCGTAGGTTGAACAAAAGTTTTGTTATGTTTTGTTGAAGATTTAATTATTTGTAAAGATGTCATAATTATACTATTGTTACTCATCCCAAATGGTTTCATGAAATGACAATAATATTATCACTAGAAAATTAAAAACACGTGATGGAATTAATTGAAATTTAATAGCAATACAAGACTTCTAAAACAAAAATAATTGATACCATTCAAATATTTATATTTAAATAAAGTTCCTATCATTGTCCATGAACTAGCCACAAGTGCTTAACAAGGTTAGCTTGGAGTCGAGAACGAGTTTCCTTATCCATAATGCGATGATGATTTTGAATGAATTCCATAAGTTCAGGTGTATTCTCATGTGAGATTGATTCTTGTGAACTTCCATCTATTGCATCATAATTGAAGTCTTTTGAAGTATTGACATCTCCCTCATCCTTAACGATCATGGTATGTAATATTATGCATACCTTCATAATATATTTCAAAGTTTTAGTTTTCCGAAAATGTGCAGGTTGACATACTATCTCAAATCTAACTTGTAACACTCCAAATGAATGCTCTACATCTTTTGTTGTGGACTCTTGGGCTGCAACAATTTTTTTTTTTTTTGGTTTCCTCATGGACATGGAATTGTTTTTTTTTTATACAAATGTTGGCCATTGCAGATATATACCATCAGTAAGGTAGTATCCCATTTGTATAATCATTACCATTGATTGAGTAATTGACTGGAGGACCGTGGCCTTCAATAAGCTTGGCAAATACAGGAGATCGTTCTAGGACATTGTTGTCATTATGAGATCCTAGTAACCCAAAAAAAGCATGCTATATCTAATGTGACGACTGGGTCTATTTTGTCTTCTCTTCTTCACTCCGTTCTTCTTTTCTTTCGTTGGGATTGAACATCTAGGAATAGTTCTTAACTTAGAGTTCTTGTTCTTGCTTTGTTCAGTGTTGAATCTCACTTTTCCGGAGGGTGCGCGGTCGTGTCCAGGGTGTCTGGGAGTGATCAAACAGGATTTTGGATTGCTGGGCCAGGGCCGCACGTGCGGGGGCCTAGGGCCGCACTTGTAGGGTTGGGCTGCACGTACGGAAGGGCTAGACCGCACGTGCGGGAGGGCTAGACCGCATGTGCGGGAAGAGGGGAGTTTGGGTGAGTTGCATTTTGCTTAAATTGCAGGTGCGTGCGGGAGGGCCGCACGTGCGGGGTTGGGAGCCACATGTGCGGGAATGAGGCTCCACATATGCGGGGGCACGTGCCGCACATGCAGGACGGCTGGGCAGTCCGAGGCTCTGTTTTTCCTTCTCTTTTAGGGCTGATTGTATCTCATTTCTTTCACACTTCTTTCTCTCTAAAAACACTTTTACTCCCATTTCTCTCTAGAAAACATCATCAAAACACTAAAACTCTTTGATTCTTGCACATCTTGGGGTCTAGATCCAACATCATCCCTCTCTATTTTGGTGAGCAAGCAAGAACTACATTGTGTGGTGGAGATTGAGCTTTGACAACCTTTGATTTCTAGGGTTTCCTCTCTCAACATCTTCATTTTTTTCATCAAACCTTGAGGTAGGGTTTCCTTTGAGTTATATATGTGTTCATGCAAGTTTGATTGATTTTGTGGGCTCACTGTTGTCTATTCCCAAAAATGGGTTTAAAGTTGGTTTTATAGAAGAGATTGTCCTTGCTTCCTTTCAAAGAATTTTCTTAAATCAATGGGCCATATGGGTTGAGATTGAGATGTGTAATGTGGTTTTACAAAAGAGGGGAAAGTGTTAGGGTTTTTCTTTGTGAAAACCTAGAAGTTTAGGGTTTCTTAAATAAAAGAGAATGAAGGCTCATGTTGATGTTATATATATGTTCATATACATGTTTATAGATGTATTGTTGTGTGCCATGGTAAGCAAAGAGAATGAGAAACGTTAGTTGTATACAAATGTTTATATATATATATATATATCTATATATTCTATTCTTATTGATGAAGAATTTCTTAATGTGTGGAAGATTTTGAGATTTGAAGTTGATATCTATATGTTGCTATGGCTTAAATTGATTAAATGTTGAAAGAGCATGAATTGTGGCTATATTGTTATACATGGTCAAATGAGAATAAACCCTTGACCATTGGTTGGAAGAACATGGAAGTGAGAGAATGGAACATTGTTGTAGATATGATCGATGTAGAGAAACATGTAGTGGCATGGGCAATTGTTGCATTGGCATCCCTTAAACCTTGCATGTCATGAGAATTGGTTTTGAAAAGTTTGAACTTTCATTAAGAATGAAACAATGTGATTGAAATTATGGAAATGTTATGGGGTAAATACGTTGGTAAATCCGGTTAGGAGGTGTAGGTGAATTTGATAAGTTAGCCTGAGTGTCCATGGTGAAAGACCAAAAACCCGCGCGGATAGATGTCGAGCCTTCCGGTTAATACCGGTAAAAATGACAATTTGGTAGTACTTGTATAGTCTACTTGCAGACACCAACCTAGGGATTACCTGAGTCGTATTTACTGCCCCTTATGTTTAAATTGGAAGTTTGAAAGATTGCAAAACGTTATTGAAAGCATGAGGATTTTTAAGAAAAACATGGCATGGGATTATTTTTTGAAATAGCATTGCATGGCCTTCGCATTTGCATTTAACATTGGTTATCTTACATAAATGCATATACTTTGTTAATGATTTCTCTACTGGGCTTATTGCTCACCCCTATGGGATTTGGTGCAGGTAAAGATGTGGTGATCCCACCGAATTGAGGGCATAGATATTTTTGTGGAGAGTAAATAGCTCTCTTATTTTGTTGTAAATTTTGTAAAGCCAAGGGGTAAACGTGTATGGGTCCGAGAGACCATTTTGTGTAACCGGGCTATTGCCTTCGAAGATGTAAGCCCTTAAGGGCATTTTATTATTTTGAGACTAGATGCTTCACATGCTATAGATTCATGTGTTCTTTTATCAATGAATGTATATCCGCATGTGAGACTTTTGTATAAACTCATGTATTAACTATGTAGAGATGGAAGGGTTATAGTCATTGTATTGTGAATGTTTATTAATGTGGGTAGTTCATGTTGAATTATTTCGAGGCGTTACATCTAAAGATCATATGACACCACCGCTTCCAAAATAATTGTAGGTTCATGAATATGACCAGTATACATTCCGCTTAATGTGGTCGGGCAATTTTTCCATTTCCAGTGCATACAATCTATACTCCGCAACATTCTAGGAAAATCGCGACTTTCACCAACTGTAGCAATCTAGCAGTATCATCTTTTTTGGTGACCTTAAGTACTTATTTGAAAAAATTACAACAATAGCTTTAACAAACCTTTTTAAACTCTCTATTGCGGTGCTTTCTCTGATCCTCATATATTCATCTATATAATTAGCCGTTACTCCATATGTAAGCATCGTAAGTTCGACGATCATTTTTTGAAGAGAAGATAAACCTAGCATTCCCACAACATTTTGTTTTTTGGATGAAGTATGAATGATGTGCTTCTAGTGCCATTTGAATTTGGAGAAAAAGAGAGCAACGCATACGAAATCTCCAAAATAAACTGGAAGGATATATAGATGGTCTAGTAAAATAGTGGAGAAAAACCTTTCATGACCTTGAGAAGAATCACGTCGAATGAATTTGTAGCCTTGAATAGAACTACGATGTGAGCTTGATTGTCTCTCAAGTCGCTCTTCTTCCATTGCAACTACCATAGATATCTCTAACTCATCATAAGAGTCGGAATCATTAGTAATCATATTAATTACACAATTGCGAGCCATAAAAAAAAAAAAAAAAAAAAAAAAAAAAAAAAAAAAAGAAGAAGAAAAATTTAGAGAATGGATTTTAGAGAACCTGGCATGAGATTGATGAAATGGAAGAGCGAATAGTCTTATTTATAGTTTAAAATAAAATAAAATATGACCATTGGAAAAATGACTGTTGGAAAATGAATAATTAGAAATATAAAAAAAAACTAGAGAAAATGTCCCACTACGACACCACAACACTGCTATTATTCCGAGTAGTACCCCTGATCCTATTTACGACACCAATGAAAGTAGATTATAAATAAGAGGCATTTATTCATAAATTCTTTTTACCTACTTATATTCTATTTAGTTTAAATTATTTTTTTTATATTTTAATAAGCTTCACCGGTAGTATAGTTATCAAATTACTGTTAATAATAATAATAATAATAATAAAGTGAAGCGCATATTAAAATTTATATTGATAGTATGAATGTTCCATAATGAGAACATTTATACTATTAATGTGAATATTTACACTGTCAAATTTATTTAATGTGAATGTTCATATGATGAAATTTATTTATTTATTTTATTTTAGAAAATTACATATTCAAGTCAAATCTTATTTGATAGAACTCATTATTTAGATTTCAAAAATATAAATGTCATAATATATATATATATATATGTAAAACAAAAATTATGGATTTTGAATATATAAAAAGTATAAAATAATTCAAAATAATGCACACTAAGTTATTAAGGGTTCAAAAAATTATTCATAATTAAAAATTTAGTAGTCCATATCAAATGCCCAAATAATAAAATTTGTAAAAATATATTATAAATTAATTAAAATACAAATATTTGAAAGAGAATTTTATAAAAAATTTACCTAAAAATAAAGATTAACACAAAAACTTTCAACAAAAAATAAAAATAAAATCAACAATACGTATTTATATTTTAATAATGAAATGAGGATGAGGCTCAGATCAGATCTATGTATGATCGGGCGAGAATCCGACAACACCCCGGCTGCAACAACAGTAGCCCGTGAGAGAGAGGTCTCTCTCCATCACAGACCATCCGAGTTGCCCCGCCAAGAAACGGGTCGGGTTCTCAATGCCAGACTAATGGGGGCTCAGAAATCTATCGTCACTGCCTCTGTAGTTTTATTTTCCCCGGAGAAATTATACAATTCAGTGCTCCCGAAGGGATTGAGTTTTGGTGCAACTGTTAATTACAGCCTCAAACCCCATCGGATGGACTGCCCTTTTGATTTTAGTTGGTTTTGTTTTTGCTTTTGGTTATGAAGAAGGTGGAGATGAATCCAACCTTCAACTCGCAAACACACACACACATTGAGGAGAGAGAGTGTGAGAGAGGAGGAGGGCTGTTGATTTTGGAGGTGAAATCATTGGCTCTGATGATCTTTGATCTGTGAGGGAGACAGAAAGAAAGAGATCATCTTTTTTGTTGCAAAGAGGGGCAACCACCCTCAGAAACTTCCCAATCTCTCTGCTGGGAGCCTCATTCATTCTTTGAGCCCAACCCTAGTCGCCGTCTCAAAGCCCTCTATTTATGGTGCATCCAATTTACTTTTTTCTACCTTATTATTATTATTTTGAATAAATTACACTGACACTCTCCTAAAATTTTGTCCCATTATATTATAAAAATTGTATTGTCATCTCTGTGATTAATAATCTTATTTCACAAACCCGCTCTTATATAAAAAGCAATAACTCATGGTAAAAAAATAGAAAAAATTATATTGAAAAAAAGGTAAAACAAAAGAAAGAAAAAAAAAAGGGGTAAATTACACTAACTTCCCATGAGGTTTATCTTAATTACAAGTACCTCCCATATAATTTCAAAAATTCATTAACTTCTTCTACTTTTGAAAATAATACATAGATTCACCATTTTCGTTAAAAGAGTACGAACAACGTTAACTTGACAACCAAATTGACTATAATGCCCTTGAACCACATTGTGAAAAGATACAACTGACCCTTCTCCATCTTCATCTTCATCTTCATCTTCTTCATCTTCACAAATCCTTCTCCTAATACCTTCATGGCAGAAACCATCTCTGCAATTTCACTAAGAGAAAACCTATTCCCATTCACAAACCGAGAATCAAGATTAGGGCAAGAATTCCCATCAGTCTTGTCTGAACTCTTTGATCTAATTCCAGTATGAATTGAATATCTATCATTGAATTTCTTTGCCCCAAACCCAAGAGGTACCAAATCTTGATCAATTGGGGTTTTATGTAAAACCCATCATCTGAATCAAAATTAGGTCCAAAATTCCCATGAATCTTCTCAAATTTCTTGCTTCTAATTAGGCCTTGAAAATCAGTATATTATTATCAACAACAACAACTAAAAAAAATAAAAAAAATTAAAGAACTGAAAAATCCATACCAAAATCCTTTGAAATTCAATTACACCACACCAAAATCCACACCATCCTTATTTGAAATTCAATTACATCACACCAAAATCCACACCATCCATTTCCAATCTCTCTACCTAGGTTTTCATTTTCTTCAAATGATGCACCAAGCCTAGTCAATCTCCACTTTCTCTCTCTCTCTCTCTCTCTCTCTCTCTCTCTGACACATCTGCACTCTCCGACGATGTTAATGGCGAGACCATCTCATTCTTCAACCAAGAACAACAATAACAACGGCGTTAATGCGATGCTGTTTCTCATGGACCAGATCCTCCGCGGTGCGACTCAGTTTCTTTGTTATGCCAGCAGTCGGAGAATGATGCGCTAGCCGTTGATGTGAGTATGCAAGTCAACGACAAAAGCAGATCGAGGATAGTCAGAGTGATTGGGCGTATTCATGGCCCGATCATGATTCTCAATCTTGAATAGAACCTGGAGTGAATTGATCATAGATGTGTGTGTGTGTGTGTGTGTGTGTGTGTGTGTGTGTGTGAGGAGAAGATATCACAGAGAGATAGTGAGAGGGAGAGAGACAAAGCATATAGAGAGAGTGAGAGGGAAGAAAGAAGAAATGGCTAGGTTTTGATATGTATGTATTGATATACATATGGTTAAATTACATTTACCTCCCCTAAAGGGTAGTATTGGAATTTGAAGCATAATTATGGATGACACTAGCGGAATCTATTGGAATTTAGATGGATGGGTAACAAAAGGGAGTCTTTGTATATTAAGTTCAAAAGTAAGTGAGGTCTGTGTTATTTTTGAAACCATAGGGGAAGTACCTGTAATTAAGGCAAACCTCAAGGGAGGTCAGTGTAATTTACCCTAATAAATAGTAAAGCAAAACAAGAAAAGAGAGAGTGTATGAATTCAATGTCTTTTTGATATCAATATTAATTTCGTCTATATAATTACAATGACAGGGGGGTCAGTGTAATTTTTCAAACGTCAATGAATAATATGTATTAAATCCAAATCTCAAGAGTGTAAGTATAATTTACCCTATTATTTTTTTAGAAAGATTTTTCTACTTTATTTGACACTTAGGCCTTGTTTGGGAACATACTATTTTAGTAATTTTTTGGCTTTTATGAAAAGATGTGTAGAAAAGTAGAGAGAGTGATGTGACAACTTATAGTGACTTTTTTGTTAAAATTGAAAGTTGCCAAACGAGGCTTTATTTACATCTTATGATTTGGGAATCCAATAGTGTACACCTCAAGTGTATGTCATATGTATTTTATTATAAAAATGTGTAATTTTACTATAAAGTTTAAATCAATTGTAAAATGCATAATCTCATTATAAATGGATGTAATAAAATATATTCAAATTTTGTAGTTGATGTTGCAAAAGTTTATGACTTAGTTATGATATTTTTTGTTACGTCAATTTGAAAGGAAATTATACATTTTGGTAATTGATATTATGAAATTTTGTAGGAAATTTATACATTTTGTGGTAGGGTGCATAGAGTATGCACCCTTAAAGGGATTGCGTACCATTTTAAAAAATATAACAATAAAATTCTCTTAATTGTTTATTAAAATATATTTATGACATCATTAAAAATTATTAATTGACTTGATAATTTATTAATAAGAGTCATAGGATCATTTATTATGCACCCCTAAGACCATCTCCAATGGTTCATCAATTCTTTCATCAAATTTAAATTTGATGAAAAAACAATCTTCTTTTTTTTTTTTTGCTCTAATGGTTTCATCAGATTAGTATTAAATTGAGGATATCAAAAATCTTTCAGCAAATTGAGAATGCTTGGGAGCTTTCATCAAATCACTATTCATAACTGTTGGATTTTCACCACCGGATGACCACCCCTCAGATGACCACCTCTAGGCCAAAATTTGTGAAAAAAATACACTGGGCGGTCGACCGGCTGGACATCCGCTTAGTCGTTCGTTCGGTTGACTAGTGTTTTGATGAAAGCCAAAAATTCTCAGTTGGAGTACTTGATATCAAATGGAGTTTTTAGTCAAATTTCTACTCAAATTTGGTGAAAAAAGATGCACCTTTGGAGATGCTCTAAAGGGTGCACACCATAGTATTTTCTTTTGAAAAATATAACAATAAAATTATCTTAATTGTTAATTAAAATATATTTCTGACATCATTAAAAATTGTTAATTAACTTGATAATTTATTAATAAAAGGTTTATAGGATCATTTATTATGCAACTAGAAACTTCAATGGTGTAATGTGTGATGTAATTTTTAAAGTCACAAAGAATAATCTGTATTTGAAATGAACTTGAAGGAGATGTCGGGGCCGAACCTAAGGCCTCCACATGAATTTGGTAAATAAATATGTTTAACCCAACAATAAACTATAAAAACTAGAATACACACTTTGAGCGAGAAATTTAAAATCTTACTACTGAACCAACCCTTGTCGGTGTACCATATATTATTTATAGAATTATAAGGATAAGTTATACAAATAAGTTAAATCATAGAATAATAAACATGAGATGAGAGATTGGATAAAAGAGCGAGACATTGGAAGAATTATCTTGTCTTTTAGAAATTCCAACTAGATTGTGTGTTTTTCCAATTTTATTGGTTACTTTATGTAATATATAGGAGAAAAAATAGAAAATAGTAGATATGTAACAAATAGAATTGCAATGGCATACCACATAGGATATGGAGCGAACCTATATGATAATTTTTTGAGATATTGTCTCTAAATAAAAGAGAAAAATAATCAAATATTAGGGTAATTAGTATTTTACAGTTTGGATTATTAATTTTATGATACAACATTTTTATAGAGAAATTGATATATTATCAATATGTATTTTAATTTAATTTTACAATGCATGATGTAATTTATGATACATGATACGAATATATAACACATAAATAATTAAATTCCTTTAACTATTTTGAAAAAAAAAATGTATTTATTTCAAATTAATATTGTTATAAACTTTAATTAACAATTTAAAAAAAAATGCTTTTTAGATGAGAATGATACATTTTCTTAAATATTTTCTATTACTAAGTATTTTATGTTTTCTACTGTTAACGAACTCTTTGAGAATTAAGGAGCTACAAATTAAATAGTAAATAGGAAAGCAACATAAGTACTTTATAATTAAAGAAAAAAATAATATAATTTTGTCCTCTCGAAGTTATAACTAAAAAAAAAAATCATAACAAAAAATATAATGAGTTATAATTAAAAAATTATCATATAATTAAAGAATAAAATTATTCAAAATTAAAAAAAAAAAAATGACATGATTAGAAATGTGTATGACACATTCTTTTAAAGAATGTGTATCGTCGAATTTCCTAAACCTGAATTGTGAACTAAGACTTTGAGAATTTAAGAGCTACAAATTAAATACTAAAACCTGAATGGGGAACTAAGATAGCATTTCATACATATTTGTATACATTAAGGGTTATACATTTTATACACAACTAGAAGAAAAACATAACCAACTAAGCTTAGCCTAGTTGGCCACCATACCTTCTTTAAGGTTTAGTCCCAAGAAAGTCATAGGTTCAATTCCTCTTAGGGGAGTTGAATTAAGGGAGTGCAAGCACTTAGATACTTTGCCAAGGGTAGAGAGATTTTCTGCCATAAGTGTTAATCTAACAACTGACAACTAACATTTGCTGATAAAAAAATATATATATATATTACATGTGCAGTTGAAATAATTATGGATGTGTTAGAAGTAGTAAAGGATTTTTTGAATTACAAAAATTTAGGTGCCGTTTGGTAACGTTACGTTTATAAATAAAATTATAAAGTGGTTTTTGTTTATTTTAAAAAAATAAAAATAATAAATATGTTTAGTTTGAACAAAATATTTAAAAAAAATTTAAAAACAAAAAATCAAAAGCATGTTTGTTAGGTTTAATGCATAAAACGTTAATTTTGATGTAGGGATAGAGTTTATGATGATGGAGAGAGAACGAGCAAGAGAGCTATTGATGATGGAGAGACTGGTTCTTTTTTTACCGTTGAGGAAGACGTTTATTGATGATGGAGAGAGACCAGTAGATAATATACTACCGTTGAATAAATGGGTAACAAAATGGGTCTCCCTAGTTTTGAACACAAATTATTAGGTGTTTTTTTTTGTTTTGTTTTGTTTTGTTTTGTTTTGTTTTTCGTGGTTTTTGCTTGCATTTCTGGTTTTAAAGCTCACGTAGGCAGCTTTAAAGGTGGAACTCTTCGGTATGTAAATACCCTTTGCTTATCACGTGTCTCCTTTGCACAGGATGATTTAAATGTGGCGCCAATAATACCCCTGCACTAGTTTAAGCATAATTGTTACACTAGTTAACATAATTTTTGGCAGTTGCTCTTCTCCCACGATCACAACTCATTAAATGCAGCCTTTACTATTAATGATCCTTTTTTCCACGATCTCTTACCTTGCACTATTGGGTTCTGTATTTAATGAGGTTCGAATTGAAAAGTAAGACCCATCTACTTCAAAGACTCCAAAGAAATGGCTGCCTTGGATATGGGAAAGGTTGACGCTGAGGTTATGGAGGTTGATATGAACACAACTGATTGTCCTATGTCTCCAGAATTAGACTCTTGTCACAAGGCTATTCATGTGACTTCCCCTTCTTCCATTCTGTAGCCAGAGCACCTTGATGTGTCAAAATCACTTTGCTTAGGCTAGGAAGCACCTCCATTTTCTCCTTTGATTGACACTATTCTTGACTAGGGATCTTTTCCCTCTTCCACTAGCTGGGATACTTGGGAACCACCTGCAATGCCTACTACTCGTTTCAAGATCCATCATCATTTCTTAGAGCGAGTAGACCCTAGTACTATCTCATCCAACCATTGAAGCAGGGTTATATACCCTTACCAGCTTCCATTTGAGAATCTTAGGCTTGAAAACTGTTTTCTTTATTCTTGGCATTTGTTCTCTACACCTTTTCGACTTAACAAAAAGGGTTTTTTTTTTTTTCTTCTTCTTCTTCTTGATGGGTCCTCATTAGGTTTCATTCGTACTCATGATGTGGCCTTATTGGGGCCAGACCTTACCATGTTGCCCAAACAAGCCGAATTATTCCCTTATGATTGGCTCAAATACATCACTGAGGCACGATATCCTTCTGGGTTTGGAACTGAACCTTCATTACCATTCCTCATTTACCAACACCAATGGATTTCGGAGCTTCGAATGGCCATTGAAGATTAAGTCCTAGATACCTCCCAACCATCATACTTTGTTTATGGTCATGCCAGGTCTAAGGCCAAAGGGCTCTTAGTGGCCTTTAGTCATCTCCCTTTTGACATCCTCCACAATGATATACAAAATTAAAGAGAGTCTGAAGAAAAAAGATGAATTCATAAAGTATTCTTGGTTCAAATTTCATGACATTGTAACCTTTTCTTTTCCCTACTTTTATGAGGTTGAAACAATCTTTCTGTAATCCTTCAAATCATTCAATGAAATGAAAGCTCTCTTTAATTACATGAACTCTATATGCACTAGTTTATTTTTAGTCCAATATTTGCATTACTCTACAATTCGAAGGCTAGGAAACATCTTACCAATTAAAACAATTAATGTTTCTTAAGGTTTCGAAGCAATTCGTAGCTTCAAAATTATCTTCTAAAGGCCAAAAAATCAACATATTCTTGATACCCCACAAGCCTCCAGGCATAAAAACACACTTTCACTTGGGAGCCTATATTTAAGTGCTTGGCCTAGTTTAAACTTTATATTATTTTTATGCAAGTATTTCATGAAATAACCTAATCAGTTGAAGAGAGAAACATATAAATAGTCAACTATTTGTATTAGTTTCAATTACTTTTCCTCTTCAAGACATACTTTGCCTTTTCTAGTTCTGCTTTCAAAACCCTAGCTTTCATACGAAACAACGGCGTCTGGTTCTCACACTAGCCTATCCATGGAACTCCAATGTTTAAGCTTTCAATTTACCTCAGAAGCTAACCTTGCTACAAGCCCTGTTGACATTTGCCTCTTCATTCCCCAAGATATTGATGGGGTATTTGGTTTGGGTCCAGCATTCAGAGTGGTCCTCTGGTTGAGATGGCACACTTGTATCCTCGCCTTGAAGGTCATCTTCTTCAATACCAAAGTTAGTTGCATTAGGATTCTTGGTTTGATGACAGACCATTCCGAATGTCGCTAATGATTAACGGTAAGTGGATTGACTGATATGAGAGAGTTACTTCATAAAGGAAAGCATTCAAGGGTGCTCCTCTGGTTGAGATGGTGCATTTGTATCCTCGCCTTGAAGATCATCTTCTTTAATGCCAAAGTTAGTTGCATTGGGATTCTTGGTCCGATGATTGACTATTTTGAATGTGGCTAATGATTAACAGTGAGTGGATTAACTAGTATGAGAGAGTTACTTCAGAAAGGAAGGATACCTTATCTCAAGCAGGTACTCCGCATATTTAAATACACCATCTCCTAGGATTCGTACTTGATTCCTGCTGCCTTTTACTTCTGGTACCATGTATTTAATTTCTTTTAATTTCGAAGCAGTATGATGGCCTCTACCGTTCTTGACCTATGCCATCTTCTTGGTGTACTGCCTACTTTGGAATTTTTTGGCCCAAACTATCAAGGCAAAATTGTCCCTGACCTCTAAAATCCTACTAGTAACTTATCTTACTCACACTTCCTTAGTAGAAAGAATAGAGGAAGTGGTCCTGTCAGTGACTAGAAATTTTTTGACTTCTTCCTCTTTTGGTTGTGCAAATTCGTAATGTGCACACCTTCACAGAAGATCATTATTGAATTCATCCCCTTTGCCAAAGCTTTTGCTTCAGGAAATTTCATTGCACTTACTCCTTTCATTCATGGCCATCTTTATAGGTCCTATTTTTCTTTATGTGAAAAACCTTTAGATCCCAACCTAGGAGGACTAGTTTGGATTATTCAGTTTTAGCTTTTCGCATACTTCCCTGAATTCGGAACTCGATTCATCAACTATCCTAATGATATAGATGCTATCACATATGGAGAGTTATATAGTAGAGTAACTCTATGGAGTTCTACATTCCAATTCTACTTCCAATCCTTCTTTGAACTTCCTTTGAACCTAGAGCCTAAATTTTTTACTCCATTCGACCCCAAATAAGGTGTTCAATGTCTTCATGACCTATTGGTAGACAAGGAGGGCACAAATAGGGTTCATAAGGAATGTTTCGTATCTATTCTCATTGCTAGATCTCTCTCTATTGGGAATTCAAACCCCAAAACCTACAAGTGCATTACTGCACCCTATTGTCCTGCTCAATTTGCTAGGCAATTTGGATAAGTTCAACTTATCCTTGCTCCTTATTGTTCCTCTAACAATCCTCAATTATAGAATCGAGAATTAAGGATAGCCCCAATTAGAATTAATGACTCAGTGGAGCTTTTGTGCAAGAACATGGCTACCTTTAACTTGGCTCCATTTGTTTCAACCCATACATCCTCTCATACTTTCCAACGCTAGTAGAGGCTTAGCATGAACCTTCAATTTACTTTGTCATTGCCCTTCATGTTTAAAGACTTGAGTCCTCCTGACGTTAGCTCAAAGGATGACTCCACTTCTCTCAAAGTGGGTCCAATAGGAGCAGTAGAGTTAGAACAAGCTGCCCTTGTAGCTGCACCAACACCTGCTTCAGCTATGAGAGCTTATTCCAGATTGAGTAAGTATCGTTCTAAATTTGAACATTACCTAACTTGTTTCACATCCACGTCTGATATATGTTAATGATACTAATGCTTTTAACTTGTTGGTTTTCCTTTGTAGAACCTGCTCCTGCAATTGGTAGGCAGGAGGCTTTGGCACAACTTGAGGCCAAAAAGGGTCAGAATAGAAGCAGAAGCACTACTCGTGATGGCAGTGAATATACTTGCAGTGGTGTTCAAACTACTTCAGAAGCTCTTGCCCTAGAAGTAGTAATAAAAGAAGAAGAAGGTAAAGAAAAACTGGCAGATGATGCTCCTCTTATTACTTGGACGAGAAAGACAACTGAATCACTTCTTCCTCTTACTCATATCACATCAGGTATGTAATTATCTATTCTTTAAAACAGACCTCATGTTTTAAATGTCATCTTCTAATCTTATGTTTTATTCATCATTTCAGATGTGAGCACTACCATTGTTACAACTTTTGAGCCAACTACCTGTGTGCTACTACTGACGCATCAACAATCTCAAGTGTCTACTCAGCCCTTATTGTAGCCTCCAGAAACTCTCATTCCACTTGGTCAAGAGACCTCATCCCCAATAGAGTTTACTACTTTTTTTTTTCTCTCTCTTTCTCTCTCAACCATTGGTGCAAACATTAGTGGAAATAGTTACTTTGCAGAGGTTGATGTAGCTTAGGGTTTATCAAAGGCTACTACCCTTACAACTCTTGGAGAGATTACTACCTCTGAAGCTCAAGAGACTCATCTTGCTAGGACCTCTCAATTAGAAAATCTTCATTCTATGAGCATCACCTCTACCTCTCAGATGCAAGAGCCAAATATAAGGAGAGAGAGAGAGAGCTTCCACATTCAAATCAGTGTTGGTGAAGCTATAGAGATAATAGAACCAGAGTTATTAGCATTTGAATAATAACTTCAATAGCTTATAACATCTACTGCTATTCCTATGCCCTTAACTACTGAGAGTGACCCTCTTCTATTGGTAGACTTCTTCATTAGCCGACTTTTGTCTGACTCAACCTTAACTTCTCAATATTTAAGTGTTGAGGTCTGTACTAGGCTACTGAAGGATTTCTCTGGAATGCCCTTATTGTCTTTAAGGAATCCCACTTTCTAACAAGGGTTCATCTTGTGTTGCTAGTCTTTAATTTATCACCAATTACCTCTGGATTAAGTACTTTTACAAGCTATGTCATCTTTGGACTTTTTCTTTCACCTTAATGAATTTGCTTTAAATTCTTAGCAACAACTTACACAAGACCAAGCCCTTATAAGTTCAACTCAAATCAATGTTACTTCTCTCATAACTGAGTATGCAGAGGCTTTAGTTCAACAAAAGATTCTTCTGGCAAAAAAAAAAAAAAAAAGCCTTGGAGAAGGAACTTGTAGAGGTAAAAGCAGCATTGGCCACTAACTTTGAGAAAATGCAAGCTTCCAATACTAAACTAGTGGACTTTAAGGCTAATATGCCTAAGTCACTTGAGCTACTTCCTTATATAGATAATAGGAAGCTCATTGTATAAGAACAACTCAAGCAATGTAAGACATTTTGGACCCAACTATGGTACTCTGTACAATTTCCACAAAATGAATGAAAATTATAATTATCAACTTGTCTTGTGTTGTTTTACTTAATGACTTAGTGGAGCTTTTGCACAAGAACATGGCTACATTTAGCTTGGCTCCATTTGCTTCAACCCATACATCCTCTCCTACTTTCCAATGTTAGTGGAGGCTTAGCATGGACCTTCAATTTACTCTGTCATTGCCCTCCATGTTTAAAGACTTGAGTCCTCTTGAGGTTAGTTCAAAGGATGACTTCACTTCTCTCAAAGTGGGTCCAATAGGAGCAGTGGAGTTAGAACAAGCTACCCTTGTAGCTGCACCAACACCTGCTTCAGCCATGAGAGCTTATTCCAGATTGAGTAAGTATTGTTCTAAATTTGAACATTGCCCAACTTGTTTCACATCCACATCTGATATATGTTAATGATACTACTGTTTTTAACTTGTTGGTTTTCCTTTATAGAACCTGCTTCTGCAACTGGCAGGCAGGAGGCTTTGGCATAACTTGCAGCCAAGAAGGGTCAAAAAAGAAACAGAAGCACCACTTATGGTGGTAGTGAATCTATTCACAGTGGTGTTCAAACTACTTCGGAAGCTCTTGCCCTAGAAGCAGTAATAGAAGAAGAAGAAGGTGATGAAGAATTGGCAGATGATACTCCTATTATTACTTAGAGGAGAAGGACAACTAAATCACTTCTTCCTCTTACTTATGCCACATCAGGTATGTAATTATCTATTCTTTAAATCAAAGCTCATGTTTTAAATCTCATCTTCTAATCTTATGTTTTATTCATCATTTCAGATGTGAGCACTACCATTGTTACAACTTCTGAGCCAACTACCTGTGTGCTACTACCGACGCATCAACAATCTCAAGTGTCTACTCAGCCCTTACTGTAGTCTACAGAAACTCTCATTCCACTTGGTCATGAAACCTCAGCCCCAATAGAGTTTACTACTTTTTTTTTTTCTCCCTCAACCATTGGTGTAAACATCAGTGGAAAGAGTTACTTTGTAGTGGTTGATGCAGCTTAGGGTTTATCAGAGGCTACTACCCTCACAACTCTTGGAGAGATTGCTACCTCTAAAGCTTTACAAGAGACTCATCTTGATGGGACCTCTCAATTAGAAAATCTTCATTTTCTAAGCATCACCTTTACCTCTCAGATACAAGAGCCAAATATAAGGAGAGAGAGAGCTCCCACATTCAAATATGTGTTGGTGAAGCCATAGAGATGATAGAACCAGAGTTATTGGCATTTGAACAAGAACTTCAATAGCTTATAACATCTACTGCTATTCCTGTGCCCTTAACTACTGAGCGTGACCCTCTTCTATTGGCAGACTCCTTCATTAGCTGACTTTTGTTTGACTTAATCTCAACTTCTCAATATTTAAGTGCTGAGGTATGTACTAGGCTACTGAAGGATTTATCTAGAATGCCCTTATTGTCTTTTAGGAATCCTACTTTCAAACAAGGGTTCATCTTGGGCTGCTAGTCTTTAATCTATCACCAATTACCTTTGCATTAAGTACTTCTACAAGCTATGTCATCTTTGGACTTTTTCTTTCACCTTAATGAGTTTGCTTCAGATTCTCAGCAACAACTTACACAAGACCAAGCCCTTATGAGTTTAACTCAAATCAAGGTTACTTCTCTCATAACTGAGTATGCAAAAACTTTAGCTCAACCGAAGATTCTTTTGGCAAAAAAAGAAGCCCATAAGAAAGATGGGATTTGAGCTTTACTCCCAATTCTAAGCCAGCTTTGGCCAAGTGTTTAAGTCTCATCTGACAGCTGGAGTGAAGCTGGACTGAATCGGAGCAAAACAGACGAAAATTGCAGTAACTGGTCGACCGCTCCACCATTGCGGCCGCGACCATAACCTTCGCAGCCGCGACCAAGCATACCACAGTCACGACTAGCTAGTCCACGACTGCGACCATGAACAATGCAATTCGATTTTGTTTGTGGGGCACTCCATTATGCTATTTTCTGACCCATTTATGCACCAAATGCATGTATACTTAGCCTTCATTGCCTAGTGATTGATCCATTGCAGATAATGCTCCATTTTAGTGCTCCATTAGCTCCATTATCTTCACTAATGCTCCATTAACCCTCCACTTTGTCTTCCATCATCCCTCCACTTGCATTGCCTATATAAAGAGAGTTGAAGTCTTGAAGAAAAGGAGATGAATTTGGGAGATAGAGAGATGATAGATTGATTGAGGGGAGAATGCTACAGAAAAACAAAAGAGAGTTGAAGCTTTGATCGAAGAGTTGCCAAACTTAAGAGAAAAATACAAAGTGAGCCATAACTTCCATCTTTCTATTCATATATTGATATATCCTTAATATAACCAAGTCCTAAAGCTTTGATAAAAGAGAGAGTAGTCCTTGCCAAGTTTAAGAAACGAGTGACCATTACACTTGTGCGAAGCCACCATTATGGCTCAAATTCGAAGCTTTCAAATTGAGGATTGAGAACATAATTTACAACCTTGAGGGTGATAGGAAGTTTGGAAATCAAAAGGTTCATCTTTTCTTTGGAAGGTTAATGTCCAATTTCTTTCATTTTTATTGTATTTTCTATCTTATATTCTTTTTCTTGCTTTCATTTCATATTATAAATCTATCGTAACCTAACTGGAAGTGGTTAGTTGAGCCACCTACATATTCCCTATTTGTTCTTTTCTTGGTGTTGCAACAAAACATGTTTTGCCAGGGCTAGTCGGCCGGTCGGCTAATTATTTGGTTGGTTGGCTAACTTTCTTTGGATAGAATAAAGCAGTCGTTTGGCGTTGAGCACACTAGTTTTTGGTGGTCTCCGAGGCATATGAAGTTTCTATTTTTAATTTGAGAGATTTGTGAGGTTTTATTTTGTTGTAATATTTTCTTCCTCTCTCTTATTCAGTTTGCAATTATTCAAGTCTTATAATAATTCCCTGCCCTGTTTCTTTCTATCCCGTTCTTTTACTTTCTTTTCTTATTTATACATAAACATCATATTATCTTTTTATCATATCCATGCTTTGCATCCATGTTTCATGCATCTTAATTTAGCTAAATTTGCATTTATGGATTTAATCAATTCTTATGTGATTATGTGTGCTATTTTATGTTTTTGAGATGATTTACATGTCATATATTAGAAGCCAAATGTTTAGTTGCATTTCATCAATAAATTGCATTAGGATTTTGTATATAAGATCAGGCACATTTCGCTAATTTTGTTTTGTAGCTATTTGCGGGACGTCAGTAAATATGTAAGTTCTTATACTTTATCATCTCACTTGTATGTATTTTTCTTACTATGTTTAGCATCCTACCATGAGACTATTTTTTTACTTGATATAACTGTATGAATGACTGTGGATGGAGGTTGTGTCATTTAATTTTGAATGATGTTGATTTTCATGTTTGTAAACTCAATTTGTTTGAGTTATACATCTTCAAAACTCTTTCAAAATACATGAAATCAAATTGATCCAAAATGAACGACATAGTCTATACTTGTTTGCTTCACATTGTAAATTTTAGGATTTATTAAATAATCAAAACATGAATATATAAAGTAAATAAAACTCATATCATGGTTTAGTAGAGGCCAATTTTTTGATCGGGTGAGTGGGGGTGCTCAATTAATTACCTTTCCCTCTCATACCTAATGTTCTGAACCGAGACATCTTTAGTTACGATGAAGAGTGGCTTTGTCACAAGTAACGAGTTTTCTAATTTTCTCAAAATATTAAGTGGCAACTCTAAGATTTGGTGATGTAATCCATTTCTGGCAAATGGTTTGTAATAAAATGGATTTTATAAAAGTTTTCAAATTTGGACTCTCATTTATGTTTCACATTGCATTCGTGAGACTAGATCAAAGAAATAGAGGGTCCAAACTAGTGAATGCGCATGGTACCCCTAGGCATGTTACAGTTTTGGTCACTTTGCTAGGAATTTTATGAAACCTTGACTTGAACTCTATGATATGATTTTTATTTTCAATTATATGTTCATTGCATTGCATGCATTGGTGCACTTAAAGTCCTTGTGTTGCCCAAATACTAGTGGGAGCACATGCAAGCTTTTTGTGACACTATACCTATCTCCGCGTTACTTTTGAGACCTTGCATTAATACTATTTAAGATCTGTTGAAAAGGTAGCTCCTCTATCTAAGGTTATCAGATTTCGAAGAGAGGCTATATTGACTCTTCCGATTTCCAAGGATCTTAATTAGTTATTAAGTAAAAATCTCTTCAGTGACGTCACCTTGACTTCAACCCCTAGAGTAGAGCTGTCCTTGTACATATAGTGCGCTATAGTACCTTCCAAAATTAGGACATGATGCTACCTCAAGTGTAGGATGTATCATACCATTTGTTTAAATAGAGAAACCTTAGATCATTTAAAAGCTAGGATATGATAACCCTATAGCACTCTGGAATTTTTTTTTTCTATTCTATTCGATCGAGCGATGGATTGTTCACTCGAGCATTCTTTCGAGGCATCCAATACTTTTGTTTGTAAGCTTGAGATGTTGAGAATTGGCTGTGTTTGCTCGAGCACAAGAGTGGTCGCTCGAGCAGCTTGTTTGTGATCAACGTGTATAAAACCTACTTTTTGTTCATTTTCTCTCTTTTCTCCCCCTTCCCTCTTCATGTCCGAAAACCCTAGCCCCAAAACCTTTGATTTCACTTCATTACACCAAGGATCCACCTTAGATCATGCAAGATTAGTGAAGGAAGAGTGAAGATCTTTTTCTTGACCGATTGGATTGTGAATTCGTCGGAGTTCTTGCTTGGGTTTTCGTTGTTTGCTCACTTTCTCGAGGTAAGTAGTTCTCTTAACTCTAATCATTTATGATTTAATTTGATTATGTTGTATTGTGGGAAGTATGGGTTGATTTGAGTTTGAAAGCTTTGATTAAAAGATGTTTATATTAAAAAATTGGGATTTTCACTCAAACTTTTGAAATATTTAGAATGTTTTAAGATATTGATGGGTAATATTTGACGATTGGTGGATATTATGATGAAATGAAGAAAACCCCCAATTTTCTTGAAACCCTAGATTTGGGATTTTGTTTTTAAATGAGGGTTTGAATTAAAATTGTACTTTATGTTGAAATTTCAATTAATCTATCCATATGTGGAATGGGATTGGTGTTATGATGATGTTAATGAAGGATTTAAGGAAGTTGTTTTGGGTGGAAAATCCGGCAATGTTGAAAGGTTCAATGTACAAATTAGTATATAATTAAAATTGATGGCAGGGATGGCATGGAGACATGAAAATATATATGTATTTCATATCATATTTATTGGATTGATTTTGTGTGTGATTGAATTGGACTTCAGTTCAGTTACAATATTATGAACTCTGGCATTGCATTGCATCCATAGAGTGTTGGATTAAGTGTTGGGTTGTGTAATTGGGTATGTGTAAATTTGGAACATGTTATGTGTGTTGAAGTGCCCAAATGCCCTTCCGTGCTCGGAAGCTAGAGAATGTGGGAATGTTTTTGGTATATGGTTAAGGTTCCCAATTGTCCTTTCGTGTTTAGCACCATTAAATGTGGGGGATACGGTTGAATAAATGTGTTAGGTGTCCAATTTCCCTTTCGTGCTCGATGGCCAATTAATGTCGAGGTATTTTTTTTTAAAAAAAATGTAATGATTTCCAATTGCCCCTCCGAGTTTGATGGCCAGTAAATGTGGAGGTATTTTAAAAAATATAGAAGGTGCCCAGCTGTCCTTCTGTGCTTGGTGGCTAGTAAATGTGGGGGTATTACGAGATTGTAGACGCGCCCTTGGGCTCACTACAGTTCAGGACTCAAAAATTTGTCACGGTTCTTAATCTGAACCAAAGAGTCCAAATCCGGCAAATCGTTTTGAGAAAACAGATTTTTGAAAGAAGTGCCAAACATGGACTGCTTTGCCAGATACAGAGTCGCCACCTAAATATTTTATTTTGGGAAATTTAGGAAACCCTAACTCGTGCCTAAGGCCACGTGTCCGTTATCACCAAAGTTGCCTCGGCTCAGGAACTTGGGTATGATTGGGGAAGGTCACTTCGTGAGCACCCCCGCTCGCCCGATCAAAGATCGGCCTCTACTAACCATGATATCTAGTTTTGAAAACATTATGCATTCTTATTCCGGTTATTAGCCTAGATTTACTATGTGATGCGCACAGCATACAAGTATAGACCGGGTTGCCTGAATTGGAACAAAGCACTTCATGTTTGTTTTTGAAAGATGGTTTGCTACTCGCAAGTAGGCTTAAAATGCAGATTTTGCCACCCTCGAGTGGGCTTAGAAGACATGGTTTTGCCACTATCCAGTGGGCTTAAAACAAACAATCAATGCATTGTCCTAATTCAAATAACCCAACCTTCACCCACAGGCATTCAGGCAGTTATATCACATAAGCACATAGCCTCATGGTAAGCATGCTATCATGGCAGTCACGCACACACATGCAAGGATGCTAAAGCATAAAAACTTACCGAGTACTCTAAGCCAAAACAGAAGCTGATTAAAAATCATGCATGATCCTAATTATACAGAAATGCCTAATGCAACACATGCAAAATGCAACTACAAGCAGGCTCGGCTATTCTAAACATGGCATATGAGATGCAACAGCTAACAAGTATTCAACTTTTGAAATACAATGCAGTTAGTATGATGCGCCGAGCCCGGTGCATATAAAATAGATGAATGAATGCAAACATGCTATCATACTGTATGCTAATTGAAATATGTCCTATCTAACCATCAGAAGCTGGTAAATAAAAGGGAGAAAGACGTGGGGTTGGAAGACATACATCACACACACGCACACTTATTACAACATTGCCCTCGCGCAGAGGGTCCGAATAAATAATATACAGTCCCAAATAAATAATTACAGTCCGACTAAGTACAAAACCCTAATTAATTAACAAATTAATCTAGGAAAGCAGTAAATTAGTATGCAAGCTAGGGGCTACCTCGACTCTGCTCGGGATGATGAATGATGCATGTTCGGGTTGCTTGGCACGGAAATCTGTCGCGATGCCCCAATTAGCCTCTGTTTGCAATTGATGTCGGAAAGCTGTGCAAGGCTTTTGAAAGCTGCTGATTTCTGATTTACTGCAACAGAGAGCAGGAAAGGGGCATAGCAATGTATTTTCACGTATGTATGCATGCCTCGATCCTCTTGCCACAAATCACGCATCTCGATGCATGATGGCCGATGAGTCGAATTGCACAACTCAATATGGGATGAATGCACATGAAAACATAACAAGACCGAGGCTCCATCATGGATAATCCGGAGTGTCGGTGACTGGGAATTGAGACACGTTCCGTCACTCGAAGTACGAAACGTTCCTCGTTTCTCGTGCTCGGGCTAACTCCTATCCCAAACACAACGCAATATGCATGACATGCATGAATGCAATCCTAACATGCACAATGCACGATGTAACAATGCATACACAATGCTCTAACATGCAACCTAGCATACACAATGCTATGAAATGAAATGGCATACACAATGCACTATGGGCTTACACTAACATGAGTGGACCTCAGCCACACTCACATCAGAGGCCATTAGATGAAAAAGAGACACTCGAGATACGTGCACACGTGCACGCAAATCGAGGACCGATCCTAAGGCACAAATGCCACTCTACCAAAGCATGGCAATGGATGCGAGATGGTATACAAACATGTAAATTTCAGCACTAAAATATGATGCAAAATGATCCCGAATCATGGATATATGGCACCCGATGCATGAGATGAGCCCCGAAACTCAAAATTAGGCACATGTATTGACTTATAGCTATACAAAGCATGCATTATTCGATCATGAAGAATGAAGACAGAACCAAGGCAGTCCCAAAACATGAATATTTCTAGTTCAAAGCATGGCCAAAAGATGCTAGCAAGATGGCCTAACATAGCATGCAATTTTGACTAGTAAACAAGGTTTTCATGGCATGTATATGAAGCAAGTGAGAACTCATCAAACCAGCAAAAATCAGTGATAAAACATGCCAAAACATGCCCAAATACCTCTGAAATGCAACCAACACATGCACAAATGATGGGTTCCTTTAGAGGGCATACAAAGGGGTTATTAAGCACATGCATCAAGGACACTTAGCATGGCACAAACAACTCTGAAAATCAAATATGATAGTCCTAAAACTCACTAAATTGACCCTGGAAAGTGACCTCAAAGCATGCAAGATAGGGTCTCTTTGGAAGGCCTAAATGACCATCAAACAAGGCAAGGAGAGAGGGGGTCACCCCCCTCTGATTTGGAGGCTCAAAATAGTGTGCTAGCCACTGAAAATCCACTGGATTTCAGTGGCTAGAAGGCCAAACAAAGCATGCCATTGGAGCTTAGGTGTGAGGCTCAAAACAAGGGAGAATCAAGCATTCAAGGAAGCATGTGACCTCAAACAAGAAAATGCCCTTAATAAAACATGAATATGATGTCAAAAATTGCCCTAAAAGAGAGAATAGAGACAAGGGACAGTAGCTAGTCCCAAATGGCAAAGAGCCCTTCAAAAAAGTTGAAGAGGGGCTCAAAACAAGACATTTATCAGTTTATGACCAAGTCCAAAACGGCTCACAAATAAGTCTAAAATATCATGCAAAAATAGGCCTAAAAGAGAGTTTAAACACAAAGGGTGAGGAGGAGACCTCAAACAGAAAAAGACCCTTGATCAAACATGGAGATGAGCTCAAAATATGACTATTTACAGTTTTGGTCGGAGCCCATAAATGCCCAAAAAAAGGGCTACTATATCATGCAAGATTAGGCCCTAAAAGAGAGATAAAAGGAAAGGGATAGTAGATGACCTTAAACAGAGAAAGGTCCTTAATAAAACATGAAGATAGGCTCAAAATAAGACCATTCTCAGTTTGGGTCAGAGCCCAAAAATGCTTGCAAGTATGGCTTATAAATGAAGGAAAAAAGGGCAAGTTTGAGGGAAATGAGTGCTTACCCTTGTAGAGCAGTGAACCGGCAGCTTTTGGACCAAATTTGTGAGCTTCCAACCTCTTCAAATGTCCTCCAAAGTGCTGGAATAGAGTGTAGAGGTGTGGTGCTATGGGTTATAGGGTAAAAATGGCCAAGAGATTAGGGTTTTGGAGCTTGGATGAGAGAGATATGGAAGTTGTATGTATAATGCTCTAACCAAGTTTTTTTGTCCACCCAAAATGCAGCTGGAGCTTCTGGTTTTATAGAGGGAGAGAAGGGAAAGAGGGGGGAAAAATGGGGGGGAAAACCAATTCAAATTTCCCCCAAAAAATAGGCCTAAAAGAGAGATAAAGAGGCAAGTAGTAGCTGCTGGCCTCAAACCGAAGAGAGCCCTTCAACAAAGTTGAAGAGGGTCTGAAAAAAAGACATTTTACAGTTTACATGAAGCCACGAAACAGCTTACAAATAAGCCTAAAATACCATGCAAAAATAGGCCTAAAAGAGAGTTAAAGAGGCAAGTGATAGTAGGAGACCTCAAACAGCAAAAGGTCCTTAATCAAACATGAAAAGGAGCTCAAAATATGACTATTTACAGTTTGGGTCGGAGCCCAAAAATGCTTGCAAGCAAGGCTTACATATAGAGCAAGATAGGAACAAAAAAGAGGGAAAAGAAGCTTACCCTTGAAGACCAATGGACCAGCAGCTCTTGGCCTGAGAAATGGTGCTCCTAAGCTCTGAAAAACAGTTCCAAGTTGTTGGAATGGATGGTGGTGGGGTGTATACCAAAAATCGGGGCAAACGGAGGTGGTTAAGCGGTCCCGAACCGAGGCACACGACCGTCGGCTCCGAAAAATCGGAAACCGGGCTCCAAACGGGAAAAATGGCCTACGACCACGAAACGTAGCCTACATCCACTGAGAGATGATCTACGAGACCTCTCCCTCCCTTCGGGAAGAGAAAACAGAGAAAACGGAGCCTGGTTCGCAAACCGAGGCAGGACACGAAAGAGCCCGGAAGTCCGGAGGCAAGGCTCGCAGCCGAGACTCTGAAACTTCTGAACGAGCACAATATGCAATATCACCGAGCGCTCAATTGGTGACGTCTGAGTCTTAAGGTTGGTCAAAAATGGGGTGTCTACAGTTGCCCCTCTTTGACAGAACTCGAAAGTCATAAGTGACGGGAGTGAATGTCAAAGCCCAGAGACGACCCATTTTTGACAAGGCCGAAGACTTAGAGAAACAGGTGAGGTAAACAGAGATGTGCCCGCAGGCGCGCCCGCAGGCAGCGGGGGCAAAATGCAACTGGCAATGCAAGACGCCGAAGGTGACTCAATGATCATGCAAATGCAGCAAGCTGTAATGAAGCACATATTCACAATAGATGCAATAGTTTTTAAGCAAGAATGCAAAGTAACAACTACATTTCATGCAGTTAAGAATGCGGAGAATTATTCAATTCTCGCCACGTCTCACACGGAGAAGATACAATACCTGCGCGGTTTGTCTGGTCGCACCAGCCTCAAATGAACCGTACATACAATATCGTGCCTCATGGTGCTGGGGATCTCTCGCTTCTTCTTGGTCGAACCACAGGTGCTACTTTTCTTCCTGACTATGGTTGCAGCTTTCCCTATTCTCCAACAGGGTGACAGACTAGGTTGATTCAGTATCCAGAATTGAGGCGCACACATATGCTATCTCAATCTATGGGGCTGCCATACAGATTTCAAGCCGAGGATATACCCCTGGGTATTTAAACCAGACTTTAGTCTCGGAAATCCTGAACCTTTGCGTTCTAGGCATAAGCCATTCGAACTCTAGTTTCCACCGTCTCAGTTGGTCTCCTAGGAACTCACTGCTAACACAGGCAGGTAGCTATACCAGACCATTGGAAGTCGTTCGGGCACGACAAACACCAAAGGAATTGCACCTTTAGAGGATTTAAGGTCTCCTAGACTGGAGAGTGCACAAGATAGTACGATGAAATGCAAGTAAAATGCAAGTACGATGTGCAAAACAGTGCGAATGATGATACAGGATTTAAGGTCTCCTTAGACCGGAGGACTTAAGGTCTCCTAGACTAGACAATAAAACAGATACAATGCAATGGATGTAACAGATGTGATGCAATAGATAATAGATGCGATGCAACAGAGAGTACAATAGATGCAAAGGGTGACATACTCCAACCACGCTGGACTCGTGAGTGGAGGAAGAGCAAAGAAAATCAATCAGGAGCGCGTTCCACGCAACCTAAGACAAATTCCAGACACGCTGAAATCGTGTGAGGAAGGGGACACTCAAACCACGCTGAAATCGTGATAAGAGGTCCAAAAACAACCGCTCAAGTGCGCGCACAACGCAACCTGAGATAAAATCCAATCACGCTGAAAACGTGTGAGGAAGGAACAAAGAGAGAAACATAGGGACTTATCCCAGTGTTTCGGAATGGTATAAGCATTAGAACGTATTCCGAACGCTTTTAACCGAAGGGAGAGAAACATAGGGACGTATCCCGGTGTTTCAGAATGGTGTGAGCATTGGAACGTATTCCGAACACTTTTAACCGAAGAGGGAGAAACATAGGGACGTGTCCCGGTGTTTCGGAATGGTGTGAGCATTGGAACGTATTCCGAATGCTTTTAACCGAAGAGGGAGAAACATGGGGACGTATCCCGGTGTTTCGGAATGGTGTGAGCATTGGAACGTATTCTGAACACTTTTAACTGAAGAGGGAGAAACATAGGGACGTATCCAGGCATTTCAGAATGGTGTGAGCATTGGAACGTATTCCGAACGCTTTTAACCGAAGAGGGAGAAACATAGAGACGTATCCCCGTGTTTCGGAATGGTGTGAGCATTGGAACGTATTCCGAACGCTTTTAATCGAAGAGGGAGAAACATAGGGACGTATCCCGGTGTTTCGGAATGGTGTGAGAAACGTGGGGATGTATCCCGGTGTTTCGGAAAGAGAGAGAAACGTAGGGACGTATCCCGGTGTTCTGCAAGGAATGAGAAACATAGGGACGTATCCCGGTGTTTCAGAAAGAGAGAGAAACGTAGAGACGTATCCCGGTGTTTCGAAAAGAGAAAGAAACGTAGGGACATATCCCGGTGTTTCGGAAAAAGAGGGAAACATAGGGACGTATCCCGGTATTCCGGAAGGAGAGAGAAACACAGGGACGTATCCCGTTGTTTCAGAAAGAAGGGAGAAACATAGGGACGTATCCCATTGTTTCATAATAAAGGGAGAAACATAGAGATGTATCCCAGTGTTTCAGAAGGAAGGAGAAACGTAGGGATGTATCCCGGTGTTCTGCAAGGAATGAGAAACATAGGGACGTATCCCAGTGTTTCGGAAAGAGAGAGAAACATAGAGACATATCCCGGTGTTTCGGAATGAAGGAGAAACATAGGGACGTATCCTGGTGTTTCGGAAGGAAGGAGAAACGTAGAGACGTATCCCGGTGTTTCAGAATAAAAGATGCGGGCATTGGAACGTGTTCCAAATGCTCTAAACCAAAGGAGGTCTAACTCGTCGCACGCGCGAGGAGAAAGAATGATAATTGCAAGTGAAATGGTGCATAACAATGCAAGTAATGAGCATAACAATGCAAGATAGATGTGCATAATCAATGCAATGAATGGGTATAACAATGCTAGTGAAGTGGGTGTATAACAATGCAATTGGAACGTGCATCACGATGCAAGTGAAGCGGGTGCATAACAATGCAATTGGAACGTGCATCACGATGCAAATGGAATGTGCGTGACAACGCATATTTGAAACAAAATACCGAATAAGGGAATACAAGCCTTAACGAGACCAAATTCAAACGCGACCTCCGATTTACCTTTCGGAGGGGTTTGCAACACACTCAGCTCAAAAAAACGGGCACACCCTGTTCATACCAGAGAGAGATAACATCTGCTGCTGCTTTAATTGCCGTTCTGACTTGGAGTAGGCTTAAGCTTGGGGCCGAGATACACTCATACTTCAGAGTAGTGACAAGGCCTGATGAGGTACATCCGGAGTACAATCACGGAATTTGCTGAAGGTGAAACACACTCAGATGCTTCGATTTTCCCTCTTTTCTTTTGCTTTGCAGTCTGGAACCCATATAGCTTCAGATAGGTCCTGGTTTTACTGTTCTCACATGACCTGGGTTGAACCGTGCGGTTTTATGAAAGAACGAATCTTGTTTTGCACAAACGTGAAGAATGACACAGCACTTTGAGCACAAAACGATTTTATTTTTGAAATTGAGAGATGAGTTTTCGACCAGGTATTGAGCCTACGATTGAACACAGCAAGACAACTCAACACGGAAATGAAAGGCACACAACCTAAACACCACTCAACAAAGGAAAAACAAGGTAAAACAACCTAAACACATCGAGACACGCTCGGAACGACTCAAAGCAAGAATCAAGACAAACAAAACAAGAGACATGACACACAGACGTGTTACAAAGATGAGAGACCTCTCAGTGCGCGAGGAGCCAGTTTTCTCTGGGTATTATTCCCACCCTTTCTCATTTGTGATTCTCACATCACTCGGCCCTCAGGCTCTGTTTTTCTGAAAAAGCCCTTTTCTCACTTTTTCTCTCAGCGCACATCTCTCTATTCTTCAATCTCTCATTTTTTATCCCTCCCCTGGGTGGTTGATGGATAAACAGAAAGTTGCGGGGTCTTGCCCTTAGCATTCCGCTAGATTCTTCTTCTTGTTCACAATAGTGAGTTTCTTCCACAGAGGGGCCGCACTACAATTGGGTGTGTAACAAATCTGCAGCTGACATCGGTCGACGGTGCTCTGCTGGGGAGTTTGGACGTGATCAGATTTGTCCAGATGAGGGAGTGGAATATCTGGCCCCATTCCAGTTCGTTCTTCGCACTTGGCTTGATACCTCATTGCTTGGAGGATGTGAGAGCTTTCTGCCCTTTTGCTGTTAGCTTCAGTTGTGCCCTCTTCTGGCAGGTAGAGTGTCTTTCTTGGCAAGTATGGTGCCCTTTCTGGCAAGTATGTTGACAATGGGGAGAAGACAGAACACCTGACTCAACTGTGCCCCTAGTTCATCATTTCGACCATTTTTTTATTTTTGGCTTTCTACTAAAACAATTTTGACCAAAAATGAGAGTTAGATTATCATGCTTGTTCAATTTTCTGATTTAAAATCATGCAAGTCAGGCTATGAGCACTAAAAATTTTCCTTTTTGGGTCCAAGAAATGGTCCAGTTTTGGAAAAAATGAAATAATTTTCGAGAGAATTAGTCAACCTCAGTAAAAATCCTCAAAAACTGTTTTTGCAAACGGCCATTGCTCAACGAGCATGAAACCTACTCCTAAGATGTACAACCTCGGATCCAAAGGAAAACTGCCCCGTGCTTGAAGAGAGCTGTATGGCAACGGAAAGTTGCCCCTTGTTTGAACGGCATCGCGGCGCATTGAATGGCAACGGAAAGTTGCCCCTTGTTTGAATGGCACCGCAGCGCATTGAATGGCAACGGAAAGTTGCCCCTTGTTTGGATAGCACCGTGGCGCATTGTAGTCAGTCCTCAGAGTGACGAACACAACCAAATTCTCGGATTCAGAGAAAGCAAAGATGATCAAAACCATTACATGGACACAGTCGAATTTTGAAGTGTTTTACAGTTGGACTTCAGGATGAAGTTGCCTACGTATCCCAAAGATGGGAATCAAGCCTCACGTAGTTCGGGGTTAAGGTACACTCGGGTATTATCCTCTCCTTTTTAGGCTCTAACTTTTGCCAAGGCGCCCGTTGCAGGTTTTCGACCTTACGAGCTTCTTTTTCTTTCCTTTTCAAATTTTTTTATTTCTTTTCTTCTTTTTTCTTTTTCATCTTTTCTTTTCATTTTCTTCATTTTTCTTTTTTTTTTCATTCTTTGCATTTTTTTTTTTTTGTTCTCTTTCTTCTTTTTCTTGCTCTAACTTTTGCCTGGGTCGCCCTTCCGGGTTTCGGCCCAGCGAGCCTCTCAAGGGTAAAAGGGTAGCTTGGTCCATGTCAAATGGTTTTGAGATCTCGAATCCGTCTAAATCCAAGAGAGTGACTGCTGTTCATTGACGATGTAGGAGTCCATCCCATGGGGGCTGAATTTGCCCCTAGTGTTGTGGACAGGAACTCAGTTGTTCTTTAGCAATACTTTCTTCTTTCTTCTCTTCTGGGATTTGGCATTCTTGCCAGTCTTCATTGATTTGCAGGATGATCCATCTTCGGCTCTTCGAGCACATCTAACATTTTTTTGCCCCTAGGTCGAGGGCTGCTGCGAATCTGGCTACACAGGCCTCACATTGCGGTTGACCATTGAACATTCTGAGTTCAAGTTCAAGGTTTGGAGGCAAAGGGGTTGAGTCTCGAGGCTGAGAGCGATCCTAGGCTGCACAATCTCAAGAGCGATTCCACACAGGTCTTCGCGGGACTGCACAAGACATTTTGTTTTTGAAAATTTTTAAGAAAGCGACAAGTCGCTCGTGCTGAAGATAGTGTGAAACCAGTCTGGATCAAGCCAGGATCCTTCTCAGTACTCACGCTAACAAGCATGATTTCATTCATTAAGGGCTTAGCACGCCTTTCTTTCTCTCAAATGATCAAAGTTTTGCAAATCCCGAGGAATTCCTTCCTTTTCGATTTCACCGCAGTGTTCAAAAAAAGTTTTGAAAAACTTAGGTCAATACAATGACTTCAAGGCACAGAAAAGCAGGTGAAAAGCACTGCCATTTCTTTCAAGTTTCTGGCATAACTGGCGCAAGGCAGAAGCGAACACAAGAATGTGAAAATCACTGCTGTTCATTCAAATCTGTTGGCATTACTGGCTCCAAGGCAGAAACAGACTCAAAACGAAAAGACAAATGCAAAACAAAATGGTGATGCCCGAGGTAACACCCCCGGAATCACCCGACCTTTTGTACAATAGGACTGACTCGATACAACAAGACAGACCCTAAACAAAAAGACTGACTCAAAACAAAGAGACAGACTCAAAATAACACAACAAGACTGACCCAATACCTAAGTCAGAATGTACAAAAACCAGCATTCACAGATGCTCAAAACAGTGCGTGCCATACACCATATCTGAAATAAACTGAACGCCGCCCGCAGGTGGTTCATCCCTCAATCACATCACATTATCCCCCACAAGTTCACTGATCAAGTGCCGATAGACTCTGCAGGACCTGGTGCGGGGATGACCCCGTTGTCAATCAAATTTTGTATCTCGTGGCGGAGACGGACGCAACTGTCGGTGTCATGACCGGTTTGTTGATGGAAAGCACAGTACTTAGTCGGGTCATGCTTTGGAGGGAGAGGATCAGGTAGAGGCCGTTGCTCTAACGGTTTCAGATGTCCTTTCCTGAGTAGGACCCCCAGGGCTTTAGACAAAGACATATAGAGTGGGGTGAAAACCCTCTTGCCTTAGGGTAGATAGTCTGAAGTTCGGGGGTTTGAAGTGGATGCACCAACAAAGGGGGTGGCTGCTCTTGGTGTGGTGGTGGCAACCATGCCTACTTCAGAAGATCTTGCAGCAGCATCACCAGTGGTGGTCGCATTCGAACTGCGGGAAAACGCCCTCCTGGGCTGCTCCTTCTCCTGGTCAATGAGGCCCTACTTCATAGCATCCTCGATCTGTACTCCCATCTCATGCAAATCTGAAAAGGTAGGGAAGGGGAGCACGATCATTTTCTGCATTAGTTTGGGCTGGAGGTTGCACACAACCATCCGTATTTGATCCTTATCCGTTGGCCTAATGGTCATCATTGAGGCTTTGTCCCTCCATCTCGTCACGAATTCTGAAAAACTCTCCTTAGGTTCTTGGTGGGTGACTTCGAGATCACGAGTTGTGACCTCGATCTGTGTGTTGTAAGAGTACTGAGCAATAAAGGCCTCAGCCAGCTCTTCCCAGTTCCGTTTCACAAAGTCCTCCAATTTCGCATACCAGATTGCGGCTATCCCAGACAGGGTTCGGCCGAATAGTGACAATTTCTGGGCTGTGGTCAAACCCATTGGCCTCAAGATATCAGAAAACAGCTGGAGGTGCACCATTGGGTCTTCAGAGCCATCGAATCGATCGATATGTGGCATCTTGAACCGATCCGGTAATGTCACCACTGAGTCGGTATAACCATCCTCTATATCAGGAATAGAGTGGGCCCCCTGAGACCTTTTGAACAATTTCTCAAGCTTGCTCACTTTCAATGCTGTGGGGTCCGTCTCGAACTCAAAGGGAGAGTTCGGTAGGTTGATTGGTGCTTTAGACAGGTGGGGTAAGATTGGGGGCGAAGCCGGCCCTGTCGGAATGTCCGTACCTTCCTGGATCTACTGGTGGGGGGGGGAGCTTGATGCGAAGCAGATGCTCCGTTTTGCTGTTGCAATCTGGTGATTAGCTCTGCCTGTTGGGCCATGACCGCAGCCTGCTGTTTGGCGAATTCAGCTTGGCGGACAGCATCTTGCTGCATGAGTTTCATACTTTCTTACATCTGGCGTATCATTGCCTCCATCCCTGATGTGTTCTGCTGATCCATCTAACTGACTGGTATCTATCCCTGCAGTAGAAACTGAGACCTCAGCCTGACTGTTCACTGGTGGGGTGGATAAGGGCCACTGTTCTGGTAACTGCTGAACTGGTGATTTGTGCCTGACTGGCCTTTTTACCCGGCCTCTAGCGAAGGAACACTGATTTGCCCTTGAACTGAATTTCTGACCTGACAAAGTTTATCAACACGGATCCAATGTACTCGGGGGATACTGGAGCCTTCTGAAGCTATAGTTCCGAGACTACCTAGCAAAAGAGAAAATCGACAACATCTCAGCCTGATTTCACCATAACCAATATGAGCAAAGCTGAATGAGTGTGCTCTCTACTGAATTCTGCCCAAAATTCTGCCTGTAAACTGATACCCTCAGGTAAAACTGATTCTTCCAAATACTGATGCCCACAGGCCTGATACCCAGACTTGCAAACTGATACATGCATTCCTGTAGAGACGCACTCTAAAAGCACATAACAAGCAAGTGAGAGCCAAAACACCCCTATGTTGGGGTAGGGTTTCACTACGCACGCAGCGGTTTCAAACAACCTATATCGGGTAAGCAACCTGTCCTAGTTTGGAATGGTCACTATGGATCCGAATATGCACTAGGTCGAATGGTCAAAAGGGTGCCCCGGTAAAACTGGGGTTTATGTTCCCATACTGGCAGAGCCCACAACCGGTCAGCCTTATGGTCATGCCTTGACAAGACAAGCCTCCGGCAAACCGTTCAGGAATAGCAGATGGCAAACACGGTGTCCTAGGCGCACCAATGCAAATGCAATGCAAAGAAACACATAAGTGTAGTCAAAACAAGATATCATGAGTTCGAGTCAAGTTCTCTAAATCCCCAGCAGAGTCGCCAGAAACTGTAGACGCGCCCTTGGGGCTCACTACAGTTCAGGACTCAAAAATTTGTCACGGTTCTTAATCTGAACCAAAAAGTCCAAATCCGGCAAATCGTTTTGAGAAAACAAATTTTTGAAAGAAGTGCCAAACATGGACTGCTTTGCCAGATACAGAATCGCCACCTAAATATTTTATTTTGGGAAATTTAGGAAACCCTAACTCGTGCCTAAGGCCACGTGTTCGTCATCACCAAAGTTGCCTCGGCTCGGGAACTTGGGTACGATTAGGGAAGGTCACTTCGTGAGCACCCCCGCTCGCCCGATCAAAGATCGGCCTCTACTAACCATGATATCTAGTTTTGAAAACATTATGCATTCTTATTCCGTTTATTAGCCTAGATTTACTATGTGATGCGCACAGCATACAAGTATAGACCGGGTCGCCTAAATTGGAACAAAGCACTTCATGTTTGTTTTTGAAAGATGGTTTGCTACTCGCAAGTAGGCTTAAAATGCAGATTTTGCCACCCTCGGGTGGGCTTAGAAGACATGGTTTTGCCACTATCCAGTGGGCTTAAAACAAACAATCAATGCATTGTCCCAATTCAAATAACCCAACCTTCACCCACAGGCATTCAGGCAGTTATATCACATAAGCACATAGCCTCATGGTAAGCATGCTATCATGGCAGTCACGCACACACATGCAAGGATGCTAAAGCATAAAAACTTACCGAGTACTCCAAGCCAAAACAGAAGCTGATTAAAAATCATGCATGATCCTAATTATACAGAAATGCCTAATGCAACACATGCAAAATGCAACTACAAGCAGGCTCGGCTATTCTAAACATGGCATATGAGATGCAACAGCTAACAAGTATTCAACTTTTGAAATACAATGCAGTTAGTATGATGCGCCGAGCCCGGTGCATGTAAAACAGATGAATGAATGCAAACATGCTATCATACTGTATGCTAATTGAAATATGTCCTAATCTAACCATCATAAGCTGGTAAATAAAAGGGAGAAAGACGTGGGGTTGGAAGACATACATCACACACACGCACACTTATTACAACATTGCCCTCGCGCAGAGGGTCCGAATAAATAATATACAGTCCCAAATAAATAATTACAGTCCGAATAAGTACAAAACCCTAATTAATTAACAAATTAATCTAGGAAAGCAGTAAATTAGTATGCAAGCTAGGGGCTGCCTCGACTCTGCTTGGGATGATGAATGATGCATGTTCGGGTTGCTTGGCACGGAAATCCGTCGCGATGCCCCAATTAGCCTCTGTTTGCAATTGATGTCAGAAAGCTGTGCAAGGCTTTTGAAAGCTGCTGATTTCTGATTTACTGCAACAGAGAGCAGGAAATGGGCATAGCAATGTATTTTCACATATGTATGCATGCCTCGATCCTCGTGCCACAAATCACGCATCTCGATGCGTGATGGCCGAGGAGTCGAATTGCACAACTCAATATGGGATGAATGCACATGAAAACATAACAAGACCGAGGCTCCATCATGGATAATCCGGAGTGTTGGTGACTGGGAATTGAGGCACGTTCCGTCACTCGAAGTACGAAACGTCCCTCGTTTCCCGTGCTCGGGCTAACTCCTATCCCAAACATAACGCAATATGCATGACATGCATGAATGCAATCCTAACATGCAACCTAACATACACAATGCACGATGTAACAATGCATACACAATGCTCTAACATGCAACCTAACATACACAATGCTATGAAATGAAATGGCATACACAATGCACTATGGGCTTACACTAACATGAGTGGACCTCAGCCACACTCACATCAGAGGCCATTAGATGAAAAAGAGACACTCGAGATACGTGCACACGTGCATGCAAATCGAGGACCGATCCTAAGGCACAAATGCCACTCTACCAAAGCATGGCAAGGGATGCGAGATGGCATACAAACATGTAAATTTCAGCACTAAAATATGATGCAAAATGATCCCGAATCATGGATATACGGCACCCGATGCATGAGATGAGCCCCAAAACTCAAAATTAGGCGCATGTATTGACTTATAGCTATACAAAGCATGCATTATTCGATCATGAAGCATGAAAACAGAACGAAGGCAGTCCCAAAACATCAATATTTCTAGTTCAAAGCATGGCCAAAAGATGCTAGCAAGATGGCCTAACATAGCATGCAATTTTGACTAGTAAACAAGGGTTACATGGCATGTATATGAAGCAAGTGAGAACTCACCAAACAGCAAAAATTAGTGAATAAAACATGCCAAAACATGCCCAAATAACCTCTGAAATGCAACCAACACATGCACAAATGATGGGTTCCTTTAGAGGGCATACAAAGGGGTTATTAAGCACATGCATCAAGGACACTTAGCATGGCACAAACAACTCTGAAAATCAAATATGATAGTCCTAAAACTCACCAAATTGACCCTGGAAAGTGACCTCAAAGCATGCAAGATAGGGTCTCTTTGAAAGGCCTAAATGACCATCAAACAAGGCAAGGAGAGAGGGGGTCACCCCCCTCTGATTTGGAGGCTCAAAACAGTGTGCTAGCCACTGAAGAAGGCCAAACAAAGCATGCCATTGGAGCTTAGGTGTGAGGCTTAAAACAAGGGAGAATCAAGCATTCAAGGATGCATGTGACCTCAAACAAGAAAATGCCCTTAATAAAACATGAAGATGATGTCAAAAAAAGCCTTTTTCCAGTTTATAACAAGTCCCAAAAATGAACACAAATAGGGCTAATCTATCATGCAAAAATGGCCCTAAAAGAGAATAGAGACAAGGGACAGCAGCTAGCTCCAAATGGCAAAGAGCCCTTCAACAAAGTTGAAGAGGGGCTCAAAAAAAGACATTTCTCAGTTTATGACCAAGTCCAAAATAGCTCACAAATAAGTCTAAAATATCATGCAAAAATAGGCCTAAAAGAGAGTTTAAACACAAAGGGTGAGGAGGAGACCTCAAACAGAGAAAGACCCTTGATCAAACATGGAGATGAGCTCAAAATATAACTATTTACAGTTTGGTTAGGAGCCCATAAATGCTCAAAAACAAGGCTAATATATCATGCAAGATTAGGCCCTAAAAGAGAGATAAAAGGAAAGGGATAGTAGATGACCTTAAACAGAGAAAGGTCCTAAATAAAACATGAAGATAGGCTCATAATAAGACCATTTTCAGTTTGGGTTAGAGCCCAAAAATGCTTGCAAGTATGGCTTATAAATGAAGCAAAAAAGGGCAAGTTTGAGGGAAATGAGTGCTTACCCTTGTAGAGCAGTGAACTAGCGGCTTTTGGACCAAATTTGTGAGCTTCCAACCTCTTCAAATGTCCTCCAAAGTGCTGGAATAGAGTGTAGAGGTGTGGTGCTATGGGTTGTAGGGTAAAAATGGCCAAGAGATTAGGGTTTTGGAGCTTGGATGAGAGAGATATGGAAGTTGTATGTATAATGCTCTAACCAAGTTTTTTTGTCCACCCAAAATGCAGCTGGAGCTTCTGGTTTTATAGAGGGAGAGAAGGGAAAGAGGGGGGAAAAATGGGGGGGAAAACCAATTCAAATTTCCCCCAAAAAATAGGCCTAAAAGAAAGATAAAGAGGCAAGTAGTAGCTGCTGGCCTCAAACCAAAGAGAGTCCTTCAACAAAGTTGAAGAGGGGCTCAAAAAAAGAAATTTTACAGTTTACATCAAGCCACGAAACAGCTCACAAATAAGCCTAAAATACCATGCAAAAATAGGCCTAAAAGAGAGTTAAAGAGGCAAGTGATAGTAGGAGACCTCAAACAGCAAAAGGTCCTTAATCAAACATGAAAAGGAGCTCAAAATATGACTATTTACAGTTTGGGTCGGAGCCCAAAAATGCTTTCAAGCAAGGCTTACATATAGAGCAAGATAGGAACAAAAAAGAGGGAAAAGAAGCTTACCCTTGATGACCAATGGACCAGCAGCTCTTGGCCTAAGAAATGGTGCTCCTAAGCTCTGAAAAACAGCTCCAAGTTGTTGGAATGGATGGTGGTGGGGTGTATACCAAAAACCGAGGCAAACGGAGGTGGTTAAGCGGTCCCGAACAGAGGCACACGGCCGTCGGCTCTAAAAAACCGGAAACCGGGCTCCAAACGGGAAAAATGGCCTACGACCACGAAACGTAGCCTACGGCCACTGAGAGATGATCTACGAGACCTCTCCCTCCCTTCGGGAAGAGAAAATAGAGAAAACGGAGCCTGGTTCGCAAATTGAGGCAAGACACGAAAGAGCCCAGAAGTCCGGAGGCAAGGCTCGAAGCCGAGACTCTGAAACTTCTGAACGAGCACAATATGCAATATCACCGAGCGCTCAATTGGTGACGTCTGAGTCTTAAGGTCGGTCAAAAATGGGGTGTCTACAGAGATGTGTTTTGGGATTTCACAAAACGGAACAAGAAATGTTTTCAAGAAGAAGTAAGGTCCAAGTGTGGAGTCCATCGTGAGTTTAAAGTTTATATTGAGCATTGAATGTCAAACAAAGTTACAAGACTTGTACATTATGAGGTGTTGCATGAATGTAACCAATATGAACATTTATATATATACATATTTATTTATAGTGTGTTAAGTTTATTTCCTACTGGGCATTATTGCTCGCTCCCATTTTATGGGCTGGATATTCCCAAATTCCAAGTGATCAAGGTGTGATGCGTTCGTCGAGAAGCATATGGAGTTCTAGATGGGGCACTAAAGCTCTCTTGATGTTTCATGTTTTAACTATGAGCTTGCTTGCCAAGATATAATTTTATTTTCTTTGTGATCAAGGCCCTTAAACTTGAAATGTGTAAGCCTCTAGTGCAATTTGATATATATATATATATTTATGTGGCTTCTTATACCGTAATTTGTTGTAATGTATGAGATGACTGATTTGTGAGAAATAGATATGTTTTTGATTTATAATCCGTTATCTTTATTTATCCAGAATTTATTAAGGTTATGGAATTAAATGATATTAATTTTTAGGGCATGACAATTTGGTATTAGAGCTCACCAGGTTTGAATACCTTGGGCTTGTGGGAAGTGACGTTTGTTACAACAGGTTACTAGGCTAGAATGGGATGTTTACGTGCTTGGTATGACTTGTGTGTACTTATGTGATTATGTGGGTATGGGATTAAACTCTTGAGATGAAGTCTGTGCCTATGAATTCTTAGGAGTCTTGTTAGGAAGGCACCTGATCAATGCCATTCTAACTCGAATTCTTTGAACGTTGTGGGGAAAATTGGCATCTTAGGAGGATAATTCGTATGTACTTTATGTGAATATGTGTTTATGTGGTTTGTCATTGTGAGAATTGTTATGTGTATAGACATGTGTAGACATTTTGGGTAAAGTGTGGGGTTTTGTTCGAGTTAATTTGTGAGCTAAGTTTATTTTTATTCTTATAGAGGATGTCTGGACATAGTGATAGAAGCTATAGTAGACCTTGTCATGGTGGTCGGGGTGTTTCCCTTTTGGGGGAGGGAGTAGGCCAAACTAGTATGGCTGAACAAGAGGTGTAGGGTGTTATGGGCTTGTTGGCTCGAGAGTTGGAGGGTGCACTTCGAGAATCTACGAACATTTTTAAGGGCTGAAAAAGTGGCACGGGCTGCCATGGAAGTGACTAGGGCCTCTTCCTTGGCTAAGGAGTTCTTTAAATCTAAACCTATGGTGTTTTATGGTGGTGCTAACCCACTTCTAGTGGATGAGTGGCTTGAATAGATAGTGAATTCGTTTGAGGTGTTTCAGATAGTAGATGATGAGCTTCGGGTCACGTTGGTGGCTTTTTAATTGAAAAGTGACGCAGGTCAAGAGTAGAAATATGCCACGGATCGTATAGTGCACACATGGGAGGCATTTACTCACGTCTTCCAAGAGAAGTATCTTCCACCCACAGCCAGAGAGCGTTTGAGGAAACAATTTGAAGAGCTTGAACAGCTTGACACAACTGTAGCAGAGTTTAAGGAAACTTTTACTAGCTTGTCTAGGTTTACACCAAAGTTAGTGGTAACTAAGGAGCGCCAATGTTTGGAATTTGAGAAAAGACTTAGTGGGAAATTAAGATAAAGGTGGTTGGTAGTATGATCTGGAATTATGATAGACTCGTGGAAGTAGCACACACATAGAAATAACCTTGGAAGGGGAAAACAAATAGAGGGATAAGAGGCAAGGGGGGACACGAGTCACAGAGTGACTCGGGGACATCCAAGAAGTCTAAGGGTAGCACTAGCACGCCTTCGTAATCGTAGCGGATTGAGCCTCAAGGTTTGGTAATGGGGATGATTTTAGGGAGTACCAGTTAGAATAAGATGGCTTGTTTTTGATGTGGTCAACAGGGTCATAAAGCTTCAGCTTGTCCTCGGAAAGAGAGAAGGCAACTTCAGCAGCGGTCGACTCAATCTCAGAGCTAGTCTCGAGGTAGTGGTAGGGTGTCCACCTGTTATCAGTGCAGACAATCAGGGCATGTGAAGAGACTTTGCCCATAGTTGGTAGGAGTTATTAGCGTTTCGGGATCCCAGTAGTTGCATGGCCTTCCACCGGGTTTAGACTAAGCATAACTCCATCAGTCGGTCCAGTTACAAGATATGAGACTACCCATTTGTTTTAAGTGCAATCAGCTAGGCCTTGTTAAGCGCCACTGCCCTTAGAGTGGGCAAGATTAGTTGGGTAGTTTGAACAAGGACAATGAGGTTATAAGGGAGTACCATGATGTTTTGTTGTTTTGGTATTGTAACACTATGGTAATATTGGTGAAAGAGTGTAATTACAGATGTTGTGCATGTATAATTGTGTGTGTTTTTTTTTTCCAAGGGAACTGGATTGTAATGAATTGTAAATTCTGTATGTTTTGATAAATTCTTGTTAAAATAGGTAATCTTAGTACTACGCGAAGATGCTATTATCTCATAAAGTTATTTTGCGCTAAGTGTGTATGGTTAGGAGTAGTGTAACCATTAGAGTTGTAGAGTGGGAGAGAGTTATTGACGTGATGTTGGAGGAATTCTTTGAGAGCATTGTGAGAATTGTGTTGCCTGAGGAAGAAAGTAGGGGTCAAGTTTGTGGTCTTATGCATTCGGGTCGCATGGTTTGTCAAGCTGTTGTTAAGTCTATCGATTCCTTGATGGTAGGAGGGGGAGTTTGAATTACCATACAGGTATGTAGCATAAAGTCGATGATGTGAATCACAATTTTCGTAAATGTTGGTTTCTCATTGATCTTGTGTGAAATCCCTAGTGATGGGACGATTTCCTTTGAAGTTAGGGTGTTTGTGTGTGATGATCTGAGGGGTGAGTGGTATGCCTTAACCTGTAGAAGTTCAAATCAGACTCAGGAGTGATGAAAGGATGTGTTGGCCATATAGGCACATGGTTGATGGTTTGTTTGTAAACATGAGTGGTATGGTTTGGCCTGGGAATTTGGTATGAGTTCGAGGAATGTGTGGAATGGTGTGTGCGGAACTCCTTATAGGAGTGAACAGTGTTGGGTAACACGTTGACGTTTGGTCCCGCGTGTAGGATTTTGTTGAGTTAGTTAATCGGTGGGTTGATATCGAAATTTGTTTGACAAGTAGTCGCCTTGAGAATAGTTGGGCTTGAGTAAGAGGGTTGTAAAGTGTGGGTGCCTTAGTGTGGTTTAGCGAGTGTGGAGTCTTGTGTATGTGGTTGTGAAACTAGTGTAAAACTTGTCTTGGGTTAGTGGAACTCCTCAGGTTGGAGTAACGTGTTGAAGATTCATTGTCTTGGCGTATGCGTTATGCCTTGTAAAGGGTAAATTTTTTTTTATAATAATGTTTATGGCGGAAAGAAATTGCAGAATCGTGAATTTCCTTGTGCTTTACTTGTGTTGGTAGCATGGTTGTTATTCCTATTAATTATTATTATAAAAATGTGGAGTATATGTTATTGTTGCATCACTAGAAGAGTAATGGGTGTTGTTGGGTAATGGTAGAGGTTCACCGGGTGTTATGTGAAAAAGGAAGTGGAAATGAGATTTATTTTTATTTTTATTTTTATTGTGGATGCTGTGAGTTTGAGTACCTTTTGAGAAATATTTTAAATACAAGGGATTGACTTTCAAAGAATTAAGACAGAGAAAACTTTCTTTTAATAAGGAATTATGTTTTTAATTGTTTTACTTGGAATGAAGGGGTTGGGAAGCAACTTTGTTTGAATAATTAGTTATTGGTTTGTGTGGTTGGTTTGAGGCGTGTTTTGGGATGGTTGGGGCTTGTTATGCAAGAGTGTTGTTTTGTATGCTTTGTTGTAAGTTATCTTCTTTGGTGAGAGTTGATCGAAGGTTTTGTTGTGAGGACTTTCTTTCGTATTCGAGTGTTGAACACTTGATGGTGTTGTGCATGTTGTTGGTGGTTGAAACGTGGTGAACGTTCTTGGGGTGCGAGTTATTGTTGTTGTTGTTGTTCGGGAGTCATTGGGGCCTCGAGATAATGGACCAGAATCCGAGGACTTACTCCAAGTCTAGATCTAATTTGAGTTTGTGGTTATCTTTCTATTGGTGGTTGAGTTATGTTTGTGTTAGCTCTTTCTTTAATTTCGGGGACGCAATTTCCTAAGGTGGGGAGATTGTAACACTTTGGAATTTTTTTTTCTTTTCTATTCGCTCAAGCGAGCGGTCTTTCGAGGCATCCAGTACTTTTGTTTGTAGGCTTGAGATGCTGAGAGTTGGATGTGTTCGCTTGAGCACAATAGTGGCTGCTCGAGCAGCCTGTTCAGGATCAGCATGTATAAAACCCACTTTTTGTTCATTGTCTCTCATTTTTCTCTCTTCTCTCTCCCTCCCCTCTTCATGTCTAAAAACCCTAGTGACAAAACCTTTGATTTCACCTCATTACACCAAGGATCCATCTTAGATCATACAAGATTAGTGAAGGAGGAGTAAAGATCTTTCTCTTAATCGATTGGATTGCGAATTTGTTAGAGTTCTTGCTTGGGTCTTCGTTGTTTGCTTACCTTCTTGAGGTAGAGAGTTCTCTTAACTCTAGTCATTTATGATTTCATTTGATTATGTTGTATTATGAGAAGTATGGGTTGATTTGAGTTTGAAATCTTTGATTAAAAGATGTTTATATTCAAAAATTGGGTTTTCACTCAAACTTTTGAAATATGTAGAATGTTTTAAGATATTGATGGGTAATATTTAATGAATGGTGGATTTGATGATGAAATGAAGAAAACCCCTAATTTTCTTGAAACCCTAGATTTGGGATTTTGTATTTAAATGAGGGTTTGAATTAAAATTGTACTTTATGTAGAAATTTCAATGAATCTTCTTGAGTATTCGTATGTGGAATGGGATTGGGGTTATGATGATGTTAATGAAGGAGTTAAGGAAGTTGTTTTGGGTGGAAAATCTAGCAATGTTGAAAAGTTCAATGTACAAATTAGTATATAATTAATATTGATGGCAGGGATGACATGGGGAGATGGAAATATATATGTATTTCATATCATATTCATTGGATTGATTTTGTGTGTAATTGAATTGGACTTCAATTAAGTTACCATATTATGAACTCTTGCATTGCATTGCATCCATAGAGTGTTGGGTTGTGTAATTGGGTGTGTGTAAATTTAGTATGTGTTGTGTGTGTTGAGGTACCCAAATGCCTTTCCGTGCTTGGAGGCTAGAGAATGTGGAAATGTTATTGGTATATGGTTAAGGAGCCCAATTTCCCTCTTATGCTTAGCGCCAATAAATGTGGGGGATACGGTTGAATAAATGTGTTGGATGTCCAATTGCCCTTTTGTGCTTGGTGGCCGATAAATGTGGAGGCATTTCTTTTTTTAAAAAAATGTAATGGGTGTCCAATTGCCTCCTTGTGCTTGATGGCTGGTAAATGTGGAGGTGTTTTCGGAAATGTAAAAGGTGACCAATTGTCCTTCCATGCTTGGTAGTCGGTAAATGTGAGGCTATTATGAGATGTGTTTTGGGATTTCACAAAACGGAAAAAGAAATGCTTTCAAGAAGAAGTAAGGTCCAAGTGTGGAGTCCATCGTGAGTTTAAGGTTTACATTGAGCATTAAATGTCAAACAAAGTTACAAGACTTGTACATTATGAGGTGTTGCATGAATGTAACCAATATGAATATATATATAGTGTGTTAAGTTTATTTCCTACTGGGCATCATTGCTCACTCCCGTTTTATGGATTAGATATTCCCAAATTCCATTTGAACAAGGTGTGGCTCGTTCGTTGAGAAGTATATGAAGTTCTAGATAGAGCACTAAAGCTATTTTGATTTTTCATGTTTCAGCTACGAGCTTACCTAGCGAGATAGAATTTTATTTTCTTTATGATTAAGGCCCTTAACCTTAAAATGTGTAAGCCTCTAGGGCAATTCAATATATATATATATATTTATATAGCTTCTTGTAATGACCCATATATATATTTTTTAAAATAGTCAGTGCATAATTTAATTGAACAAATTTTCAGATTTGGAGTGCTGTGTAAAATTTTGTGTAAAAACAGTTCGATTTTGTATTTTTTTTAAATAGTTCCCAGTCTCAGAAAATTATGAAATTTTTATATGTTCCCATATGAGTCTAGCATGTTGGATAAAAGTTTCAAAATTAAATGATGAGTATTTATTATATGAAAATTCACGGACTGATTGATGTTCAGTTTAATTTATAACAGAATTTGAAAATGAGTTTTGGGTGTTTGGACCATGACTTGAGATAAAGTTTGTTGGGTCTATTTTGATATATAATTGGGCTATGTTTGGCTTATGAGTGTGAATTTAATTTGAGACCCATGACTTAGATTCAATTTGATTTGAATTTGTTTATGACTCATATTTAACTGTTTGATTATTTTAATTATGCGACTGGTAGTGACCACTTTAGGAGTTGTTATTATTTATTATATAGGATTATAATATATATTTGAAAGTTGAATTTATGGTCTGTATCATACGGTGAAAAAAATTATATATATTTTTATAGTGAATGAAAATGTGTATATATTTTGTAGTGAGCAAAATATTGTATTTTGTGGTGTATAAAAATATTATATTTTGTGGTGTATAAAAATTTTATATTTTTATGGTGAAAAAAAAATTATATCATTTTATATTTTATGTTATAAAATTTTAAGATATTATTATAAATTTATTTGTATCAATTATGTTGCCTCCCACGCTCCTCTACTTGCACTCTTTCCCATTTCTTCTTCTCTACCCAAGGCAGAGAAGACTCTTGACTTCCCTTATAAGTTTATTTATTTATTTTTTCCTTTCATTTCTTGTGGCTCTTTGCTTCGTCTCTTTTCTCCATTGTTGCTCAATCTTTGAGCTTTGAGTGGGAGTCTTTAGAGTGAGATTTTTTAAAAGTTTTGTAAATGAAAGTCGGAGAGCTCGGCGTAATCTTCGCAATGGTTGTCTCGGAATTCATCATCGGGCAAGAATTGCCTTCCAGATCTGCTCTTCTTCATCATTCGAGGTAGGATTTTCTTCATATTATTGCTTTAAAATCCATGTTAGGGTTATTTTGGAAAAATATATCATGATAGGAGTTGAATCGTATCTATATTGTTTATGATTATGATTGGTTATTTTATTTGTCAAAAACCATGTTAAAATGTTATTCGATGTTTGATTTTGAAATTTATTTGAGAAAATCAGTTTATGTTCATGAACACAAGTAAGAACTATCAAGTTGGAATTAGAGACTAATTTTGGGATTTAAAAACTCTAGAGGGTGTTATGTTCATGACATTTTGATGAATATTAATATATAAATTTTCATCTTTGTTTATTTTTTTATTTTTATGGAAAGGAAAATATAGGATTTGAGCTTTTGAACTTGAAACTTTCAAAAGTGTAGTCTTGGGTATTTTTTTAGATTTTTGATGTAAATATCATGTGATTAGTTAATTTTAGAAAAGTTGTGAAATCGTTATTTGTAGAGACTTGGGAAAATTGGTTAGGCACGAAATGTGGGTGTATTTTGAGAGATGAGACATGTAAAGTTATGTTTGCTGTTATTAATTTGGAAGATGGTGAATATAATGAACTTACAAATTTGATGAATTAATCAATTTGGGTTAATATTTTAAATCCTTCGTAATCTAAAGGGGTGTTATTGGGTTTAATTTCTAACTTTTAATATATGAGATTAAAAGTGATGAAGTGATAATGTATGAGATTTGGAGAAATAAGTGAGATTAAGTTGATGAGGTATGGTATTTGGTCCCTAGTTTTACTAGTTGAGTTATGTTATTTTAATATTACCTCAAATTCATATATGAGATATTTAAATGGTTTTGGCAGTCTTTGACAAGAAAAGAATGTGATTTTAGCTCGTTCAGAGCAAATGGATGAGTTAGATTAAAACAAGAATGAGTTATCAAAACTTTTATTTTATTTATTACTTTCCTTGGCTTAATTTGATGGGGTTGATGTTGATAATTAGAAAGTGAACACTCGTGTTATATGTAATAATTATAGTCAAGAGAAGATTTTGATATAATTGATTAAGTGTTGGAATATTCACTTATGTTTATTGAGAATTATGATTTAACTTGAAGATCCTGAGATTTTACTTGCATGAGAAAAATGAGAATTTGATTCTATTTAAATGTTGGGATGGTGATGAGTTTTGGAAAGATTGTAATTACATTTCATTGATAAAATATGTGAGTTAGGAATTGATGAACCCTTGAGCCCACTTTTGTGTTATATGTTATTGAACCTATTGTTTAGAAGTTTGGCTTTAAAAAATGGAATATGGATTGTTTCAAAGTGTTGGGAATCATGGGGAATTCCAAGTTATGGTTGCATGTTGGATTGTATATCCATGTTGTTATCTTTTAATTAATGCATTAGAGATAGCTGTTTTGGCTATCGGTGGAGGATAGTATTGATTGTTAAAGAGATTGCTTGAGAATTAGGTGAATTGAAACTAATCTCTTGTTGGTTGTCATTGAATATGACTATGTTTTACAATACATTGTATATGTATGATTGTTTAGAAGGAGAAAGATGATGTACTCCATTGTTTGGGAGGAGAAATGGAATGTATTCCATTGTTTCGGAGGAGATAGGGGATAGACTCATTGACATTAAGTTGGCCTGTGTGTCCAGGATGAAAGTCCCGAAATCGCGTGTATACATGGGTGCCGATTCCTGCAGACGAAATTTTCGTAAAGTGGCAAATAGATGTGTTTGTGTGATAGCTATATTCGTTAGAGACCCACTGAGTTGTATCCTTAGTTTGGTTGATTGAATGAAATGGACATGACTAATGAATTGAGATATAAATTGAGCATGGCATCGCATTGGTTTTGAAAAGAATATCTTGTTGATATTGAAGTATGTTAATTTATTTAAATTAACAAGTGTGGTTAATTAATTAAACTTGAATTTAAGGAATTAGGTAATAAAGTCATGACGTTATGGCATGGTATGACTTTATATGTATATGTTTGGTATCACTATATGGCTGGACCCGCATGTGTTTTAACGTTATAATATGAGATTGTTTGGTGAGCTAGTGGTTTGCTCACCTTTTTTTTGTACATGTGTACATGGAATGTTTTCGGACTTGAGGATCAAACAGTAGGTTTTATCTTGACATGGTTATAAAGTGGTGATGAGCCGTAGTACTTTTTAATTGTTTCTTTGGCTGAGTTCTATGCTTTGTAAAGGGCAACGCCCTCTTATTTATTGTAAGCCCTAGGGCATTTCTTTTATTTGTATGTAAATGACACTGTTGTATAACGAGAGGGAACATGTATATTTATTTATTCATCACTTCATCAAATGATGAATGATCATTTGTAAATGGACTTAATCAATGAATATTGGTAATGTTATCCGAGTAATAAAATACGGGGCATCACACTTCTTGTACTGTAATTTGTTGTAATGTATGAGACAACTGATTTGCGAGAAATAGATGGTTTTTGATTTATAATTTGTTATCCTTATTTATCCGGAATTTGTTAAGGTTATGGAATTAAATGATGTTAATTTTCAAGGCGTGACAAACCCTACCCTCCATAGGGGTGTTTGTTATCTTTCCTGCTATGTGCAATGTATGGAATCTATACAGGGGATCTCAAATTTGAATGAATGGTTCAAGCATATCATTTTGAGGGATTGAGTTCAGTGTTTCAGCATGTTATATAATGATCAATTTAGCTGGAATGATGCTGAAATTTTGATTGGGAGTTCCGTTTTTGTTTTTGCTAGCTAGTTGTAGCACTATAGCTTCATAACGGTCTAATATCTCCCAAGTTTTGTGGACTCGCGTTGGTAGACAAACCTGGTTCTGGGACAGTCAGTGTTAGTTTCTCTACCGCTAATTACAAGGAGAAAGGTTAAAGCCTCATTGTCAGTACTTCTCCAGCTGAAATTTCTAGAATATGTGATGAATCCACCTCCAGTAGTGACAGACCAACCTCTAATAGTAATGGATCCACCTCCGGTAGATATAGCAAACATGTTTTTATCCATTCAACCAAGCATAGAAGCTATTACCAACAAGGTTGCCGCCAACAGTGAGGGTCTTGCCAGATTGTAATGACCATCTGGGGCGTCTACATCTCATCCACCTCCAGTTGTTCATCCGGTTGGGGAACCACCTCCATTAGTTGGGGAACTTGATGAACCTAATCTACAAATGGGAGGACTTTTCTCTACAGATATGCATGCATTTTCCTCTTTATGAGTGTCTTAAGCCATGGAGTGATCAAGAAACAAAGAAGCACGGGAGAACTTCTAGGTTTGACACTAGCTGACTTTGTGATAGATCTTGAAACTAGTGTGGGACTAGCAAACTCGGGGGATATTGTGATCAATTTTATGATTGGGGAATGGCCACATATTGATTGCAGGAGCTTTATTTTGAACACAATTGATGGCCTACACTTTAACTATTGGGAATAGTTTTATTCTGAGTTCTGAATTGAGTGTTGAGTTTGAGTTTGATTCCACCAAGTCTGTAGAGTTGAGATTAGACTCGAGTCATTCTGGCAAGTCTAAGTTTAGTGATTTCGAGAGTGATAACCCAGGCATCACTGTCCTTTTTGTGCCTGTCTTTTCTTTTCCTTTTGAGTCTGTTTTAACCATTGAGCCAAAAGTTCTGAGTGAAAATGCAGTAATTTTCGCCTACTTCTTTGTGTCTTTAGTTTGTTGCATTGCTAAAAAATTTTCAAATTCTTTTCAAAACTCTGATAAAAAAAAGAGGAAAAAATTCCTCAGGATTTGCAAAATTTGATCGATTGAGAGGAAGAAAGCCGTGTTAAGCACTTGATGGATAAGATCATTTCTGTTAATGTGGGTACTAAGAAGGATCATCGCTTGGACCAAATTGGTTTTACATTGTCTTCAGAAGAGCACGAGCAATTAGTCGATTTATTAAAAGATTTCAAAAAATATTTTGAGTGGTCCTGGGGAGACATGCCTAGAATTGATCCTGAGAATGTATAATATTGGGTCCCTCTCAACTTGAGGCCCAACCCCCTGGCTTTCAAACCTTGATTCAGAGTGTTCAAATAATCAACCAGAGTATGAGGTTTGCAAACCGAATTGGAAGCTGCCCTAGAACTAGGGGTCGTGAGGTTGGATGTGATTGGAGATTCCAACGAGGCCGTTTCTTAAGCCAATGGAGACCAAAAAGAAAATCAAATCCCGAAATCTGAGAGAAGAAGCTTTAGTGCTGAAGGATAATCGAGTTCTTATCCACTACCCTAAGGGCAAGATCAGACCCAATTAGTTGGGTCCCTATGTCATCACGTCTATCTGGTCAAGAGTAGCAGCCATTTCCATAGATTTAGATGGCCTATAGATCTCACAACCAATCAAAATGGACAAGCTAAAACAAAGGTACTACCCTTGAGAGGCTCGCTAGGCCAAAAACCCGAAAAGGGCGACCTAGACAAAAGATACAGCAGAAAAATGAAAAAATAGAAAAATAAAAAAATGAATGAAAAAAAAAAAAAAAAAAAAAAAAAGCTCGCAAGGATGAAAACTCAGAAGGGTAGATTTGGAAAAAGTTAGAACACAAAAGAAAAGTGTTAATACACGGGTAAGCCTTACCTCAGAACTACGTAAGGTATAATTCCTATATTTGGGATATGTAGGTAGCTTCATCTTGAATTTTGGCCCCAACCATTTTCAACTCACTTATCCCGTCCATGTTTGATTGGTGTATCTTTATTCGACTCGGCTGTCCTATCCATGTTTGATTGGCTTATCTTTGTTTGATTTAGTTGTCTTATCTCTTCTTCATGGAAGGTTCAGTTGCAAGACAGATCAAGTGGCAATACAGTATATCTTGCTCAATTATCTAATTTGAGTTTGTGCATGTCAAGGGTTGATTTCATGTTGGTCGGGTAGTGGCCATTTGCGAAAATAGATTTTGAGGACTTTTAATGAAGCTGACTGATTTTCGCAAAAATTATTCCATTTTTGCAAAATTAGACCATTCTTTTGACCAAAAAAGGAAAATTTTTAGTGCTCATAGCTTGACTTACATGATTTTAAAATAAAGAGTTAAACAAGCATGTTAATTTAACTCTCATGTTAATCAAAATCTTTTTAGCAGAAAACAAAAAAAATAGTCAAAGCGATGAACTAGGGGCACAATTGAGTAAGGTTTTCTGTCTTTCCTCCGTATTCTCGAAAGCCCTCCATTTACATTGACAATCACTCACCGAAAAGTGCATAATAGTTGTCTCCGACGATGTAGTATAACCATTCAGTTGACTGGACAACTTTCTATCTAGCTGTACAACTCTTCATCTAGCGGCGCATTTATTGATTCGGCCAGATCAAATTTGCAGCAGTATGGTAGGCTTGATTTTTTGATTTGTTTTTTCGGCATCGCGCCTGCGATTGTCGCGCCCCGTGATATTCTAAATTGCACTGCGATTGTCACGCCCGTGATATTCTAAACCGTGCCCGCAATTGTCGTGTCCGCGGTGTTTATAATTTCCCTCACGATGAAGTTTTATGTCCTTTCCATTCTGGCAAGTGTCAATAGGTCTGCTTAGGTTATTTTTGCCTCGTTTTTATTTTATTGAGTCGTTTTTTGATTTCTGTTCAATTGAGGGCTCAATGTCCAATTTAGAACTCCTTGAAATTCAATCATTCTTGATTTCAAATTCGAAGAAAAATGTTTTCATACTCAAGTGTTGTACCATTCACGCCATGATGTGCAAAAAACGAAACTACTTTTATTAAATTTCGGGGCGAAATCGCTTGGTTACAACATTGCATTAAAAGTAGAAAATTTTGAAAGGAAAAAAAACAACAAAGAGAAGTCTGAAGCATCGGTGCACCTTCCTAAGAAAAAACAAAAATACAAAAAAAAAAAAAAAAAAAGAAAAGAAAAGAAAAGAAAAGAAAAAGAAAATAGAGAATGCAAGCATTATTCTCAGTTTCAGCAACTTGTGTTTCCAACAGCAATGGTTATAGGTTAACGACTTAGTTTCACCACTTGCTTCCATTGTTGATTACCTCACTACATCTTTACTCTCGGGAAGCCCTTGAAGACACTGCCTCAGCATTTGCAGAGCTTCTAAAAGATATTAATACTCGCTGTCTGTCAAATGAAGAGCACCAAGGAACTCCGAATCGGGCCATGGAGGTTGCCTGTTGTTTCATCTCTTTCTTCTATTTTTTTCAGTTGTCTAATCTCCTTTCAAACATCTTGGTACATATGTTGATAGATGGAGAGTTGTGCATTTAACCGATGTGCCTCATTTGTCTTGCTATGCAGTTGGCGGGTCAAATTGGAGACTGTATTCATAGTCTCCACACAGGATTTTAGTGTATAAGAGTTGGCATTGATGTCAGATTGTGCTGCCATCAGTTGCTCGATTGACAGCGCAGGAAAACTAAAAAAAATGATAGGGGCGGGGGCACTCTGTCGAGGCTCAGAGGAGTTGGTGTCAACGATCTCAATCGGGGAATCAATAAGCTGTGGGAAAAGGGAAAGAGTACGGTAAGAAAATGCCATGTCAAAGTAGAGAAATGCTAAATAGGGAGTCTGCAGAGTAATGGCAAAGAGTGATTTTGCAGTTTGGTTTTCTGCACTGCCTTTCCCTCGCAAACTATCATTAAGAAGAGAAAGGAGAAGATGAATGAGAAGAAGAAGACAAAGGTAGAAGGCTGAGGCGATCATTGAGAGATAAGGGTCGGTCCAGCTATTGTTAGTTAGGCGCCGCGATTGTTGAAATTGTGCGTCAAACACTGCACTGGACGAAGATGAAAGAGGAAGAGAGAGACAGGAATAGAGGAGAGGTATGTGTATATATGTGTATATACCATATATAATATGTATATGTGTATTTGTATGTCTGTCTGTATATATATGTATCTGAATGAATTCGTTTATGTATATGTATGTATATGTATATGTATGTAATGCGTGTTTTGTATTTTGTATGTATATGTATACATGGTATGTATATCAAATGAAAAAAGAAAAAGAAAAGAAAAAGAAAAAACCAAAAAGGAAAAAGTCAAAAAGAAATTTTCAAAAATCAAAAATCAAAAACAAAAAAGAAAAAAAAAAAGAAAGAAAGAAAAAAAAAAAAAATCAATTTGTGTACTCATCTATTATACATCCATCACATTGCTTTTCCATTATATCACATTGTATATTGCATGTCTCATATCGCACCCTTCATGTTTTTGCATTCATTGTCACACTTACATTATTTATTACATCAATCATGCATGGTTACAACTGTCACACTGTTTCATCACTTGGCTACAATCTATTCACATCACTTAGCTACAATTGTCTCAATATTTGGTTACATCTTTTCATCTTGTAGCTGGTTAAAACTAACCCCTATTTCGTATCAAGGCATGGTCTAGGTTTCGCATGTTGGTTACCCAGTTGAAATCAGTCCTCTATTTCATATTAAGGTACGATCTAGGTTTCACTTGCTGGTTAACCAGTTATAACCAATTCCCTATTTTGTGACGAGGTACGGTCTAGGTCTCACTTGTTGATTAAGACCCATTTTGCCAGTATACATAGTTAAAACCAACCTCCTATTTTGTATTGAGGTACGGCTAGCTCTCGTTTGTTGGTTAAGACACTTTTCTTCTTTACCTAGTTGAAACCAATCCTCTATTTTGTATTGAGGTACGGTCTAGGTCTCGTTTCTTGGTTAAGACCCTTTACTCATTTTCTTAGTTGAAATCAATCCCCTATTTCGCATTGAAGTGCGGTTTGGGTTTTGCTTGTTGATTAAAACCCTCATTTCCTTCTCTTATGTGATGTGTTTGGATTGTATATCTTGTTATGCTTCATTTTCATGAGGCTTGCCTCACCATTGCCATCCTTATATATTACATATTGCATTGCATAATCATAAACTTTCAAAAAAAAAAAAAAAAAAATTTGACTTCGCGAAGTGTGCAAGTCCAACTTTCAAATTGCATTTTGAGCATGTCATTTGCATTCTGCACCTGAACTACATTGGTTTGATTCCTTGCAAAGGGATACGTAGGCAACCCTCGGGTTCAACCAACTGCATTTCCATCTTGTTTGTTTGCTGAAGTCTTACGACCTTATCAAAAGGGTCATCTTCAGGCATTGACATTCACTCACGTCATGAAATGACTTCGAGCTCTGTTAAAGAGGGGCAACTGTAGACACCCTTTTTGATCGGCCCTAAGACTTGGGCGCTTTCTTTTGATTACCCGATGATGAAAATCAAAATGTGTTTTTCCCAAAATCCTTAGTAAGAATGATGGGATTTGAGCTTTACACCCGATTCTAAGCCTACTTTGGCCAAGTGTTTAAGTCCCATCTGATAGTCGGAGTGAAGCTGAACTGAACCGGAGCGAAATAGGTGAAAATTTCATTGGTTGGTATATCGATCCACCATCGCGCCTGCGACCATGACCTTCGCGGCCTCGACCAAGCATACTATGGCCGTGAGCAGTTGGTTCGCGGTCGTGACCATAAACAGTTCAATTCGGTTTTTGTTTGTGGGGCACTCCATTATGCCATTTTCTGACCCATTTATGCACCAAATGCATGTATACTCAGCCTCCAATGCATAGTGCTTGATCCATTGAAGATAATGCTCCATTTTAGTGCTCCATTATCTTCACTAATGCTCCATTAATCCTCTACTTTGTCTTCCACCATCCCTCCACTTACATTGCCTATATAACAAGAGCTTAAGTCTTGAAGAAAAGGAGATGAATTTGAGAGATAGAGAGAGGATAGATTGATTGAGGGGAGAAGGCTAGAGGAAAACAAAAGAACGTTGAAGCTTTGATCAAAGAGTTGCCAAACTTGAGAGAAAAATACAAAGTGAGCCATAACTTCCATCTTCCCATTCATACATTGATATATCCTCATTATAACCAAGTCCTAAAGCTTTGATAAAAGATGATAAAAGAGAAAGTAATCCTTGCCAAGTTTAAGAAACGAGTGATCATTACACTTGTGTGAAGCCACCATTATAGCTCAAATTCCAAGCTTTCAAATTGTGGATTGAGAACATAATTTACAACCTTGAGGGTGATCAAGAGGAAGTTTGGAAATCAAAGAAGTTCATCTTTTCTTTGGAAGGTGAATTTTCAATTTCTTTCATTTTTCTTGTATTGTCTATCTTATATTCGTTTTCTTGCTTTCATTTCATATTATAAATCTGTCATAACCTAACTGGAAGTAGTTAGTTGAGCCACCTACATACACCCTATTTGTTCTTTTCTTAGTGTTGCAACAAAACAGGTTTTGCTAGGCCTAGTTGGCGGCTGGCTAATTGTTTGGCTGGCTGGCTAACTTTCTCCAGATAGAACAGAACAGTCTTCTAGCATTGAGCATACCAATTTTCGCCGTTCACCGAGGCACATGAAGTTTTTGTTTTTCTTTTAATTTGAGAGATTTGTGAGGCTTTATTTTGTTGTAATAATTTCTTTCTATCTTTCATTCGGTTTGTAATTATTCAAATCTTGTAATAATTCCCCACCCTGCTTCTTTCTATCCCGCCCTTTTACTTGCTTTCCTTATTTATACATGAACATCATATTACTTTTTTTATTTATTTATTATCATATCCATGCTTTGCATCCATGTTTCATGCATCTTAATTTGGCTAAATTTGTGTTTATGGATTTGATCAATTCTTATGTGATTATGTGTGATACCTTATGTTTTTGACATGTTTCACATGTCATATATTAGAAGCCGAATGTTTAGTTGTATTTCATGAGTAAATTACATTAGGATTTTGTATATAAGATCATGCACATTTCGTTAATTTTGTTTTGTAGCTGTTTGTGAGATGTCGGCAAATATGTAAGTTCTTATGCTTTATCATCCCGCTTATGTGTGTTTTCCTTACTATGTTTAGCATCCTAGCATGAGACTTTTTAGTTACTTGATATAACAGTATGAATGCCGGTGGATGAAGGTTATGTCGCTTAATTTAAAATGATGTTGATTTTCATGTTTGTGAACTTAGTTTCTTTAAGTTGTACATCTTCAAAACTCTTTCAAAATACATGAAATCAAATTGTTCCAAAATGAACAACATAGTCTATACTTGTTTACTTCACATAGTAAATTTTAGGATTTATTAAATAATCAGATAATGAACATATAAAGTAAATAAAACTCATATCATGGTTTAGTAGAGGCCGATCTTTTGATCGGATAAGCAGGGGTGCTCAATTAATGACCTTTCCCTCTCATACCTAAGGTTCCGAATCGAGACATCTTTGGTTATGACGAACATTGGCCTTGGCACGAGTCACAAGTTTCTTAATTTTTTCAAAATATTAAGTGACGACTCTAAGATTTGGTGATGTAATCCATTTCTAGCAAAGGTTTTGTAATAAAACGGTTTTTATAAAAGTTGCAAAATTTGGACTCTCATTTATATTTCATATTGCACTCGTGAGACCAGATTAAAGAAATCGAGGGTCTGAACTGTTTAACGCGCATGGGTACCCCCGGGCATGTTACACTTGTGCATAGGAAACTTGTGCATGCTCACATCAAAGCGTGACAAAATTATTTTTGGAAACTCAATCTTAGTGCATTTGTTGAAGGAACCGTGAAGGAGGAAGCAACGAAACCCTAGAAGGGTTCTAGAACCTCCCCCTATCTCTATAAATGGAGTCTCTTCCCCTCTCTTTAAAGGTTAAGAAATTTTGGCATTTTGAGAGATTTTGAGAGCAAAAACACCCACTTTCTCTTCCCCTCTTCCTTAGCTTCGAAACAGAAACCGCTACAGCAACTCTAAACCGTTGAAAAACACTTAAGGACAGAAAAACTTGAACCTTACCTCAGAAGCCAAGCTTGAGCAAGACTTGGAAGTAAGAAAATCTTTGTTTTATGCTATTTCATTGCATGTTCTTCGGTTTAAGCAAACCAGAAGGTAATCTTATCTTTCTTTTCAATTTAAGTACCTCTTTTAGTCTCTGTTTTGGTAGTTAATTATAGTTAGGGCATCCATCTATCATAGAGTTATGTAGTTTCTTAGTTTTACTCACTTTCTTGCCTCTTCTTGTATGCTTTAATTATTCTTATTAGAACATGTTTAGGGTCATGTAATCATATAGGAATCATGCTTTAAGTCCGGTTTGATCATCATGTAGTTTTAGGGTTTTTTTCCCCCTTACTTGTGAGGTGCTTTTCTTGCATAATCATCATATTAGTGGCCTCAAATTGGGCTTAGGTTCATTATTATATGATTAGTTGCATGTATAGAGTTCAAATTTATTTTATGTAATGCATGTAAGACGCTTAAGTGGGCATCCAGTAAGTTCCTCTTTTCTTCCTTGGCATATGTGTGCTATTAGCATTGTTTTTCAAATTATGCAAGTTAGATGCTCTTTATGTGCAAAATTGTATGTTTTGAATGTTTTATGAATATTGTTAGTTTTAGATTGGGTTTATGGCCATTGGATTGATAAAATCCATTTTTTAATTTAAAAAAATCATTTTTTTTACAAAAATAGGGCTTTATTCTCTTAATCTAAAATTAATGATATTCATTTTTCTTCATATCACATAGTTTAGGTTAGTTAAGGGTTTCAGATCTAAAAATGAAGTTATATGAATAATTAACCACTAAAATCATAAAATAGAAAGTGAGTACAGGCCAATTTTCGGATTGGACAAAATGAGTTGCTTCCATGTAAATAGCCTTCCCTTTTTGTACCTAAGCTCCTGAACCTGAAATTCTCTTGGTTATGACGGACTAGACCTTAATTTAGTTTTCATTGTCAGAGGTTTCTTAATTCTCCTTTAAAAATTAAGTGGTGACTTTTTGTTGGTCAAAGCAAGTTAGTGCGGGATGCATGCCTTAAACTCGAAAAAGGCACAGTGCCCACAGGTACTTCTATCCCTCATGCATCAAATGTTGATTCTTCGGATGAAAATTCGTCTTCGGACAAGAGTGAGAATGAAAGCTTCACTTCAGGGTCTTTTAAATGGTGGTAGTGAGTCTTCTGGTGTGGAAGAAGAAATAGATGGTGTAACTCTTCGTGAAGCATATGAAATGTTATATAAGCAGAGTTTCACCATGACAAGGATGAACATGAAGTTGTCCACCAATCTTAGGCAAAGTCGAGAGGGGAAAGAGAAAGTAAAGCAAAAGCTCATCGAAGCTCAAGCAGAAGTTAGTATTCTCTAAAATGAAATGGAGTCTTTAGTTGCCGAACTTTCTACATGTGAAATGGAGAGAAATCAATTACTTCATGCTCATGATGAGTTGAAAGAGAAGAATGGTGATCTTGAAAGAGAGTTGGAGACTTGTTCAAAGTCTGGGAAAGAGCTTGAAGCAAAAATTATCTCCTTGGAATTTGAACTCGAAAGTATCAAAGCTTCCAGTGCACAAAGTGTAGATGCAGCCCTTTGTACTCAATACATGGCCAATGATAAATGATGAGTTAGCCTCATCAAAGGACATGTCTCACCATCCAAAGCCTCAACTTCCAAGGATAAGAGAACTCAAGGTTTCGTGGCTAGAAGTAATATCACATCAATTTCTTTGTCTCATAATTGTGTAGCCAAGGGTAAATTCATTCTTATTTGTCATCAATGTGGGGTTAAGGATCAAATTAGGCCTCATTGTTTTGAATTGCTTGAGACCAAACATGAAGCGAGGTTGTGTTTGCCTAGACTTAGGAATGGGATGTTGGAAACCAAGTCGAGACAAGTTCCCATTAAATGGGAAGGGAACCACAATGTCAAGACACCACCCAAGAACTGCAATTCTCACAACATTGTTCATATTAAAGTGGTTTGGGTGAGAAAGCTTCATCTGGGTTAAATTGTTTATTCTTTTTTTTTTTTTTTTTTTGAGTTTTTGTTTGTCCTTCTTATTTTTGGGTCTTTTGTGCGTGTTTGTTTGTTTCTTGCTTTGTTTATCGAAACTCCAAATAGATTTTTTTGTATGGTTTTGCAAGCTTGAAATTTTTGACGAGTTCTTGGTGCAAAATGGAATTGATGAGAATAGCAATTACTTGATAATATGTGTGTTCTATGTGTGATCATTACTCATTTCAGATTGTGTGTACTTTGATCAGTATGTCTCATTCTGTACATACTCTTGGATTAGCAACTACTAGACTCTTTCACATAGGTGATCAAAGTTCTCTATGGACTTCTAGTAGTGGTTCTTGTGTTTTTCTTGAGAAATTGACCAATGCTAACATATCTTGGGTGATGTTGAGTCTCTTAACCCCCTACCATCTTTTTGCACCTCCACTGCTTACCCATCTATATATGTGTTTTAAGGCACAAGGAAAAGGCTACCTCAAAGTGACCAATCAGGCTTCACTATCTTTTCCATCCTTCTTTGGCTTGGTTTTCATACTCTTGAGCGTGAAAGTTGCTAGTGAGTGCGCAAGAATATGTTGCACTGTTTGAGGGGGAGCATTCGCATTTACTGACTCATAAATAAAAATTAAAATTTGAGAATAATATATGATTAAGAAAAAATAAAATAATAAAATTTTTACATATGAACAAATAAGTAATGCAAATTGTCGAGAAAAAAAATAAATCCATTTATTTCAACTTTAAAAAAAATTGAATAATAAATGCATTACTTAAAATGATAAATTTTACGTTGTTTATGTAGTGTAGAATAAGTCTTATATTAAATTATTAGGATGTTATCTAACATTAATTTTAGAGAGATTGTTTATTTTTAAGTATTTTATCAATGAAAATTAAGGTTTTATTTTTTTTAATCAAACGATTTAATAATATCTTAACACTTTAAGGGTTTTATTTAATATTGCATGAAATTTAAGAATTTTATTAAATAATGCTAAAATCTGTAACAATATATATGCGAAATCTCAAGGGAGGTGAGTGAAATTTCTCATTTGAATCAAATAAGGTAACTAATGGACAATTTCGTCATTTTTGATATTATAACCTATGACATGAGCATGATATCAACAATTTATGTTAAATAACCTAACAGTGGAAGAATCTTGATAATAGTTTCAAAAGTCAAGGCTGTTAGTGTAATTATTGAAACCACGAGTGAGGTCCCTCTAATTGTCAGAAACCTTAGGGGAGGTAAGTGTAATTTACCCAAAAGGTGTCCCTCCTTATCCCTTAGGTGCTAATTCAGATCATCCTTGGGAAAATATTATGAAATCCTTGATAGGCTTTTGTTATAAACTCCACTTTGATGGGAACGAAATGTTGGAGAGATATAGATTAACATGATACAATACTGATGAGATTAATTGCAGAGGTGTAGTACAGGACAAACCTAGGTGGCTAAACCTACTAATGATGAGATTAATTACATGTGACCTATTAGCATAAAAGTCTGATTAGCTAATTTAGCGATATAAATCATATTCTATGCATGGAGACTGAGAGTGATTTTCCATTTTTGCATTGTAACAAATTTTGAAATAATAGATGTTGGTCTTAGTTATAAGTTTTGGGACATTGCAATTTACAAGTAGGTTATTTGAATAGTGATTAGTGATGTCATAGGGGAGTCTTGGGTTGGTTTTACGTATGTCACGACCCCAACCCGCCCCTAGTAGGATGGTGCCGTGATGGCCAGTAACCAGTAGTTACCGAAGGCCAACTTTCAAAATCAAACACAATCAGAGTATAATATATGGGGCTAGCATGTGCGGAAGCAATATTTTAAATCTAGATAGTCCATAAGAGCCGTGCGTAGATCCAATGAAATGACATACATCATTGCATAACTTTACAACTTATAGAATATACATTACATCTTGACAAAAGGGGCTTCTCAAGCCGACATAAACAGAACACAATATATATAAGGCAAGAAATATCATCCACAGAATTGCCGACGTCATTACAAGATTGCCGACCTAAACACAAATGCCGACATAAATATAATACAGGAAATACAAGGTTAAAAACATAATCTTCACAGTTGCCGACATCCTTGATGCCGACCTAACATGCGTACAAAACATCGGCACAAAACACACATCTCGGTGTAGCCGACTTCTAGCTTGGAACCTACATATATACATAGAGAGGGTGAGCTTGGATACTCAGTGAATGGTACAAGTAATAAAGGGTTTAATGAATGATTCCCGAGGTCCTTGTCAAAACATTACATATATCATAGCTTCTTCAAAACATGTACATATAACATAACTTGTTCAAAACATATACTTAGCATAACTTGTGTCAAACATACACTTGGCTTAACTTGTATCAAAACAACTCGGAAACGAGCACACCCGTTAAACGAGGGTGCTACTTAGGCTTAACGTCCCCTAGCACGGAAAGGGACGATGCTACTTAGGCTTAAAGTCCCCTAGCACGGGAGGACTATGCTACTTAGGCTTAAAGTCCCCTAGCACGGGAGGACTATGCTACTTAGGCTTTAAGTCCCCTAGCACGGGAGGACTATGCTAGAATGCCATCCGAAACAGAACTTATACTTGGCAAGCAAAACTTATACTTGATACATAAATATGGTTAATCATTCATGCTTATCAAATACTTTCAAAACAAGACAAAACAAAGCTTATCAAAACTTTATAACATAACTTTATTAAAAATACGCACTCACCTAGTTCTTGGGACGTCGGGGTCAAGGCAAAGGTCCAAGTCCTACAAACACATGGCAAGGTCTACTGAACATACTTCTTAAAACAAGTCTTACATGCATGCAAATGATCTCGGGAAAACATGCTGGAAATCAAAACACTGTTTTACATGTCAGGAAGACATGCTGGGTACCAATCAGGTCTTTGCCGAGGTCCCACACCTCTTGGCCGAGGTGTGGCTACCCGGGCTCCGGCGTGCGGCTGCATGCCGAGGTTCATGCAAGACAAGCTAAGGTGCAAGTGATCATGCAAGGTAGGCCAAGGTGAGATACGATGCTTGGCCTAAGTGTAAGGTCTAGGTAAGAATGATCTCGGCGACTACACTTCGGGAAGTGAAGTCTGGAAATCTGGGTTTCCACCCATGAAGAACATGAAGAACATGAACATGAAGAACATGAGTATGAGATGAATGCCAAAATCATAACTTACTTATACAAAATCTGGGGTTTCATGCCATGAGTTCGAAAACATGGACCTGGGTACCCATACTTGAAGATCATATAAAAACAAACATGAAAACATGGATCTTGACATGAGCTTTCGGATCAAAACATGACTTTTCTTGAAGAACACATGAGTACTATTTTCTCTCTCCAAAACCGAACTTCAAAACGATGCATGGCTTACAAATCATATTCAATCATGCAATGCAATAACATAAACATAAAGAACATCATACATTGATCAAGAATCTAACCTTAGAACACGGATCTAACGGTTTGATCTCTAGGAATCAAGCTTGGAAGATCCGCTCTCCCTCAAGAACTCCTCTCCCTCTTCCTTAGAGCTTCTCTCTCTTCTTCCAACAAAGATATAACAAATGATGCATTCCTCTCTCTCTGCCGGCTGATTTAACACTCAGCTCGGACACGTGGCACTACCGGGTTGGTTCTCTTCAAAAAGGTGACAGATTGACAAGACTTGACTATGACAAAGCGTATCTAACAAGCTTCACAGCAAACACTCCGGCAAGTGATGACATCGGCAAAAGACAAGACATCGGCAAACAAAGGACAATGACCTCAGCTAAGAAAACACTTCGGCAGTAAGGTAACAATGACATCGGCTTGGAAGGACAGAGCCTCGGCAACTAAGATGACAATGATCCCGGCTAGAAAGGACAACACTTGACTGAACTGTGCCACACCTCGGCCTAGATGTGCCACACCTCGGTCTAGGTCATACCACTTCCAGGACAAGATCACTTGGGTTCAAGATAACATCTCGGCCCAGATAATACACATCTCGGCCTCGGCGATACACACCTCGGCCCAGATGATAATCATCTCGGCCAATATGCCAGAACAAGGGTAGAGATCAAACAAAGGGATTCCAAAACAGTTAAAGGCTTAAGATGACCTCGGCTTGGAAATGATCTCGGCTTAACATAACTTAGGCTTGGCATGACTTAGTCTTAATCATAACTTAGGCTTAACATAACCTCGGCTTAGGATAACCTAGGCTTCACATAACTTAGGCTTATCATAACAAGGGAGGAACAAAGCATACACATACCACTCAGGCAACCCATATACGTACAAAACATGACAAGATTCATAAATGTTAACTTGACAAGGCGAAAGTATATGAATGCACATGAACATGACTAAGCCATAAATGTGGGTCCTTACAACGTACTTGGAGGAAAGGATAATCAAACCTACTATTAGGCATTCTGATTCATAAATTTCAAGGTCCAAGTGAATTTTGATACTCAAATTTAGCATCAATTGAATTATTATAAATTAAACAGTTAGTGATTGGCTTTCTTAACAGTTTTATCCTTTCCACAGAACGTACTCCCCTTTGATCTCTAGCTATTTTGATGGTAACAACACCACATAAGAATTATTAAACATTTGTCAATTTCCATTATTTCTTGTTTCAATTATGCTTGTGCAGTGTTTTTGTCCATTATCCACAATAGGAGTACAAAGTCAATTTTGAGTTAGCTTTTAATATAGCTTCTAATTTGTGATTCTAAAATTGAAATCATCTGAAATGGCAGCTTGGGACTCTTCATGAAAAGTTATTTATTAAATGTGATGGTAATAGTATATTTCTTATCATGCTCAAACATTTAATAGAAATTATATCTTCAGTATTTACTGTTATCATATCCTGCAAGCTTGGTCTTAGATCTCTGTTCTATTCAGGTCCTGCAAGCTTGCGTTGATTTGAAGGCTTGGGAGCTCTCTGTGAGATTTTGAATGCCATTTCAATGAAGCCCTTGAGAAGTGTTGGAAAATGGCTTTGGAATAGTTTTGGAAAAATCCTTATTTTTTGCTAACTTCGAGCATTAATTAAGGTGGGACCCAACCATTATTTTTAACTTTTTTTTATTGGATTCATGTTTAATGCCACGTAGTGAATAAAACCGTGTATTTGGTTGCTCAAAACCATTTCCGGATGAATAAGAATTAAACGCGCGTTTTCGGGTTCGTGGAACTAGTTTTTTGGTGGGTTTCCTACACATTTGTGAAATGTGCTTATCCCATATTGGAAAGGCTTGAGGAATTGTTTGGGTTTGTAAACCTTAGCATTGGATACTTGGGATGGGCCCTAAAGGGTACCCAAGTTTGTGGAAGGGTGAGGTTATGAGGGAAATGGGCTAGACCCATTTGACCTAAAACTAAAAACCACACGGTCGGGCAGGGCCTGGGCTTGGGTACTGGTGCGTGGTGTGAGGTTGGGCTTGTCCGGCCCAATACTTATCTTTTTGGGCCAAAAACTTTTGTATTTTATTTATTTATTTTTTAATTTTGTTTTCAAAATTCAAAAGAAATTTGGTCCAGATTTTTTCGACCCAAACAGTTCCTAACCCGAACAGCTTCATACCTGTTCATTCCAAAACCGGACAGATCTGTATGAGTTCAAAACAGTCCAAACAGATTTTTTGGTTATTGAATTTGTCTAAACAGGTTCATATCTATTGGCACCTGTTCGGAAAAGCCACTTTTGTTTCTATATAAAGCCCGCTTTCCATCAATTCTTGCAATCAGATTTTTCTATCATAAATTCGTCTTCTCTCTTTGTGTTTCTCTGCATTTTTTCTGCATTTATTTTAGGAAAATAAAGAAAAAGAGTTACAACATATTTTGGTTCGTCAGACTTGATTTTATAGTGTTGTAAAATTTAAGTGTTAGTCGTTGCATCTTGGGAAGTAGACGCCGGTAAAACTCGAAGCACCGGAGCGAGGGCGAAATCTACTTTAAGGAGATTGTGTTCAACACAAGCGTCGACTTTAATTTTTGTAAGCATTTAATTCAGAATTTGATTTTTTAAATTATTTTCTGAATTAATTTATTTTGTTGTTTATTTTATTTACACAATTAATTTACACACACATCCACCTTTGTGGGTTCTTACAATCTTAAAGTAGATTTATTATTTTTATTTATTTCTACTATAGACAGATAAATATTTTGTTTCGAGAAATTAAATAGTAGTAATATAATGTTTAATTTCTTAAATAGTAGTAATATATTGTTTAATTATTTCTTTGATAACATAGTAGTAATATACTGTTTATCATTGGAATTTTGTTACAAAATATTATTCTGTTTATTTTGTGTGTAAATTCATTTTTTGTATAAATTTGTGATTGGTGTATTATTTTTATTTCGTCAGAATTATGACAATTGAAATTAACAGTACTGAGACTGTTATTACTCAAACCCCCCTCATCTGTTATGCCAGTGATGACTCCGGCAATACCGGTAAATCATAGGGAGAAGCCAAAAAAATTCAATGGTAATGATTTTAAAAGATGACAACAAAAAATGATGTTTTATCTTACCACATTGAATTTGGCCCACTTTACTCATGAAAAGGCACTGGCACTGAACGAGGGAGAAACTAACCGACAAGTGGTTGCTGCAGTCAATGCATAGAAACATGGTGATTTTTTGTGTCGAAATTATATCCTCAATGGGTTGGACAATACACTGTACAATGTGTATAGTGTGAAAAGCACAGCTAAAGAACTGTGGGAATCTCTAGATCATAAGTATAAAACAGAGGACGTCGACACAAAGAAATTTGTTGTCGGTCGTTTTCTGGATTTTAAAATGATGGATTCCAAAACAGTTATTAGCCAAGTTCAAGATCTCCAATTAATTCTCCATGACATATATGTAGAATGGATGGTTCTCAGTGAATCTTTCCAAGTAGCAGCAATCATTGAAAAATTGTCACCATCTTGGAAAGAATTCAAGAATTATCTGAAGCATAAGCGCAAGGAGATGAACAAGGGTCAAAGTTCAATAACAAGAAGCGGAAGCATGATGGCAATGGTCCCAAACTAGGATCCACTAGTAAGATCAACAAAGGGATCAACAATGGGTTCAACAAGAGGTTTAAAGGCAAGTGTTTTGTGTGAGGTAAAGATGGGCATCACGCTAAGGATTGTCACGTTCGCAAGGATGGAGAGAGTTCAAGCAAAAAACCAGCACAAGCCAACATAGCTGAGGATTTTTATCTTTCCGATGGAGTGGCTGACATCAATCTTGCTGCAGTAGTCTCTGAAGCAAATTTGGTGGACAATCCCAAGGAATGGTGGGTGGACATTAGAGCAACCTGCCATATTTGTGCAGATAAGAAGATGTTCACAATCTACAAAGTGGTGGAAAGTGGGGAACAACTTTTTATGGGAAACTCCTCCATTTCAACTGTAGAAGGACAAGGAAAGATTGTGCTGAAAATGACTTCGGGGAAAGAACTCACTTTTAACAATGTACTCCATGTGCCAGAGATTCGCAAGAATTTGATTTCTGGGTCATTGTTGATCAAGAATGGGTTTAAGTTAGTCTTTGAATATGATAAAGTTGTACTCTCCAAGAGTGGAATGTATGTGGGGCGAGGTTACATAAGTGATGGGCTTTTTAAGCTCAATGTAATGACTGTTGTACCTAATTTGGCTTTTAATAGTAAGAACACATCTTCTGTTTATATTGCTGAGTTTTCTCTTCTTTTTTTTATGGCATAGTAGATTAGGACATGTTAATTTTAATTCTTTGAGTAGACTTGTTACTTTAAAATGTTTACCAACTTAGAATTTGATCCTAATCATAAATGTGAGATTTGTGTTGAGGCAAAACTCACTAAGGTATTATTTAATAAAGTTGAAAGAAGTATTGAACCTCTAAGTTTAATTCACACAGATATCTGTGATTTTAAATTTGTTCAAACTAGAGGAGGTAAGAAGTACTTTATTACTTTTATTGATGATTGCACTCGATATTGCTATGTTTACTTATTGAGAAGTAAAGATGAAGCCGTAGAAGCTTTTAGGCAATATAAACTTGAGGTTGAAAATCAACTTGGCAAAACTATTAAGATAGTAAGGAGTGACAGAGGTGGTGAGTATGATGCACCATTTGAAGAATTTTCTTCTGAACATGGTATCATTCACCAAACCACTGCACCCTATTCTCCTCAGTCAAATGGAGTTGCTAAGAGAAAGAATCGAACTCTTAAAGAGATGATGAATGCCATGTTGATTAGTTTAGAATTACCTCAGAACTTGTGGAGGGAGGCGATTTTGTTTGCTAACTTTATCCTTAACAGGGTACCCCACAAGAAACTCAATCAAACACCTTATGAATTATGGAAATGTCAACGACCTACTTATAATTACCTCAAAGTGTGGGGGTGTTTGGCCAAGATTGTAGTCCCTAGTCCTAAAACAACTAAGATAGGACCAAAAATTGTTGATTGTGTGTTCATTGGTTATGCAAATAATAGTAGTGCAAATAGATTTTTAGTTCATAGATCTGAAAATCCTGGTATGCAGGTAAACACTATTATTGAGTCAAGGAATGCATCGTTTTTGAACAGATTTTTCCTTGCAAGGAAACTGAAGAGATAAATTCAAATAAAAGAACTTTTGATACTATTATAGGTTGCAGTGAAGACCACAATGATAATGAATATGATGAACCTAGACGTAGCAAGAGGGCTAGGATCTCTAAATCATTTGGTCCAGATTTTTTGACATACCTATTAGAAAATGAGCCTCAAAACTTCAAGGAAGCAAAGTCAAGTCTTGAACCTCTATTGTGGAGAGAGGCTGTGAATAGTGAAATTGAATCAATACTGAAAAATCATGCTTGGGAACTGGTGGATCTTCCACCAGGATGTAAACCTCTTGGATATAAGTGGATACTCAAGAGAAAAATGAAAGCAGATGGTTCAATATATAAATATAAGGCTAGGCTTGTTGTTAAAGAATACAGGCAGAAGGAAGGCCTTGATTATTTTGACACCTATTCACCAGTGACAAAAATAACATCCATTCGCAGGTTGATTGTGATTGCAGCTTTGTATAATCTGGAAATACATCAAATGGATGTTAAAACAACTTTTTTGAATGGCGAGTTAGATGAGGAAATCTATATGGAACAACCAGAAGGGTGTCAAGTTCCCGGCCAAGAGAAAAAGGTTTGTAAACTTGTCAAATCCCTTTATGGATTAAAACAAGCTCCAAAGCAATAGCATGAAAATTTTGATCACGCTATGCTTTCGGATGGTTTTAAGATAAACGAATGTGACAAATGCGTCTATGTTAAAAGCACAGACAAAGCCTATGTCATAGTTTGTCTTTATGTGGATGACATGCTCATTATTGGAAGAAATAATGACATGATTAAATCCACAAAGAAAATGTTGAACAAAAAGTTTGACATGAAAGATTTAGGAGTAGCAGATGTAATTTTAAGAATAAAAATTACTAGAACATCTGAAAGATATGCTTTATCTCAGTCTCACTATGTTGAGAAGATTTTGGAGAAATTTGGAAAGCATGACGACCGTCCTGCTAAAACACCTGTTGACATTAGTCTTCATTTGTAAAAAAAAAAAAAAAAAAACAGGTGCAAGCATATCACAATTAGAGTACTCTTTGGATAATCAGAAGCTTGATGTACTTAATGAATTGCACTAGGCCAGATTTAGCCTATGCTGTAAGCAAATTGAGTAGGTACACAAGTAATCCAGGGTCCGATCATTGGAAAGTGATAATTAGGGTACTTAGGTATCTAAGGCATACCCAGAATTATGGCCTTCATTATACAAAATATCCAGCATTATTCGAGGGGTATAGTGATGCAAATTGGATATCGGATACTAAAGATTCAAAATTCACTAGTAGATACATCTTTACCCTAGGAGGTGCTGTAGTCTCTTGGAAATCTTCCAAGCAGACATGCATAGCTAGGTCGACAATAGAATCTGAGTTTATCGCATTAAATAAAATAGGAGAAGAAGCAGAATGGCTTCGTAATTTCTTAGAAGACATTCCAATATGGCCTAAACCTGTGCCAGCTATATGCATACACAATGATAGTGAAGCAGCAATAGGATGGGCACAGAATCAGATGTATAACGGTAAGTCTCGACACATTCTTTGAAGACATAATACCGTTAGGCATTTGCTCTCACATGGAATAATTTCCGTAGAATATGTAAAGCCAAAGGAGAATATTACGGATCCATTGACTAAAGGGCTAGCCAGAGAGCAAGTGTACTATTTATCGAGGGGAATGGGATTAAAGCCTATTACTTAAAAGTCGCCATAATGGCAACCCAACCTAGTTGACTGGAGATCCCAAGATCTAGGTTCAAAGGGACAACCGAATTATGGATGATTTCACGTATCACTAAGGAGATTTACTCCTACTCATTTCTATGATAAGAAGAGTGATACCTACAGCGTTAGTAGGATAAGCTTTGCTTTTAATGATTCTTATAGCTTGGACATCCAAGTGGGGTATAGCAGGATACTCTTAATAAGAAATCACCTATATGAGTGTGAACTGGGCCGGTTCTGTGAGAATTGAGAAGGCTAAATTCTCTAGAGCACTCATGAATTACCAGGCGTTATTCAGGGCCAAAATGAACACAACCGTAAGAATACACTATGGTCATGTTTGATTCACAAGATTAATAGTGAAGTATTAATAATCCTATTAAATTAGTGTGGTATTCACTATCCAATTAGATTAATATCCATTGGATTAATAATCTCACCCCTACCCCATTACTAATAATCCTACAAATTTGTTGGATTAATTATCCATTGGATTAATAATCCTAAACCAAAATGTTAAAACAAACATAGGATAATTAGGCCCACGGATTAATAATCCCAATCCCATGCTCTAATCCGCCCAATCAAACATGTCCTATGTGTAGTCTATTGTCTTGGTTTACACAAATAACTAAACAGTTCAAGGCATCGCGTCCATTGGTTAGCTAGTAAGTCCGATAGGCCTTCACTATAGGAGATTCAAAGCCAAAAGCTACACATCTCGATGTGATGTATCTTCTTAATGTACTCTTTCTTTGTCTGCATCTTGTTGCATGTCCGTTATCGTGAATTCTATTCATGTGGGGGATTGTTGACAAATGGCTTTGGAATAGTTTTGGAAAAATCCTTATTTTTTGCTAACTTTGAGTATTAATTAAGGTGGGACCTGAGCATTATTTTTAATGTTTTTTTATTGGATTCATGTTTAATGCCACATAGTGAATAAAACCGTGTATTTAGTTGCTCAAAACCATTTCCGGATGAATGAGAATTCAACGCGGGTTTTCGGGTTCATTGAACTAGTTTTTTGGTGGGTTTCCTACACATTTGTAAAATATGCTTGTCCCACATTGGAAAGGCTTGAGGAATTGTTTGGGTTTATAAACTTTAGCATTGGATACTTGGGATGGGCCCCAAGAGGTACCCAAGTTTGTGGAAGGGTGAGGTTATGCGTGAAGTGGGTTAGACCCATTGGATCCAAAACTAAAAACCACACGCGCGCCGTCGCCGGCCGTTCGTCAGGTCGATTGGGCGGGCTGGGCTTGGGCGCGGGTGCGTGGTGTGAGGTTGGGTTGGGCTTGTCTGGTCCAATACTTATCTTTTGGGGCAAAAAACTCTTGTATTTTATTTATTTGTTTTTTAATTTTGTTTTCAAAATTCAAAAGAAATTTAGTCCAAATTTTTTCCACCCAAACGGTTCTTAACCCGAACAGGTTCATACCTATTCATTCCAAAACTGGACAGATCTATATCTGTTCAAAACAGTCTGAACAAATCTGTATGAGTTCAAACAGTCGAAACAGATTTTTTGGTTATTGAATCTGTCCGAACAGGTTCATATATGTTGGCACCTGTTCGAAAAAGCCACTTTTGTTCCTATGTAAAGCCTGCTTTCCATCAATTCTTGCAATCAAATTTTTCTATCATAAATTCGTCCTCACTCTCTCTGTTTCTTTGCATTTTTTCTGCATTTTTTTTTAGAAAAATAAAGAGAAAGAGTTAGAACATATTTTGGTTTGTCAGACTTGATTTTATAGTGCTGTAAAATTTAAGTGTTAGTCGTTGCATCCTGGGAAGTAGACGCCGGTAAAACTCGAAGCACCGGAGAGATGGCGAAATCTACTTTAAGGAGATTGTGTCCAACACAAGCCTTAACTTTAATATCTGTAAGCATTTAATTCAGAATTTAATTTTTTAAATTATTTTCTGAATTAATTTATTTTGTTGTTTATTTTATTTACACAATTAATTTACACACACATCCACCTTTGTGGGTTCTAACAAGAAGAAGATGTGATGAGTTGTTTTGTTCTCTAGGTAGATCAAAAATGGAACTTTTGAAATCTATCTTTTTATGATATGCAATCCGGATATTGCGCACAAATTACTTGTGCAATTTAGCTCGGGTTAAAATTGAAACTGTTTTGATTATGTCAATGGAAATCTTTGCCAGTTTTTGCAAAAGCCATGGTTCTTTGATAGCTGATTTTCTATTCAAGCTAGTATTTTTAAAGTAATTACTAATCTCACTCTTTTTTTTATGGAATCTGTTTCTCTTTTATTTTTTAATAATATATAGAATAATAATAAAATCATGCATTTTAGTAATTATCTAAAATGTCCTTTCAATTTTTTACATTTTTTTAAGAGAAACAATTTTATTATTGATGGAAAAGTTATATATGAGTAATGTTACAAAATCAAAAAGAAAAAAAAATTATCAAACTTTTAGAGACCACTTTTATTTGTCTGTAAAACTAAAACTTTTAAAGACTAATTTTAATTGTCTAAAAAACTAAAATTTTTAGAGACCAATTTTTGTTATCTCAGAAACTAAATTTTTTGCCATAAGGTTGTAATAGACTTTTAGAGACAAATTTTGGTTGTCTCAAAATCAAAACATTTTGCAACCACATATTTTCGTCTCTAAAAGTCTTTTTATAGTAACAAATGCAAAATTTTGTCCCTAAAAGTCAATTTTTCAATTTTCCAAATGGACCATTTGGGACAAGCGTAGCGATGAAAAAAATTAGTTGGCTAAAATTTTTCCCAACAAATATTACACTTTTAGGGATGGAATAAATTTGTCCCTGAAAAGTTGATTTCTTATTGTGAATAAATAATTATAGTTATGTCCTAACAGTGTGATATAAATGTTATAAATTTTTTGTGACAAGAAATGTTACAAATTATATTAATAAAAAAATGAGTTGCTACAACATTTTGGTTAAGGGTGCTAAACTTTTTTATTTCCTATTGCATTTTGACCAATTGATTTTGATAAGCATTTATGGTCCTTCTTGACGAGTGATGAAACACATTTTGGTTAAACTTAAGGTTGTTTTAAAATCAAAATCTTAAGCAAGATCATTGTAAGAGACTCATGGATTGGATTATAAAATTATATCAAGAATTGTAAGAATCTATTTTCAATGTAAAATAAAATAAAAATTTATTAATAATGATAATATATGTTAAATAATTTAAAAATCACTAAAGAAAAATATATAATGAATGGGATAATTCTTGATAAATCCATATTCCCACTCTATACGTCATTAAGGACAAGGGTTGTTATATTGGGGACATAAGGACATTTGGTGGTGAAAAGTCCATGTGCTAAGGGTTTAAAAAATTTAGTTTCATAAATACTATCTATCTATATAAATTTTATCTATCTCTTCAAATTTTTTAACATATTTGTTCAATTTTTTAACCTATTTATCCAAATTATTTTTCACCTATTTGTCCAAATTAATCTATCTATACAAATTATTTTTTAACCTTCAATTTTTAACTAACTTTTAATTTATCGGTCAAAATTGTTTTAATATTTTTAATCTATATGTCCAAATTATTTTAATATTTTTAATCTATTTGTTGAAATGTTTTTAATGTATATGTCCTAGTTGTTTCTTATTTGTTCAAATTGAATCCATCTGATTAAAATTTTATTTTATCTATTTTATTTATTTTTAACCTGTCTATCCAATTTTTTTAACTTATCTGTTAAATTTTATTTCTGTTCAATTTTTTGAACCTATCTGTCCAAATCATTTTAACATATATGTTTAAATTTTTATTTTATCTACTGAAACAACAATTCAACAAAGCAATATCTTCATTTTTCTATTTGTTGAAAAAAGGTGTACCCAGAAAATGTGTTCATTTTTTTATTTGTTGAACCAAGGTCTACCTAGAAATAGAGACATTTTTTTTTTTTTATCTATTGAAACAATTCCACACACACACACACACTCTCTCTCTCTCTCTGTCTGTCTCTCTCTCTCTCTCTCTCTAATGTTGGTTGTAGAAAAGAAACAATGGATTTAAATGAGAAGAACAAAAGGATAAGTAATAATGGAGAATGAGGGAGATGAGCTACAGGAGGAAGAAGACGATAAGAAGATGGAGAAGTTCTTTCGTACTTATAAGAAGCTTTTGGGAAGCTCGAGATCACAGAAGAAATGAATTCAAAGAAATGGAGATCGGGAAGAACAAGAACAGGATGAAGATTAAAATGAAGATGACGATAATTAAGAAGAAAGTAGAAGAAGAAGAAGGTGAAAATAGAGCATGAGGAGAGGGCTAAAATTGAGTTGGGTTTCGTCGTTTGAATGGGAAGATTTCTTCGAAGAACAAGTTAAGTTGAAAAAGGAACCTTTCTTCTTCCCTGGTCCTTGGAACATGAACCATGAGAAATCCAAGAACGATAAAAAAGAAGACGATGAAATTGGCTTGGATCTTAAGCTCAAACTCTAGTGTAAGGGCTAATTGAATCTATACATGATGGTCCGATTTGTTGACGCCATTTTTTATCCAAAACACCAAAATTCAAAACCCCAAACCAAGTATTCTATGTAGATCTGAAAATGATCTGGTAAAAAATTGAGGCTTCTGCTTCGGCCTCCAATAATCAGATCCGCCACAACAAAACTTTTTCCATTGCAAATTTGCTTCCTCAACCTTCTATAAAGTTGAAGATGGGGGGTTTGAAAAGAGAGAGAGAGAGAGAGAGAGAGAGAGAGAGAGAGAGGTTTCGAGGGCATATTTTGTACAGATAATGCCTAACCCAAACAAAATATGTATCTGTCCTTATGACCCAAACAAAAGGCACTTGAATCTATCTCCTTAAAAGTCTATAAAATGGACATAGGTTTGATCACTCATGATAAATTTGATATATTATATCTTTTATGATAATATAAATTAGATGAGATGTTTTTATAAAAAAAATTTATAGTCAATTTTTTTTTTTAATTTTTTTTTATAGATGTACACGTATATATAAATATATAAGAAATACGAATAAGAAAAAAATCGATAGAATCGAGATCATAAAAATTCAGGATCCTAGTGTAATTTTATATGATTTTATAACTAGAATCGTAATAATTTTAAGATTCTATAATATTTAAAATCTTAGTATGATTCAAATCATTTGATCTAACTAAGATCGTAGAATTTTAAAATTCTACTAGCAAAATTGGAATTCTGACAACCATACTGTAGATATCGGTGAAGATTAGCTAGTCAAAGTCATTTAGTATCATAACTAGAATTTTGATAATCATGATGTAGACATTAGCGAAGACTAGCTAGTCAAAGTCACTTGTCGGCTTGCATTGCATCAATCGTAGAATTTTAAAATCCTATTAGTAAAATTGGAATTTTGATAACCATACTGTATATACCGGTGAAGACTAGCTAGTCAAAGTCATTTAGTATCATAATTGGAATTTTGATAATCATGATGTAGACATCAGTGAAGACTAGTTATTCAAAGTCACTTATCGTTTTGCATTGCATCAATCGTAAAATTTTAAAATCCTATTAGTAAAATTGGAATTCTAATAACTATATTGCATATACCGGTGAAAACTAGCTAGTCAAAGTCATTTAGTATCATAATTGGAATTTTGATAATGATGATGTGAACATTAGTGAAGACTAGTAAGTCAAGGTCACTTGTTGGTTTGCATTGCATCAATCATAGAATTTTAAAATCCTACTAGTAAAATTGGAATTTTGATAGCTATACTGTATATATCCGTGAAGACTAGCTAGTCAAAGTCATTTAGTATCATAATTGGAATTTTGATAATCATGATGTAGACATCAGTGAAGACTAGCTAGACAAAGTCACTTGTTGGTTTTGCATTGCATCAATATTTTGGTGGAAAATCATGTGTGCGCTGTTTGAGAAGTGTATACCATATGCATTTTATCATAAAAATATATAATTTTATTATAAAATTTTGTAATATCAATTACAAAATGTATAATCTCATCATAAATTAACATAATAAAATGTTCAAAATTTTGTAATTCATATTGCAATAGTTTATGGTTTGGTTACGATATTTTTTGTTACGCTAATTTGTGATGAGATTATATATTTTATAATTAATGTTACAAAATTTTAAAACACATTTTATAGCAGGGTATATATGGTATACATCTCTAAAAGAGTGCACACCATAGCATTTTCCATATTGGGTATAAGGCATTCTGCTTTCTCCATTATTCACATTATGGGTTGTCAAATGCTCTATGAATTTTTTTTTTTTTGATAATTACATCCAAATAAATTTATCATATTTGTTTTAAGAAAATAAATGGTAATGACAATTATTTTTGAAAATAAATATCATAAAGTCATGTGTTAAATTATCAAATTAATTTAATTTTTAAATTAATACATACGAAATAAATAATGCAAATCACCAAAATTTGACCCGTTAAAATCTCACATATCCAAACATCTTCCAACGTAAAAAGTGGATTAGAGAGGATTTTTCCGCTCGAGCTTGTCTTTTACCAGTCATCGCTCACTTAATGGATGCTATATATAGTATACGTATTACTGTTACATATTTTTGTGATGTATGTTATATATTTTTATGGTCATGTTATGTAATTTTTTTTAGTAGAGTTACTACAATTTGTAGTTCAGAAATGATATTACGAATTTCGTGATAATGTTACGTGTTTTTTTGATAATGTTACATATTTGTTTGTAAAAAATGTTTAGATAAAAAAATGTGTAGCATTACCAGTAACATTACGATAAAATACCTAACTTTATTTTTGAATCACAAATTGTCGTAAATCCACTAAGAAATTACATTATATTTATTACAAAAATTCATAACATACACCACAAAAATGCGTAACAAGATGCATATGCGTGTGTACTATAGAATTTCCCTCGGGGTTATTCTACATCACAAATGTCATAACAAAATCATTTTAAATCATAATTAAAAATAATAGTAAGTCATAACCAAACGCTACTTGAAGTATAGGAAAACACATCTTCGATTGTAACAAAATAATAACCGTAATATGTCATGACTAATATCACAATGAGTTATAACCAAAGATTATAATCAAAATCACTTGAGGCATAAAATAAAAAAACTCTTTAGTAATAAAGCCCCCCCTCCAAAAAAAAAAAAAAAAAAGAAGAGAGAGAGACTAACACCACAATGAGTTATAAATACATTATAACCAACACCACAACGGATCAAAATAAAAAATCACAAAAGTTATAACTAGACATAAGTTACATACCCAAAAAATGAGTGTGTATTATAGAATTTTCCAGGTCTTGGTGTCTATCTTTTTAAGGATGAGGTTGTCATAAAAAAGCCTCATATTTTTTAAAATTATTATTATTATTATTATTATTATTATTATTATTATTATTATTATTATTATTATTATTTTTGTCTTTAATAACTTTTTGGATGAATTACACTAACAATCCTTATAGTTTGGGGATTGTGTTATTTTAGTTCATGACTTTTCAATTGTGATACATTTAACTCTGAATTTTAAATTTTGTTCCAAATAAGAACAATTGAAGACATTGTTGCTCAATTTGAAGGATAAAGTCATTATACAACTTATTTTGTATTGATTAATTTATATGTTGTTTGAAATATAATGGCATTTTTTTAATGAATAATGTTGGAACTTTTTTGGTTAAAAAGTTTTGTTTAGTTTGGTTTTCAAAATCTATTTTCAATTTTTTTTTCTAAGAAATAAAAATTAAATTGTTGAAAAAAATTAAAAACAAATCATTTTATATAATTTTATCTTTTGGGAGAGTAGAAATAATTTTTTTAAATAATTTTTTTTGATATTTATTTTCATTAAATTAGATTTATTTTTTCAAAAATCAAATATAGCGACAACTTTAATATCATTATTAAACCAATCCATTAAATAAAAACAATCCAAAATTAAAAACATTTTGTATATTAAATATATTGATTATACATTAAAAATCTAATAACCATCTATTACATGATAACTATCTAAAAATATCTGTTAACAACAAATACAATCATCTATTACATAACAACTATCCAAAAATATCAACAAAAACAACCACCCATTATACGATCATCATTCAAACACATACTAAAAATTAATTTGATAAAAAATAAAAATGTAAAAGATTTATTATTATTATATAATTTCATCTTTGGTGACTAGAAATACATTTTAAAAAATTAAAAATAAATTTTTAACATTTATTTTTGTCGAACTAGTTTATATTTTATTAAATTGACGACTTTGCCTTCAAATAGAGTAAAAATGTCTTCAATTGTCCTTATTTAGAACGAGATTCAAAATTCAATATCAAATGTACCACAATTGAAAGGTCAGGGACCAAAGTGACACAAGCCCCAAATTATAAGGACCGTTAGTGTAATTCGTCCTAATTTTTTTTTTTCAAAATTATGTCAAATTTTTTTCATTTTTCGAGCCATCTTGTATAGACGAATCTAAAAAATAAGTTTTTTTTTTGAGAAATTCCAAAATAATAAAAAAGCCAAAAATAAGCCAAAGTCTTTTTTTTTGGGGGGGGGGGGGGCTTATTTTTGTCTTTTCTAGACTGTTTAAAATTATTTTTAAATTTTGTGATTTGTCTCATCAAGGTAAATTTAGAAACTTCAATTTTTTTAATTTTTTTAAAAATATTTAATAAAAATGAAAATAAATAAAAAATATGACCACCAAATAAACAAAACTCAAACACCCACTATTGCATTTAAGCAATTGATTATGATCAACATCTATGGAGTCAAAGTGCTCCTTGACGAGTGAGACACGCAATAGGGTTAAGCTCGATAGACATGAGTGAAGACTAGCTTAGTTTTGTGGGCTTCACATTGCAAATATGAAAGAAGTTATTTGGTGGTACTGGCACCGTGATGTGGTGTCTTTGAAATTTTGTGTAGAGAGTGAGGTGAAACTCATAATTTTGTATTGAGTAATTGAGAAATAATAAAGAATATGATGTATGATGATTAGTGGGGAGCATGAACAAGCGACAACCATGAAGTACCAAATAATTTTTCTAAATATAGGCTCTAATCAACTATGCTGTCTCATAATCAACTCTTAAATGTTCCTTTAATATATAAAATAAAAAAAAAAAACTCTTAAATTGATGTAGCTTCAATTATGTTATCAATTTTTTAAATTTTTGACTAAATAAAGCATACAAGATGAACAACTTACATCACTAAAATTAGATTTGCAATATACCCCAAAGGTCCAAACAATATCTTCTAATCCAAAAATTGGACTGGAAAGGATTTTTCCTTGCTTAGAATTTATTTTATTTATGGTCTCTCACTTACTAACTACTTGCACTATAAGTGAATTTAAAAAGAGAAATGTTACATGTTACATATTATCTATTATCATATCAAATACTTATTAATAGTTACTTTATTTGAAGACAATTATTAAAAAATTAATATAAACAAAATAATACCTTCTCATGTATCTAAACTGGTGATATAAAAATGTGAAAAAAAAGAACAAATGATATATAGTGATCCTTATTTAAAAAAGTTGCTTGTAATTCACACAATTTTTAAGAAAATGCTAGTATGCACTCACCTTGTTGTCATAACAAAATTACGATTTTCCAAATAAAAGTCACATAATTTGTGGTGAGTGTCTTATGTCATTATGTCTAAAAATGATGAATGAACAAATTTATGATATGCATCCGAAAGTCAAAATTACATATTATTATGGTTATATTATGAATATTATAGTGTAAATGTTACAAATCATTTGTGATAAGAAATGTTACGAATTAATTCACTGATAAAAGTTATGACATGTTGCGGTGATTATTACAAAACATTATAATAATGTTATGTATACTATGTTATGTATTGTCTTTTTAAGTATATACTATAGCATTTTAAGCGGTTGATTATGATAAACATTTATGAAGTCAAGTCTTGCTTTTTCACTTATCACACGTTATGGGGTCCAGCTATGTAGACATCAATGAAGACTGATGACTAGTCAAAGTCACTCTACTTTTGTTTGTAGGCTTTGCATTGCACCTACATTTGCCTATAAAGCATTTGGCCTCTCCCCTGTTAATACTCAGCAAGCATTACAACCTTTGTTTTTGAATCTAGGAGCAAAGATGGTCTCTAACAATCAACTCTTTCACCCCTTTTTGCTTCTTTGTTTTTTCCAGATTACTTGTTTGCATGCCCAACTCTGCACTCAAGAACAGACCTCTGCATTGCTCCAATTTAAGCAACAATTTTCCTTCAATAAATCTGCTCTTTCCGATTATTGTGATTCTGTTGGAATCCATTCTTACCCGAAGATGGAGTCGTGGAAGGAGGGTTCTGATTGTTGCTCATGGGATGGGGTCGAGTGCGACAACAACACAAGTCAAGTAATTGGCCTCGACCTCAGTTGCAGCTGGCTCAACGGCACCATCCACCCCAACAGCACCATCTTCTACTACTTTCCTCACCTCCAAAGCCTCAACCTTGCTTTCAATGACTTTGGTATGTCTCCAATCTCATCTGAATTTAGTCGATTCTCCAGTTTGACACACCTCAACCTCTCTGACTCTAGTTTTTCTGGCAAAGTCCCTATAGAAGTCTCCTTTCTGAGCAAATTGATCTCGCTTGATCTCTCTTACAATTATGGTTTGAGGTTGGAAGAACCGGGTTTTGAATTACTTGTTCAAAACTTAACCAAGGTAAGAGAACTTAATCTTCGAGATGTAAACATATCTTCAGTGGTTTCCAATTCCTTGCTCAATCTGACTTCTTTAACACGTCTCGATCTTTTTAATTGTGGATTGCTTGGAAAATTTCCTGACGGAATATTCCATTTACCACATCTGAATGAGTTGTGGATATGGTATAATCTTGCTCTCACTGGTTATTTTCCCGAGTTTATAAACTCGAGCAGTCCTCTCCAGGACTTGGAGCTTCAATACACTAATTTCTCTGGAGAACTACCTGACTCAATTGGGAATTTGAAGTCCTTGAAAATTTTGGGTGCCTTTGGTTGTAAATTTTATGGATCCATCCCTACGTCGCTCGGAAACCTTACGGAAATGACTCATTTAATCATCGACGATAACAATTTCACTGGCATGCTTCCATCTTCACTTTCAAACCTTGGAAATCTCGTCTACTTGGGAGTTGGGGGTAATTATTTTGAAGGTAAAATCGCAGATTTTGTACCTAATGTAAAAAGTCTTCTTTATTTATATATTGGTTCAAATAACTTCGGCGGTCCATTCCCATCATTAGGTGCAAATCTAACATCACTTGTTAGCTTAGATTTGTCAAATACTCAGCTAACGGGACCTCTTCCATCCCAAATAATTGGACTTCCAAATCTAAGGTTGTTAAGTTTAGAGGATAACTTAATCAACGGTACAATTCCGTCTTGGGTTTTCAGCTTACCAGCATTGGAATACTTCAAAATCAGCAATAACAAATTGACTGGCCATGCAAAAGAGTTCAAATCCACTCATTTAAGAGATGTTGATTTGAGCAATAACAGCCTACATGGTAGGTTTCCAAGTTCAACCTTCAAACTCTTGAACCTTACTAGTCTCATTCTTTCATCAAATAACTTTAGTGGTGAGCTAGACATGCTCTGTCATGCAGTTTCCCTTCAATTACTTGTCCTGTCTAGTAATAGCTTCAATGGTTCTATTCCACAATGTTTAGGAAACTTTAGCACATATTTCTTTGTGCTCGATCTGCGGAAGAATAATTTTTCTGGCACCATTCCTAATACATTTGTAAAGGAAAATTCCTTCGAAACTATCAACCTTAATGGAAATGGATTTGAGGGGGTAGTACCAAAATCTTTAGTCAATTGCAAAATGCTACAAGTGCTAGATCTTGGATGTAACAAGTTATCTGACAATTTTCCACATTGGTTGGAAAAACTACATTTGTTGCAAGTTCTAATTTTGAGATCTAACAAATTCCATGGGCCCATGCCAACTTCGAAAGCCAAATTTCCCTTCCTTAACTTGCGAGTTATGGATTTGTCAAACAATTATTTTACTGGTCCATTGCCAAAAAAATATTTCAAGAATTTCAATGCTATGATGAATGTCGACGAAGCCAGTTTTAAATTGCAATACTTAAGTATGCTTCGCAGTTCCACATATTACTATAGTTTGACTATAGTAATCAAAGGATCAACCATAGAAATGGTAAAAGTCCTAACCATTTTCACTGCAATTGATTTATCGAAAAACAATTTCAAAGGTGAGATTCCAGAGATCATTGGAAGGTTAAATTCAATCCGAGGGCTCAACCTATCCCACAACAACCTTACAGGTCATATACCAGCATCTCTTGCTAATTTGACAATGCTCGAATGGTTAGATCTCTCTTCCAACGAACTCACTGGAAAGATCCCTCAACAACTAAGGAATTTAATATCCCTTGAAGTCTTGAACCTTTCGCAGAATCAACTAGTAGGACCGATACCACAAGGCAACCAATTTGATACATTTTTAAATGATTCCTACATTGGCAACTTGGCATTATGTGGACCTCCATTGTTAAATACATGCAATCCAAGGACACCACAACCACCACCGTCGATGTTTCAACAAGAAGACAATACTTCAAGTGGATTCAATTGGTATGTCATATTGCCGGGTTATGGATGTGGGCTGGTATGGGGATTTTTTATGGGATATCTGATGTTCTCTAGAGGAAAACCTCAATGGCTTGTAAGGATTATTGAAGGTGAACGAAACAAAAGCGGAAAGAGATTTTAAAAGCATTCTCACAGGAATAGAACAAGGTGAAATTAGCCAATGCAAGTGGTGTCCTTTGGTAAGTATTTACAATCAATTTTTGCAGTCTTTCGCTTGATCATGAAAAGCTATAGCTTGGTTATGGTTGCTATCTAGTCTTTTTTTAGTTTCTTAGCACTTTAATTGTATCATACAAAATAAAGCTATTTTATTTCCTTTGATGTTTATACAAAGCAGTTGATTGGAAATCATCTCGCGAAAAATAACAAAATAAAAAAATAAAATCATGGAAGTAATAAATGAGTAGTGAAAAAAAGGTTTGCTATTAACGCAAATGGCTGCAATTGAAAGAGAGGTATAACTTGTGAGACTTGGGCACTTTTTTAGTAGTCTTTTTTTTTTTTTTTTTGAAATTTACTTTTATACCCTAAAATATAGTCTCTTTTTCTACTTCATTCTTAAATTATTAATTGCATATGATTTTAGTTCTTATGGTCTGATTATTGGAGACAATCTGTCCAAATCATTAATGAGAAAAATCTAATCTAAAGGTTGGAAAAATAATTTTACAATTTTGACAACTTAAATTGTATAACTAAACATCTATTTTCTTACTAACACAATATGAACTTACCCGCAACAACCAAGCACCCATATTTCTCTCTACTTCAAATAATGAATAAAAGAATGAGTGCTTGGCTAGGTAAATTTACACCAACCTCTCCTAATTACCGTGGATGTTATACTTAGCTTATTTGCATTAGTATTCGTTATTTATATGGATAAAAAAAATTATATTTACCTTGTTTGGTTTAATTTATTTTTCAGAAATTTGAGGTTTTTTTTTTTTTTTTTTTTTGGGTTCCTTTTTAGTGATTTTTTTAATATTTTACGAATATTATTTTATTTCTTACATACACCTAATCTATATACACTTAAAAAGAGTAATATTTATGAGAACAAAAACTTTAAAAATTCACCAAATAATTAAAAAAAATACAAAAATTTAGTACATTTTCTTATTTTGTTTATTTAATGATTTTTTTTTAAATTGTCATATTTTTTTTATACCCTAAACTATAGTCACATTTTTTACTTCATTCCTAAATTAATAGATGCATCTATTTGGTCCCTATAGTGTCTTATTTATGTTCATATATTCTAATTGAAGACAATCTCTACAAATCAGTAATAGTAAAAATTAATCTAACGTGTAAAAATAGTCTAATTAATCTAACGGGTCCGAATTACATTTTGTCAATTGTTACAAGTCCTATTTGTCAAGGGGAAACTGTTCGTGATAGCCACATGGTGGTTCGGGGGTTGTTTTGAATTTTCGCCACCGGAACTCCCTTTTTCGACTAAGTTTAAGGCATTTTCGGCTCTAACTCCCAACCTACGGGTTCGAATTACATTCTGTCTATTGTCATAGGTCCTAATTGTCATGTGGAAGCTGTCCGTGAGAACCACATGGTGGTTCGAGGGCTATTTTGAATTTTCGCCCCCAGAACGCCCTTTTTCAACTAAGTGTAAGGCGTATTTGACTCTAACTCCTAACCTACGGGTCCGAATTACATTTCGTCAGTTGTCACAAGTCCTATTTTTCAAGGGAAAGCTGTCTGTGACAGCCAAATAGTGGTTCGGGGGCTATTTTGAATTTTTGCCCCAAGAACGCTATTTTTCAGCTAAGTTTAAGGCATTTTTGGCTCTAACTCCAAACCTACGGGTCGGAATTACATTTTGTCTGTTGTCACAGGTCCTAATTGTCATGGGAAAGCTTTGTGTGTAAGCCACATGATGGTTCGTGGGCTGTTTTGAATTTTCACCCTCGGAACGCCCTTTTTCGTGTAACACGTATTTGGCTCTAACTCCCAACCCACGGGTTCGAATTACATTCCTTTAGTTGTCACAATTCCTATTTGTCATGGGGAAGCTGTCCGTGACAGTCACACGATGGTTCGAGGGCTGTTTTGAATTTTTGCCCTTGGAACGCCCTTTTTCGACTAAGTTTAAGGCATTTTTGGCTCTAACTTCCAATCTATGGGTCTGC
>CM069906.1:116785285-116865919 GCA_036172215.1 Camellia granthamiana
AACAACAGTATCCAGAACAGGAAGCTCAATGAACACAAATTTATTTTCCAAAAAAAAAAAAAAAACCCAACAAGACAGTGTAATTGATTTTCAGATTAATTGATCTAATAGACTGAATATCGAGTTATAAAAAATAAAAATAAAAAACCACATAATTCAATAGCCTTGGGTGATGATGACAATTTAAGGAATCTTCTACCCTTGTTGAAACTTCAACCTCCTCTTCAACAAATCAGTGTGAAAATGCTATTGGGTGAATGTAGTCCTATTCTGAGATAAATCTTTGAGTTCCTGCTTACATTATTTAGATTCTTATTTGATTTTTATTTGTATATCATATTTTTCTGATTCGGATTGGGTGTATTAATTTCTAACAATCCAAAACAAGTTCATACATCTTTGGTGAAGGTTGCGGGGACAACAAATAAGAGAATACTTGGTATCTTAAGGTGATGAGATTAGATCTAGTTCCCTATATTAAATCCACATTATATCAACCCAAAGCTCCCAAAAAAAAAAAAAAACCAAAAAAAAAAAAAAAAATCCCATTTTTGAAGTTTATAAGAAGAATGATCATAGGTAATATGCTTGATATAAGTTATTTCTAGAGTGAATGAAATGGTCCCTAACTACCTTTTGTGTTGAAAAAAAATTAATATTAAATTTTAAATTTTATCAACAAATTTTTCTTGGGGTTTATAATTTCTCCTCGTGCTCTTACTTTCTTGTCCATTTTTTGTCATTAATTCCAAAACTGACTACCAACTAATCATAATTTATTTATCATACTTTCTACATTCTCATGGCTTCATTATTAAGGTCAAATTTTTTAGTCATGACACTAGAATATTCTGGTTTAACAACAGTCGTCATTTAGAAATTTTCAACTTTTTAGTAAACTGAATTTTCTTGAGTCATTTTCTAATGATGGTAAATTGCACTATTATTGCATTACAATGATTTGTGGTCCAAGTTATTGACCATCATAGTTTCAAAAGTTTGTGGAAAAACTTTTCTTTTTAGGGGTAGGTACCAACTTTTGTTGACAAGAATATCTTTCTTGGCACTTTGAATTGTTCAATATTTGGTTGAGTTTAAAAAAAAAATAAAATAAAATACAACAAAATTAAAAAGAAATCAAACTAAAACTCTATGCAAAACCCTGATTTTAAAAAGATAATTTGAACATGAATGTAATTTTTTGTAGATTCAAAAAATTTTTCTTTCTAGATGAAGAAAAAGCATTTACTTAAGTTCAACAAATTGATCACTTTGAATTGTTCAATATTTGGTTGAGTTTAAAAATAAATAAATAAAATACAACAAAATTAAAAAGAAATCAAACTAAAAACTCTATGCAAAACCCTGATTTTAAAAAGATAATTTGAACATGAATGTAATTTTTTTTGTAGATTCAAGAAATTTTCTTTCTAGATGAAGAAAAAAGCATTTACTTAAGTTCAACAAATTGATCTTTTGGGGCCAAAACACACGTAGAAAACTACCCAGAAGAAGAATAAACATTGTAGTCCTTAGTCACTCAACCCTCAAGATGCAACACCAAAAAGTATAATGGTCTTATCTATGCCATGAGCCTGTGTCTCTTCCACAACTGTGTGTGTGTGTCATATGGCGATTGTGTCTCATCGGATAAAGTCAGTAGGGGTGGCAATGACATGTGCAGATGTTGCTGAGGGTGATGCTATGTTGTCAGTTGCTGTATTCTTATGTCACCCCCATCTTCGTCCCAGAGCAATGCTGCTAGCTGCCAATATAGTTGCAAACATGATATATTAAGTAAAAACATCACATGTCTCATCAATATTATAACCAATATGGATTATTTACAGAAGCTAAAGTATTCAGAAAATTACCATGTAACACAATAGGAAAATAATTCATATGATTGTAAAAGACAGGTGATGTACATAAACCAATGTTAAGCATAAATCTCAAATGAGGAGGTTTCGTCAATTTAAGATGTTCAACATTGCAAAAAATTGTACAAAAATTAATTCGAAAATGATGACATGAAGAACAACATAAACGAAAGGACTAAAGCTCATCTAATTACATAACACATAAAGACTAGCAATCTCCTTCATCCTTTTCCCCATTACATCAACAAAAGGACGAAAAAACAAAACAAGTACTACCAAGAACACACATCCAAATTTAGAACCCATACATCAAGACTCTATCACACATCCAAATTTAGAACCCATACATCAATACTCTATGTCCATATCTGTATCAAAATCACTGTCAAGCTCATCTTCTTCTTCATTGTCACCCTCCATTGTCGATTCATCTTCATCATCCCAGATGAAGTCATCATCCATAGCAACCTTGGGTTGTACACGGTTATCAGACTGTAAAACTTCCATTGGAATAATTTTTAGCATCAATATCATCTCGACTCAAAACCACATTGTCATCCATAGGCTCAGTTGGGTACAACATCAATGCTTTCATCTTGTTGGAACACATCATTAGGTTGTGGCACATCTAGCTCGGGCACATCCCAAATTCTTCGATGTTGAAACTTTTCTACTACTCTCCAATGGCACCTAACTTTGTATCATGAACATAGAAAACTTGTTGAACTTGACTTGGTAACACAAACGAATCATCTTTATACCATCGACTTCTTACATCAATAGTAGTCAAATATTGTTCGACACACAAAGTTCTGTTACTACCGGTGTTATACCATTCACATTGGAACAAAACAACACGATGCTTAAACAAATATGTCATTTCTCAAACTTTGCAAATGTAGCCGTAGAACTTTATCAATTGGCCTTCATGGTCTCCTTCCACTGCCAATCCACTATTTTGACTTTTACGACGGTTGTCACAATTGCGAGCATGGAATCAGACGCCATTACAAATGCATCCCGAATATGTGTTCACTAAGCCGTTAGGACCATTTGCTAGTGACCACATCTCATCGGTTGCTTCGGGTGACTTTTTGTGCCGCAATTGGTTTATCTACATAAAAAAAGTGTCATGTTATTTTTGACATAACTTAACTTCATGTGTAAACTACACTATAAGGAATTTTAGCTTACGTGATCTTTGAACCATTTAGGAAAGTCTTTGCATTGTATCTTGGCAATGTTGCATGCACTTCCATGTTGTTGCTGCTGCAACAACATCTTGTGTTCCCTAGGTAGGACAATGTAATTCATAAGTAATTTGAAGAATTATTACTAAAAAGAAGCATACATGTCACATATAGTATGTCACAGGTTCGAGTCGTACTCTATATATTTTTCCACTTCTAAGTTGTTGTGTAAGACAAACCAATGAGCCCTTTCACGATCGGCTACAGACACATCAGTTGCCCTTGGGAGTAGACCAAACGGAATGAACATTTTGAGTGAAAACCGCCAGCCCCAGGCCATTGTCACCCCCGTCATAGTTCCTTCCCGATTAAACATCGTTTCAATTCCATCCAAATACATTAAACAAAACGTCGTACACTCTTTGGAAATGCAAGCCTTCGCAATGGAACCTTTTGGCCGAGCTTTATTGCAAACAAATCCTTTCAGAAGTCCAAGCATCCTACATGGAAATATGATTTGAATGTTAATGTTTACATTTTCTACTATATTTAAATAGGGAATGTTCGAGAACTCGTGGTATTACCTCTCAATGGGATACATCTATCGATATTGCACAGGCCCTCCAAGCATAGCCTCGTGAGGCAAATGAATTGCCAAGTGGACCATGACATCAAAAAATGCAGGAGGAAAAATCTTCTCAAGCTTACAAAGTATAAGTATGATTTGTTCTTCCATTTTCTCCAAATCAGTCACCCTCAATGTCTTTGAGCATAACTGTTTGAAAAAATTTCCCAACTTAAAAAGTGTGGTCCCAATCTCTCCTTCAAAAGGTATCCACACATCCCAATTGGAAATAGTCGTTGTAGAAGAACATGACAGTCATGAGTTTTGAGGCCAGCTAATTTTCCACCATAAGCGGTGACACAGTTGGATATATTTGCTGCATAGCCATAAGGATACTTAATCGATTTCAAGAAATCACAAAAATCTTGTCTCTCTATCGGGGACAATGTGTACAATGTCGGAGGCTTCTCGAATAGGCCATTGGAATGCCTCTTCAAGTGTAACTCCTTTCGTATTTGCATGTCTTCTAGATCTAACCGGTGCTTTATCCGTGGTCCTTGTTTTTGCCATCTATGCTCAATAGTGTACTAACCAGTTTGTCACGTGTATTCTTCTCTATGTGCATGAGATCAAGGTTGTGTCGAAACTTCAGTGTTTTCTAATAGGGTAGGTCGAACATAATGCTTCTTTTTGTCCAATTCGAAGTTGATTTTCATTCCATTGTCTTTTTAGTTGTTTGGATGCTTTCCATATGGCCTGTATGTCCAGAATCAATTTGCTACAGTATTTGTTCTCCCGATAACTCCACAGGTTTCGACCGATTCTCAATTTGACCGTTGAAGAGTTTACTTCTTCACCAAATATGGCTCTCGAGCAAGTGGCGGTGAGCACCCATATACCCTATCTTACTTTGCAAACGCTGAGATGACGCATCCATGTTACAATTAGGGCAAGCCAAGTAACCTTTTGTAGTCCAACCAGACATGGTACCATATACGGGAAAGTCATTGATGGTCCACATGACTGCTACATGCATCTTAAATATTTGACCGTTTAAGGCATCATATGTTTGCACACCATGCCCCCACAAATTCTTTAACTCCTCCACTAATGGTTGCAAGTAAACATCGATGTCTCTTCCAGGGGCGGATGGACCGGGAATAAACATTGACATCATCATAAATGGCTATTACATACACTTCCACGAGGGAAGATTGTAAGGCATTAAGATTACGGGCCACATGCTGTACGATGTGCTCATATTTCCAAACGAATTGAAGCCAACCGTGGCAAGCCCTAACCTTACATTCCGGGGTTCCACAAAAAAATATAGGATGCTGCATATCAAAGTCCTTCCATGCCTGACCATCGGCTGGATGCCTTAACATTCCATCATCCACACGTTTCTCTTTGTGCCATCTCATATCTGCGGCAGTTTTTTTCGACATGTACAATCTCTTCAACCTCGGTGTCAAAGGAAAGTACCTCAATATTTTGTGAGAAATATTTTTACCTCTCTCATTGTTAAACTTGTATCTTGACTCTTTATATGTAGGGAAATTCTCCAGTTTGGCGTTGTCCTTCCAAAATAAAATACAATCATTCTTGCATGTATGAATGGCCTCGTATCTCAAACCCAATTCACATAAGAACTTTTTTGCTTCATAAAGGGTCCATGGAACAGTTTCATCACACTTTGGGAGAATATCTTTGAAAACCTGCATAACCATATCGAAAGATTTGTTGCTCCATTTATTGTACACCTTAATATGAAGCATCTTAATAACGAAGGACAACACGGAGAACTTTTCACACTATGGGTAAACTTTGCGTCGAGCATCATCAAACAACCTAATGAACTTCAATAAATTTTCTCTCTCCGAGCTATCAGGTTCTTCGTCGATGTGATCATCCATGAGGCCACTCATGTAAATCTCTTCCAATATAATAGCCAACTCGCCCGAATTATCGTCATTGTCAAAATTTGCAGCTCCATCTCTTTCACCATCATCATTTGACACACTAGGCTGATCATGACACAATGGAATATGTTCCCCATGGTGCACCCAAGTTTTACAAGAACACGCGATTCCTCTGTTAATTAAGTGCAACCATATAACTTGTCGACTATGTTTTGTGCCATTCAAGCAATCAACACACAGACAACGAATGTCATCATGTGGGCCTAAATCCTTCGTAGCAAAGTCAATAAATGACTTAAAAGCTTGTTGATACTCTTTACCTTTCAACCTATTGTAGACACCCCATTTTTGACCGTCCTCAAGACTTGGACGTCACCGTTTGAACACTCGGTGATTATCCATGTTTGTGTTCGTTTGGAGTTCCCGGAGGTCTCGGCTACGCGCCCTACCTCAGGATCTCTGAACTCGACCGTTTTGTGTCTGGTTTTGCACCAAACACTTGTTTTTTTGCCTTGGAAGGGCAGGGAATGGCTTATTAGCCATCCCCACACCCCACCAGCCCTCTCCTATTATCACCGGCCGCACATGTGTACCACCGGCAGTGCTTTCTTAAAAATAATGGCCGGTCGGCACTATGTTTAGCCGACCGGCACTTTTTTGTGCCGGTGACCCATTTTGCTGGCCGGCGTGCACCCTTTGCACCCTTGAGGCATGGTGCATGTCAGCTGTGCCAGCTGGAATAGACCATCACTCATCCCCGTGCATAGGAGTGACCTCTTTGCACCTTTGAACCCCCTAACCTTCTAGAAGGTTGACCCTTTTTGGCCAAGCTTCTTGGAGAAGCTTGGCCAGCTGTTTTAGCTTCCTCTAGAAGCCTTGCACCTTTTTGCCCTTTTGAACCTTTCTCTTTAGCTTAGCCATTAAGTTTCTTGGCTTTGCTTGGCCTATATAAGCACCATTCCTCTCCCTTGGTTGGGGGTTAGCCATTCTCAACAAAAAACCAGAGCTTCTATATCTATATATCTGTGTTACACACTCTCTCTCTATATCTCTCTCTCCATCATCCTTGTGTGTGTGTTTTAAGCCTAAATAGTGTGTTTTTACCTCACTTTTGCACTAGTACACATACCATTACACCTTAGTTCGAGATTGAGGGACTTGGAGGGTTGTTTGTTAAGATTTGGGACTGGTTTTGATCAATGGAAGAGGGCTGTGCCACCTGTTCTTCAAGTGTTCTTCAAAGGTGAGCACTTTACTTTAGATTCCCCATTTTTGCAACAAGTTTTTACCTATCTTGCTTTGTGTTTTGAGCTTTGTGCATAACTGAAAAAAAACCTTGTTTTTTCATGCTTTAGAACTTTCATTAAGGGTGTTTTGGCATTGGGGGTCGAAATCCCCCTCTTAGGCCTCTTTTGGTGCCTTTCCCTTAAGCCTTGTTCACTTTGTTGTATTAGCCTTCTCACCACTGAAATCCAGTGGATTTTCAGTGGTGAAGGAGATGGTTTGAAGTCTTGTATAGGGGAGGGACACCCCTCTCCCTTCATTGCCTCATTTGCTTGTCTTTTGGTTCATAAAGGTAGCATGTATGCCTAGCTTTATTTGGCTTCATTTCAGAGTTTATTTGGGGTTTATTTAGCATGTTTTACCTCTGTCCCATGTTGGTTTGTTAGCCCCTCTCATGCTTAATATACTTGCTTTGTATCCCCTCATTTTGCCTAGAAGTGTGTCATGGCTTTTGGTCACCATGCTCTCATGTTTTGGCTTTACTTTGTGAAGTTCTTGGCCATATTTTGTCTTGTATAAGGTCTGTTAGCTACTGATTTGGACTTGTTTAACATGTTTGATATAGTTGCTTTGCATTTTGGGCTTACAAGCCTTGAGTATTTTGGCCTCTAGCATGCTCACCTTAGTCCATCCTCTTGATTTGGCATCATTTAGGATCCTATTTCAGTCCATAAATCATGTGTGTATGCTTGCATATGTGACCTCTCTCATGCTCTGAAGGTGCCCCCTTTTATGCCTAGGAATAGGCCTTATGCATGCTTGTATGTTTAAGGTATTTTGGGGCTGCCATATCAAAGGGTTTGGGTGTATTTTTGCATGCTAAAATTCTATTTTTGCTTATCTAATACATGCCATGAATGGTCATCTTAGTAGGTAGTGGAATGCTCCACTTTGTGCCTTAGACTTGGGCCCTTTTGGTTTGCATGTTAGCATGAATCATTGTCCACCTTTTTGAGCACTTTTTGCCACTGTTTTGGGAAGGTTTGAGGTCTGCCCCTCTTGGCTTGAGTCCGCCATTGTGTGATTGTCTCATACTTGTTGCATGATTGATCCATAATATGTTGTTACATGCTAGTTCTATTGCATGATTTGTCCATGTTTGCCATGTGTTTGCATTTTGCATGCCCTAGCACTTTGCATTTCCATATCTAGTTTACATCACAATTGACATGTTTGCATCATAGCTTCTTATTGAAGTTTTGAGCCATGTTTGCATAACATGCATTGCATTACTTGGTTTGGGGTGTCAAACCAAGTGTAAGGGTTGAGAGGAGTTCATACCACAAGTGATGCAACTTGTCTCAACTCTTGGTCGCTAAAGCCCTTGATCTTGACATGATAGGGACTTAGTTCTCATTTGTGTGTTGCATGCATATTGACATTGAAATGCAATCTTGGTTCCTTAGGCTATCATGCACCAAGATGTATAATTGATGGCCCAAGAACCAAAAGTCATGCTTCCTTGAGTCCCATACATGATAGGGAGCATTGGCCATGCATACATATGCCCAAAATCCCATACCATGCACTGCTTGCCTGCTGTTGCTGTCAAAACTGTCTTCTGCAGGAATTTTCTGCCGACCGGCAGTATAGAGTGCCGACCGGCACTATATGGGTGGCCGATAACCTTCTGAGCAGCCGATGGACATTCTACATGGCCGGTGACCATTTCATCCAGCCGATGATGATCCTCAGTGTGCAGGGAACATTTCCTGAGACTTTGGAAGTTTTCCAGAGAAGCAGGACAGTAGAAACAGAGGCAACAGTGCAATGGCAGCGAGTTTCCGGGCGAAGCCAATCCAAGCATGCGTGCATCCCTCTTCCCGAGGCCATTTTACTGCTTTAAATAGCTTAATTAATTTGTTAATTAGTTAAGGGTTTGTAATATTTAATTAGCTAGGGTAGTTAATTATTTATTCGGTATGTATATTTATTTGGTCCCTCCGAGTGAGGGCGTATTTGTAATAAGTGTGGGTGCGTGTGTGCATGTCTTCCAACCCCCACTTCTTTCTCCCTTTCACTTACCTGCTTTGATGGTTAGTATTAGGACATATTTAAACTAGCATACCTTATGATATGCATGTGTGCATCCATACATTTGTTTTCCATGCACCGAGCTCGGCACATCATGCTAACTGCATATGAATTTCAAATTCCAAGATGAGTACTTGTTAATTGTAGCATCTCACATGCCATGTTTAGGATAGCCGAGCCTGTCTAGATTGCATCTTTGCATGTGTTGCATTAGCCATCTTAACATGAACTAGGATCATGCATATGATTACTAACTGGTTTCTGTTTTGGCTTGGAGTACTAGGTAAGTTTTTATGCTTTAGCATACCGCATGCGTGTGAGTGTTTCCATAATAGCATGATTACCATGAGGCTAGCTGCTTATGTGATATAACTGCTTGAATGCTTGTGGATGGAGGTTGAATTACCTAAATTGGAATAATGCATTAAAAACTGTGAGTTTTAAGCCCACTTGATAGTGGCATAACCATCTTTTCTAAAGCCCACTCGAGGGTGGCAAAATCTTCATTTTAGCCCACTTGCGAGTAGCAAACCATTTTCAAAACAAACATGAAATGTTTTATTCCAATTTGGGCGATTTGGTCTATACTTGTTTGCTGTGCGCATAACATAGTAATTCTAGGCTAATAACCGGAATAAGAACGCATAACGTTTTCAAAAATGGATATCATGGTTAGTAGAGGCCGGTCTTCGGACCGGGCGAGAGGGGGTGCTCATAGCTGACCTTCCCTAATCGTACCCAAGTTCCCGAGCCGAGGCAACTTTGGTGATGACGGACACGTGGCCTTTGGCACCGAATCAGGGTTTCCTAAATTTCCCCATTAAAAAAATATTTAGGTGGCGACTCTGTATCTGGCAAAGCAGTCCATGTTTGGCACTTCTTTCAAAATCTGTTTTCTCAAAACGATTTGCCGGATTTGGACTCTTTGGTTCAGATTAAGAACCGACAACAAAAGGTAGTCTGAACTGTAGAAGTGAAGCCCAAGGGCGCGTCTACACCTATCTTTTATCATCATCCAACTCTTGTCCATCTTTTGAACCCTACAAATCAAGCAAAGATTAACGTAGGACAACAAATAAACAAAATAAATAAATAAATAAACAATGGAATTGTGTATCTTTTATCATCATCCAACTATTGTACAACTTTTCTGCCTATCTTTTAGTTTTCACTTATTTGCAACATAGATTAAAATTTGGAATTTAGGGATTGTATTCAAAAGTTAGGGTGACACAACTAACTATTTAGACTATACAAGTAGAACGTAAACAAGGAGATGTAAAAAAGAATGAGAAAATTCACCAAACACAACCAACGTAAGTAGAAGAAACAACCAATCTATCATCAAGCTTACGAATTATAGGAAACAACCAAGGCTTAAATGCTTATTCAGAAAGGTGAATTAAATCAATAAAAAGTATTTATTAAGTAAAAAGGAACTGGTAAAAAAAAAAAAAAAAGGTTGTGGTGCAGACACAAGTCATAGGTTGTGCACTAAAAAAAAAAAAAAAAAGATTTTAGGTGCCAGAAGTTCTGAATTTTTTAACAACCCAATAAATTATAGGGAATTCTAGCAGTGAACAAGTGTGCTGGTTGGTTCTGTGGTGATTAATAATGGATGTGTGGAGTACGTAATTCCCTCACCTCTAGACCTCTCAATTATCTTCATTGATTATAGAACACTACTATATTTATGTTAGAAAATAAATTAATTAAAAAAAAAAGTTCAAGTACAATGGAGTACGTTGAATGAATAGAAATGACTATAATAAAAGATCAAAAATCTTCTTATTTCAAGTGACACTATTCTTGTTGTCTATTGGGGAGGGCGAATGGCAGGATGGTGGTGGTTATTGTTAACTCTTTGTATTTCAAGTAACAATAATGGTCTCCTTCATATTGCTATTACAAACATTTAAGAATATAAGACATTTATGCATGTAAACTTAATATTTGAGATGGCATTTTTCCTTTTTTATTTCGTTTCATTTTCTATGTCTACATGTGTGTGCGCATTTGTGGATATGGTGGTCAAAGGCAGAGGTATGCCTAGCTGAATTTTGATTCTTTATTTCTATAAATTAATGTAGAATTTTATCAAGATTTTTTCAGGTTTTTACAGATTGACCCCAATGGAATTAGAAAAAAAAAATACAAAAAATCAAACCCTCTCCCCCTCACTTAACTGTATTAAGGGGAAAAAAAATTTATGCAAAACTTTTCGGGTTCTCCTTCCCTCCCTCCCTCTCTCTCTCTCACTATCTCTTTCTTTAATAAGGTTATCATGTGTTTTGATAGCACACATAATGAGGTTATCATGCTGCATTCAGAAAATGAAAACACGCAGGGTTGATTTTTGTTGAAGCAATAGAATTTACGTCCCTGAGTTACATTTTTTTTTTTTTTTGATAGGTAGCAAAAATAAATAAACTGACATAATGGCATTGATGATGACTTGTTGAATGACCCCGCTAAATGGAATTCCTAGCTGCACTCTAACTGGTGGTGCGGGGACAGCTAGGATGAAACCAAGTCTGCAAATGCCTCAAGATGAGGAGTGGAAAGCACAAAGATTGATCATCAACTCTACCTTGGCTGGTTAGTCCCCTAACAAGTGAGAAACTTATTTTACAAAACTTCAAGCTGCCATACAAAAACCATAATCTAGGAAAGCCAAAAAAAGCCTTTGACAGTAACACTCAAAGTACACTTGTAAAGATTTTCATTCCTTTGCTACTCTTTCCAGTGATTCCCAATGTCATTTCTAAGTAGTTTCACTACGAGGTTCAACATCAACATCAAGAGTTCAAATAGTTACATAATCATAATTAGTTAGCCACGAATGGAATAGCTTACACTAGCCAAAAATAGTTGGTACCTAGTGTGTAGGAATCAACTGTTTCAACCAACAAATGTTGCAAAAGTAACATCCTCTTCTAAATAGAATGTAGACATAACACTAAAGAAGAATATCAGAAGAACTAATACCCTCCAACCTACACTCAACCCTAATAGTGAACAAGCAAACTATCAAATACAAAAATTTGTGCTACCTTGTTGCATTTTAGTCACTAGAACAATTTCAATTTCATAGATCAAATAAAGAAAGGTCACTAGATTCAAATTCTGACAGCATTCCTGCCACTAGACTATATGATGAACAATCAACTTCAATAAGCGAACCATTGAAAATAATTATACCATAATGTTCACACTTCAATAATGGTCCTGACAAGGTGAGATCACACTCAAAATCATTCAAATAGAGCAGTTCAGTTCCTGTCAATATAGAAGGAATTTTCAAACCATACAAAATAGTGATGTAACTGAAATCCTATATCTCTCAAAATCTTAAAATACCAAGCAAGTGCCGAACAACCTTGTAACCAAATCAACTTTGAGATGCTAAGATACTCAATTGCCAGAGAAGCAACCTACTTCTAATAGAAATCAAACAAAAATCAAACCAATTTTGGACATGAAGAGTAACATAATTTCACAAAAATCAAACAATTCAACCAAACCCGTTTACGAAATCAACACAAAATTAAACTAAAAAAAATCATATGAACCCTAGATGAAGTGTGAGAGATAGGGAAATAGGGCAATGCACAGAGAGAGAGAGAGAGAGAGAGAGAGAGAGAGAGAGAAACACAGAGAGAGAGAGAGAGAGAGAAAGACCCAGAGAGGACCGAGAGCGATAGAGAGACAGGGACAAGAACCTGTGATTTGCAGCAGTGGAGATGGTGATTTGCAACGGTGGTGACGTGCGACGGTGGCCAGCGACGGTGAGGTGTTGACCGTCATTAAGCGTGCGTCTGGTTTGGTGTACTGGTCTGTGTGTGTTTGTGAGACAGAATAGAGAAAAGATCTGTGTGAAAGAAATAAGAGGGAAGGGCACCAAGATTTCCCTCTAAATAAAATTCAGTACCTTTAGCGACTAATAAATATTTGTCGGTAAATGTAATCAATAGCTACTAAAAGTTTGTAGCTGTTTGTTTAATATTGGCTACAAAAAATCTTTTTGTCGGCAATAACTACCCATCTACGACTACAGTTTTTTAGTCACTGATGGTTGCAATAAATAAGCCTATTTTTGGCAACTAACAATATTTTTTGTCAGCAAAAGGCTGTGTACGCCGACTAAAACCATAATTAGTAGCCTAAAATGAAAACAAATGCCGACTAAAACTTTTGTAGTCGCTTATTGATATATTTTTAGCGACTAAAAAAATAACTAACATATGGCTACTAAAAAAATTTAGTAGCTAAAAATTAAATCATTGCCATCCAACAGGAAAAATTGTCGGTAAAGGTCTAACTTTTGGGGACTAAAAATGTTTTAGTAGCCAAAAGTGGTCGCCAAAGGTGTAGATTGTTGTAGTGAGATCTTATTTCATTTGTGCATAACGTAGTCAAACAACATTCATTAGATTGGGCTTTGTATCCTAGAGGTGTATTCACTGATAACTCAGTGCACACCTGAAAAACCTAAAATCTAAATACGTGATTTGTGATTATTTTCAATTTGATAAAAAACTCAAAATGATGAACACTACAATTCTCAACACACTAAGTATAATCTAAAAGTTACATATTTTTTAAAGATGCATTAATACACCTTGAAGCTTTTGAAGGACTATAAAAGCGATTTTAAACTAAATGTACTCCAGTGCCAAACTGGACCTTCAATACCATCCTAACTCCTGTTGAATCATTTATATTTAAATAGATGTATTTTTTATTTTATGAATTAATAAAGAGACATGACTCGCTAGTTTAAACCAAGTAATGTCACCTTTAAATCAAAAGTTGTGACTTTTGAATCTATGGAATATAACTCATGCCTATACAAAGATGAAAATGGTTGGAATTTGGAGAAGGAACTTCATGTTTTCTGTCTAGAATTTATATTTCTTATTTTTCATTTGCTACTTGGTGGTTTAAATCTAAAGGTATTCAAGATTTGATTTCATTTGTGCATAACGCAATCAAACAACAGCCATTTGATTGGGCTTTGTATCCTAGAGATGGATTCATTAATAACTCAGTGCATACCTGAAGAACCAAAACTCTAGATATGTGATTTGTGATTATTTCCAATCCGATACACAAATCAAAATGATGGATACTGCAATTCTCAACACACTAAGTCAAATCTAAATCAATGCTCATTTTCAATGAAATTGATTTAGCTTTGAACTCAGAAATCAATAGATCGAACATGAGATTTTAACATGGAAAAAAAAAATTCCTATGACGTCCCAAAAATCGAGAACATCAAGGAAAAGATTAACAAATAAATATAGGGTTCTTCTAAGGTTGTAAGTGTAGGAAACGTCAATAATGAGTCCTTTGATCAATAACCAAGAAAGATCCCAGGAAAGATTGAAGAAGTCAATATAGCCTCCATTCAAAGTCTAATCTCCTTAGATAACAGAGTTACCTTTTTGACAGATCTTTAACAAGGTATTAACACAAGGTTTACATGAGCTGACGGAATATAAGGATAATTCAAAAAAGATATATATATATATATATAATAGTTGTAAGATCATATCTTAATTATGACAAGGTTTTAATACTTACAATTTCAAAACGTGATCACTAATTCCTAATTCTTCTAAGATAGCCATAAATCTTCAAATGTTTCTGCTTCGTCGTCGTCTGCATCAATTTCGTCAATACCTAGCATGAAATGCTATGAGTTTTGAATGCCCAGTAAACGCACACACTATATCCTTTTTTCCCAATCCAATACACCATCATAATTATAACATGCAAGTAATGAAGCATGATATTCAAGTCGACAACAAAGAATTACAAGGTTAGATGTTAGTAATTATAGCGATCCGGGTTTAAACCCTACCCATTCATTGTTTTGGATCCGGCATTTCTTGTCTTGAGGGTTGTTCATGTCTTCTTCCATCTTATTACTTGTTGAGTTTGTTTATTGGAGTGCCTTGGCTGTGTTTGAAATAGGTTAGGAGTTAGTTTTTCAAAACTATTGCTGCCCATATTTTGGCATGTTCGCTTGAGCGAACTTTCTTGTGCTCGTGCGAACTTTGAGAACTTCTAGTACTTTTGTAGGTCTACAAAACTACTAGGAGTATGGCATTCTTAGCTCGAGCTATGTTTCTTGCGCTCGAGCAATCTTGGCTCGAGCGGTCCTTTTTGCGCTCGAGTGGTCTTTTGGAACTCTCAGTATTTTTGCAAGCCTGCAAAAGTACTAGGAGGGTGGTGTTCTTCACTCGAGCAGTACTTTGTTAGCTCGAACAGTCTCTCTTTTTGTGTCTAGCCGCTCGAGTAGTGTTTTGGTCGCTCAAGCGTTCTGCGCGTATATCAGTTCTGAAAAGTCACTTTTTGAGTCACTTTTTCATATCTCTCTCTCTAAACATTTCAAAACCCTAAATCTAGACCCTCTCTCTCTCTCTCTCTCTCTCTCTCTCTCTCTAAAACTCACCTTCAACCTCCAAATACTCTCAATCTATAGATCTCTATACCCAAGTCCCGTTGTTAAAAAGGTAGAGCTCACCTCGAGCTTCATTCTACTCAGAGCAAAGTTTGTTTTCAGCTTCGTCAAGTTTTAAATCTTGCTCTTCTTAGTCCTTGTCTTTGAGGTAGGAATTTCTCCACACTGTAGTATGGTTTTTAACTTAGTTATTTGTCTTTTCAATGAAATCATGGGAATTGGGAATTTTGATTAAAAAAAACTAAGATTTTGGTTTAAAATCAAAAGAGGGGTTTTCAAAATGGGTTCTTGAATATGAATATCGGTTTGTATATGTTGTTGAGTTGTGATGAAATGGTGGATTTTTATCCTTGGAGTTGATTTTTGAAGAAAGGAAATTTTCCCTAAATTGTGAATATTTTATTTTTGTAAAGAGAAAATGAAATTGATGTTGGTTTTATGAAATTGGAACAACGATGATGATGGTGGTGGAGTTGGACATGGATTGTCACTCCTATCTTGAAATGTTGGAAAGTATATCTTATTGGAAATTAATTATCTGTTTAGAGATATCTGTTTTGGGCTATCGGTGGAGGATAGTTATGATTGTTGTAGAAATTGCATAAGTGAATTGAAACTAATGTCTCATCCATTTGCATTGAGCATTGTAACAAATTTAACACATTGAAAATGGTTATTATTTTGAGAAAAATGGGTGAATATCTTGGTGAATCTGGGTAGGGAGTGTAGTTATGGTATTATGTTGGCCTAGTAAAAATGACAATTAGTAGTGCTTGTAGCCTACTTGCATACACATCTTGAAGATTCCCAGTGTTGTTTCCATTACCCTATTTTCTATTGTAAAGCAAATGATTTCATGAACTATGATATAAACTTGGCATTGCATGGTTTTGGAAAGAGATGTAAAATGTTTTGGCATGAGCATTGCATAAGCATCTACCTTATAACTCTGTTAAGATTCATATACTGTGCTAGAGTTTCTCTATTAGGCTTTGGCTCACCCTATGTGAAAAACTACTTTCAGGTATTGATAATATACCTCCGCCAAGGCAGTAGCTTGGGAGGACTAGGAGCCAAGAGCTTCATTTTTGTTATTGTTATATCTATTTTTGTACAAGCCTAGGAGCCAAGAGCTTGGAAAGGACTAGAAGCCAAGGCAGTAGCTTGGGAGGACTAGGAGCCAAGAGCTTCATTTTTGTTATTGTTGTATCTATTTTTGTACAAGCCTAGGGCTTTATATATATTAAGTTTAAACTCACTTTTTTTGTAACCAAGCACCGTCTTGGAAATTTATAACCATTAGGGCATTAATTTATCTGTTTTAACTTTTATTTCATATCTCTTGCTTATGACACGTGCTATAGATTCGAGGTTAGGGCTTATGAATGTATAGTTGCATGTGTCATCTTTTGTAACCATTGATTCATATGAATGTAAAGATATCATATTCTAAAACGTATTGTTAATTAGCGATATAGCAACTCTAATTTGGACCCGAACCATTTGATGTTTTGGATCCGGGTTTCATTGCCTTGTATTGCCATTTATGTCTTATTCCCCTTCTACCTCTTTGAGTTTGGCTTTTGAGTTGTGTTGGTTGCGTATGGAACAAGTTGGCATCTTGTTTTTTAAACTTTTGCAACTTAGATTTTTGTTCATTCACTCGAGCGACACTTCTTGCCCTTGAGCGGTCTTTGTGAAACTCCAGCACTTTTATAGGTCTACAAAAGTACTAGGAGTTTGTATTCTTGTGCTCGAGCAACGACCTTTGTCTGCAAAACTACTGGGAGTTTGTATTTTGTGCTTGAGCAGTAAAACTTATTGTGTCTGGTCGCTCGAGTGACAAATCTTGCGCTCGAGCGAATTGTACATATATCAGTTCGTAAACAGCCTATTTTGAGTCACTTTGCCATCTTTCTCTCTCTCTAAACAATTTAAAACCCTAATATCTCTCACTCTCTCTCTAAAACTCATTTTCAAACCACAAATACACTATCATCCATTGATCTCTACACCCTAGTCCCTTTGTTAAAATGGTAGAGCTCACCTAGAGTTTCTATTTGATCGAAGCAAAGTCCATTTTCAACTCCATTGAAGTTTCAACCTTGCCGTTGCTTGTCTGCTAACTTAAGGTATGGATTCTTCACACTTTTGTATGAGTTTTACCTTAGTTATTTGCTATTTCAAAAGATTATGGTGGTTTGGGGGGTTTTTAGTAAAACCTAGGGTTTAAAATAAAATGAAAAAGAGGGGTTTTCAAATGGTTTCTTGGAAAATCTTATGGGTATGAAATTGGAGTTGATATATGTTGAAATGTGGTATTTCCTGCATTGAAATTGATTTTCAAAGAGAATGAGATTTTGCCCTAAAATGTGAATGTTTGAGATAGTTAGAGAAAATGAAATTGATGTTGAGAATTATGAAATTGAAGTAATGTTGATGATGATGGCGGAGTTGGATATGTATTATCACTCTCATCTTGAGATTTTGGAAAAGTATACCTTTAATGAAATTTATTTATCTATTTAGAGATATCTGTTTTGGGTTATCAGTGGAGGATAGCAACGAGTGTTATAGAAATTGCATGACAATTAGGTGAATTAAAACTAATTTTTCACCCATGTGCATTGAACATTGTTACTCATTTAATACATTAAATATGTATATGATTTTGAGAAAAAGGGGTAAACGTGGAAAAGAGGTGTGTATCACCAAATCAAGTTGGCCTGTGTGTCTAGGGTGAAAGTCCCGAAAAACACACGTATACATGAGTGCCAATTCCCGTGGACGAAATATCCGTAAAATAAAATTAGTAACGCTTATGTAGGCTACGTTTACATGGGTGCCATTTGACAATTTCCCACGGACGAAATATCCGTGAAAGGTTGCACTGGTTTGAGATTTCCCCCTTCTTTTTATTGTAAAAGACATGGTTTTAAGAATTGAGATATAAACCTGCCATTGCAAGGCTTTGAAAAGGATATAAATGTTTTGGTACTAGAAATGCATATGCATAATACCTTATGGCTTTGTTAAGATTTATACATTTTGTTGTAGTATTTCTAGGTTTTGGCTCACTCTATATAGGAAAAACCATTTTCAGGTGCTAATGATATGCCTCCACCAAGGACTTAGCTTGAGAGGAATGTGGAGCTGAAGGCTCAGTGTTATTATTTTGTATTTAATTTTATACAAGCCTGGGGTTTTATCTATATTGAGCTTAAGACTCACTTTTGATGTAGTCAAGCATTAACTTGGAAAGATGTAAGCCTTTAAGGCATATGACTATTTGTTTAGCTTAGGTAAATTACATTGACATCCCCTGAGGTTTCTAACAAGTACATGGACCTCCTTTATGGTTTTAATAATTACAGAAATCTCCCTTACTTTAACTGACAATATTAAGATTTTCCCAATCCATCAATTTTGCACAAACGACGTTACTTGCTTATACAAAATGACCATATTAACCTTTTATTTGAGCGTAAAAAGATGAAAATACCCTTTGATATTTTTTTAATCCTACAAAATATATATTGATCCTTCCTCTCCCTCCATTTACCAATTTAAACCCTCTGTGAAAAAATGAATTATTTTTTTTTTCTCACATCCGATCGAAATGAGAGAAACACAAAGAGAGAGAAAAAAAGAGAAGCTCCTCTTCGCCGGTGCCCCTCCTTTCCGCTGTCTGCCACCACCATCTTCCCTCCTCCTCCTCTTCTTCTTCCTCCACTTCCTCTCTACCACCCGTCTCCCGCTTTTGCTCTCCTCTTCCTTTTGTTCTTCTTCTGAAACCCTAATTCTAGATCTATAGTTTTCAAAGTGGTGGTAGGCAGTGATGTCAACAATGTTGACCGATCTGGGTTTGTAATGGTTGGTTGCGATCTTGGTCACGATCGGCAAAAAGAAAAAGAAGAGGAGGGGGAGGAAGAGCGAAGGGGGATGGATGGCAAAAGAAGGAAATTGAGAGGATGACATCAATTGATAAAAGTATAGCATTATCTCTTTTGGTTCATCTTTGGTGTTTGTGAATTGGGTTTTGCTATATCTTTTCTAGTTCTCTAAACTTTCAAATTCTGATTGCTTGTTTGGGTGTGTAATTAAATATATTGCAAAACTTTTCATGGGATTGAAGCCCAAAAAAATAGGTTATAAATCTATTGAGCTTTATAATTTTGTACTTTGTTTTTTTCTTTTTGATTTTATTAATTTGCTTTGCAAGTTCTGATTCATATTTCTAAGTGCATGAGTCACTTTGGTTAGATGAAATCATTTATTTGCATCACTTTTCCATGATTTTGAGGTTGTGGGAGGATTTCTTACTATTGACTGGGACGCAGTGGCCGCCGCCGTCGTCCTCCGCTGGCCCGATGCCTCCCTTTCCTAGACCTCTACCCAGAGCTTCTCGTCTAGGATTGGGACCAGACTTTTTCCAGATGGTGCAACCGCCGGAGTGGCTTAAGATTCAACTTTCTTGGTTTCTTCTTCTCTAATTATTGTATGTGTATATATATACGTATATATCTATGCTAAAGAGCTTAGAGGCAAAAAAATAGAGGGAAGAGAGAGAGAGAGACCCAAGCATTGTTAGGTTCTTTTAGATTCAAGACACTTGAGGGCATTATAGGTATTTCAGTATTTATTTTTGATGACATCAGCAACTTCTGTTAGTTGCATAAACGATAGTTAAAAAGTGGAGGAATCTTAATATTGTCAGTTAAAGTAGGTGAGGTTTCTATAATTATTGAAACTACAAGGAAGGTCCCTGTATTTGTCAGAAACATCAAGAGATATGAGTATAATTTGCCTGTTTAGCTTTCATTTCTTTTCACAATCTTGTAACACATCTTATAGATTCAGGATGTACTGTTTATGAATGTATATCACATGTGTCACCTTTTGTATATCAGACTCTGATTAATTAAAGCTTATCTATTCATTTATGTTGCTATTTGTTGGTTATTATGAGAGGGGTATATTGTGTTCATTTCGAGGCATTACAATTTGGTATCAGATCGTACCAGGTTTGAATACTTTGGATATGTACGAAGTGGTTTTTACCACAATGGGTTTATCTCGCTTGATAGAGATATTTGTATGTGTGGTATGCTTATGTGATAACATGCTTATGTGATTATATGGGTATGAGATTTAATTCCTAAGATATTGATTGAGTCTACCGGTTTCTAGAAGTCCTATTAGAAGAGCACTTGATCATTGTTGTTTCTAATTAGAACTCTGGCAACGCCGCAGGATGATCATTATCTAGGAAAGAAATCCGTATGTGTTTATGTGACTATGTGCTTATGTGGAGTAACTTACTGTTGTCCACCGCATCAGGACGCGAGTGAGTTAGCTTCCGCACATTTGTAAATGTGCCAATCTCCTTTGTTACCTTCATTAGAACGTCAGGACGTGGACGTGGTGGTGTGGTAGGCCTAGAAGGCATGAAGTGCCTTTATCGGATGAGATTCTAACGCAAGAGGAAGGGGTTGGTCGGGCTAACATGGCAAACCAATTAGTCAACAGGCCATGGGTTCTTTGGCCCGTGAAATGGTAGGGGCTTTGCGGGAATCCATGGACATCCTCAAGGCTGAGAATCAAGTCCAAACCCAAGTAGCTGAGGCAGGGTCATCGTTTTTAAAGAGGGAGTTCTTCCAATCAAATTTGGACGAGTTTTTGGATTACCCTAAGGAGCCATTGAAGGTGGATGAGTGGCTAGAAGAGATAGTGAAGACGTTTGAGATGCTTGGCATCGAAGATGATGGGCTGAGAGTGACCTAGGCATCTTTCCAACTGAAGGGAGATACGGGTCAATGATAGAAGTATGCGCGTGGGTGCATTGGGGTGACTTGGAAGGCCTTTGTCAACGTTTTGTAGGACAAATTCTTACCTCCACAGTTAGGGAGAAGTTTAGGGAGTAGTTCTCAAGGCTTAAGCAGCTCAACATGCCTGTCGCCGAGTTTGAGGCAGCCTTTACTAGCCTCTCTAGGTTTGTACCAGAGTTAGTGAAGATAGAGGAGCGCCGTTGTGTGGAGTTCGAGAAAATGTTGATGACCAAGCTTCTCTTCAAGATAGCTGATTCAATAATTAGAGATTACGGGTAAATTGGAGAGTCGACTGCTCATCTTGAGACCGTGATGCAAATGGAGGAGGAGCGGATGAGGGGCTCCAGGAGAAGTCAGGATGTTCAGGGAGACAGTAAGAGGCAGAGGGGTTCTACCCCACAGTAGTCCTAGGGAGAACAGTCGAGGTCCACTTTTCCAGTACTGAGTTCGGGTTCTAGAAGAAGTGGTTAGGGAGGTTTCACTTGCTTCAGGTGTGACCAGTTGGGCCACAAGTCTCCAGCTTGCCCACTAAGGGAAGAAGGGCAATGGTCAGTTTCATCTGCGGCTCGCTCTCAGAGCTAGAGTTAGGAGAGAGGGCAACTGCTCACTTGTTATCAGTGTGGGTAGGCTGGGCACTTGAAAATGTTTTTTCCTCAATTGGGTGGCACACTTGGCGCGTCTAGTTCAAGGCAAACACAGAGCCACTAGCCTGCACAATCAATACAGGCCTCGAGGGCCAATCAGGGAGCCTCTTCGACTCAGTTAGTACATCAGGCTTATGCTCCAAGGGGTGAAACTGGAGTAAAGACCTTCAGGGTATGTATATGTTGTTACCATGCCAGATTTAGTGCCAGCGCCTTCATTTGTGAGAGGTATTTCCTTGTTATGCAATTCTATTGCCATTGTGTTGATTGATACGAGTGCATCTCATTCTTTTATTTCATCTGCATTTGCATTGGCATTGGGGTTAGAATTTGCTCGGTTAGCATCTCCACTCAGTGTAGAATCACCTATTGATGGTGAGATTGTTTTGAAACAGGGGTGTCGGGGCTGTGATATAGAGGTTACCGAGCGTCGAGTTCCTTTTGCATTTGTGTTTATTGACATGTCATGTTTTGATGCTATATTGGGTATGGACTGGATATCATCATATCGGGTTGTCATAGATTATTATCGTCAGAGGGTTATTGTATGTACCTTGAGCAGTGATTGCTTTTATTTCATTGGGGACAGAGCCGATAGTGAGTGTGACGAAGTCCGAATTGACATGCCAAGGGTAGTTTGTGAATAACCGGACATCTTTCCTGAGGATCTCACTAGTTTACCACCTCATCGTGAGATCGAGTTCTCTATTGAGTTAATGCTTGGCACGACACCAATTTCTATGGTGACATATAGAATTACACCCACCGAGTTGAGTGAGTTGAAGATTCAACTCCAAGAATTGCTGGATAGTGGTTTTATTCGCTCTAGTACTTCGCCTTGGGGAGCACCGGCTCTCTTTGCCAAGAAAAAAGATGGTGTATTACAACTTTGTATTGATTACTGGAAGTTGAACTGGCTAACTGTTAAGAACAAGTATCCATTGCCGCTCATAGATGATTTGTAAATCAAACGATTGTACAATGTCACTTTCATCATCGAGTGATCAACCTGAGGCGCCCAAGTCTTAGAGGCTATCAAAAATAGGGTGTCTACAACTGGCCGCCGATGTTCTTGACCTCCGATACGCAAGGGGGTCCGATACTGGCTGCTTACTACTCCTTCCATTTTTTTATAATAAAAAAAATAAAAAATAAAGAAACTCCAAATCTTTTATACGAACACTTCTACAAGATCTGTTACCTCTGTTAACCCTTCTGTTCAAATACCTTAGCTTTGATATTTTTGTCCTTTGCTCCTTGTATCCATGAACAAACTTCACCTTCGAAGACAGAAGAATGGAAAGCCAAGGAATCTACCAACAGTTTATGGTATTTACTTTTAATAGTTGTTTTTTTTTTTCAGCTAATGATTATTAAAAATCGATTTGTGATATAATACTAATTTGATTTGCCATTTGTTAGAATAAATCTTTGTCTGTTTGTCTTTGAAAACGATTTATTTAATTGGAATTGTTTTACTTTAATAGTGTAATACTTGATTAGTGTATTAGTTTAATCAGTCCTTAAAACAAACCCATTTTTTTATGTAATGCTTTTTAAATTTACCAAGAATACAGACAAAGATTTGTCATTTTGGTATTCCTATATGGATTTGTTGAATTGGAACTATCTTACGGTAATACTGTATTAGTTTAATATTGTGTTATTAGTAGTTTAATACTAATTTTATTAATTTATTAGTATAATTAATCCATAATAGCATATTTTTTCATTTAAAAAATGCAAAGAAAGGATCTTCTTATTTCACAATCAAAATGCATCATCGGGGTTTGGTTAGTTATAATCCTCAGAGGGATTATAGTGGTGGATTTATTAGTTATTTTGACTTTTGTAATTTTGATGAAATATCAATTGTGGAGTTGCATAATATGGCCAAGGAAGTAGGCTGCAATGGATATAATATCTATTGCTATAAGGTTAATTATTGTGCTGAGTTGGAGTTGATTAACACCGATCAAGATGTAATGAGGTTAGAGACACTTGTGGATGAAAACAGAGTAGTAGAGACACTTGTGAATAAAAACATAGTAGAGGCTTACGTAGGTTGTTTAGGAAGGGATGATATTATAGGTACCCAAGTTAATCAAGTAGGGTCAAGTGTAAAAAGAAGTCTGAGAAATGGAGTACTTGTAGATATACAGGTAACAGAAGAGGAAGATAGTGATGACTATGATCCTAATCCCTCAGACTCTTCCTCATCTGATGAGTCTAAGAAATATGAGGATAGTGACTATGGATTTTCTGATGATAATGCATTGTATGAGGCTAATGTCGACAAAGATATAGAGTTTGCTGGTGTAGGAAGTGGTAAGAATGTAATGGCTAAGGCAGTTGATGAGCTACAAAGCCTTGGAAGCTCCTCTAATGAGCTAAGAAGTATTGACGGCTCATCTGATGAAGGTAGTAGTTCTCATAGGAGAAAATACCCTATTTTTAATTTTGAGTCTGATATGCACAATCCTCAATTCAAACTTGGTATGGAGTTCAAGACTCGTGATATGTTTAGGGATGCCATGAAGGAGTTTGCAATTAAGTGGGGCAAACATATAACATTTACCAAGAGTGACAAACAAAAGGTTAGGGCAGAGTGCAAAGTTGGTTGTCCTTGGGTTTGTTATGCTTCATATGTAAAAAGTGATGGGGTGTAGGATCAAAACACTTGTTGATGTGCACACTTGTAATAGGTCTTTTGATGTGGCACATCTGAGTTCCAAATGGATTGTGAAGAGCTATTTTGAAAGAATTAGTTTAAATCCAACATGGCCAATTTAGTCATTGGCAGACACAATTTCAAGTGAGCATAATGTCAAGGTTGACTTACAAAAAGTGAAAAGGGCAAGAAAGAAGGTGTTGACACAGGTAGAGGCTACTGCAGGTGAGCAATTTGCACTGTTATGGAGTTCCATTAAAGAGATTAGGAGTACCAATCCTGAGACAATAATGTGCATGAAGGTGAAACAAGTTCCAAAGGTTAATGAATGGAGTGATGCAAGGGTTAATGGTGGGAGCAATACATAGTCAAAGTTCAAAAGGTTGTACTTGTGTTGGGGTCCATTAAAGAATGCTTTTATGAATGCTTGCAGGGCAGTGATAGGAGTTGATGGATGTCATTTGAAGGGGTCACATGGTGGTATTCTCTTGACTGCTGTTGGGATAGATGCAGATAATTGCATATTTTCATTTGCCTATGCAATTGTTGAGAAAGTGAAGAAGAAAACATGGTTGTGGTTTCTAGAGTTGTTAGGACATGGTCTAAATATTGTAAATTCTTGTTGTTATACTTTCATGAGTGATAAACAGAAGGGTTTGATTGATGCAGTGGCTGAGTTGTTTCCAAATGCTTCACACAGGTTTTGTGTAAGGCATTTGTACAACAATTTTAAGGGTGAACACAAGGGGCTGGTTCTGAAAAATCTGTTGTGGAAGGCTACCAGGGCAACTACTATTCCCACATTTACTAGAGTGATGGAAGAGATTAAAGAAATTGATTGTAAGGCATATGCTTGGTTAGTACAAAGACCACCAATTTATTAGAGTAGGAGCCATTTCAACACTTTTCCAAAGTGTGACATTTTACTAAACAATCTATGTGAGTGCTTCAATTCAAGCATCTTGGAAGGTAGGAGTAAACCTGTGGTGACAATGTTGGAGAAGATTAGGTTGTTGATGATGGAAACAGTTAAAAAAAGAAGAGATGCAATGCAAAGGCACAATGGTCCTATATGTCCTAAGATTCAGAATCAGTTGGAGAAAATGAAAGTAGAGATAGCTGGATGGATTCCTAGATGGAATGACAATGAGCAATTTGAGGTTGTAAGGCCATATGGTGAGCAATACAAGGTGGATTTGCAAGTTTGGAGTTGTGGCTGTAGTAAGTGGGATCTGTCAGGCATTCTATGTGCCCATGTTATGGCCACTGCAAATTACTTGGGTCAAGAAGCAGAAAAATATGTTCATCAGTACTACAAGGTGGAGACTTATCTGAAGATCTACAACAACATGTTGAGTCCTATTAATGGTAAAGAGATGTGGCCAAGAACTGAGTATGCAAAGGTGCTGCCACCTGATGTGAATAAGAGAGCTGTGAGGCCTAAACTACATAAAAGGAAAGAGATTGAGGCACCAACCGAAGGAATAAAGCTAGGAAGGTAGGACACTTAAATGACTTGTAAGAATTGTGGGAAGGTGGGACATAACAAGAGAAGTTGCAAGGTGAAAGGCAGATTCAGCTACATGCAAGAAAATGTAAGTTAACTTAATGTTTATCAATTTTGTTTATTTGATTTCATGCTTGTCAATATTGTTTTATGCATGCAATCATGTTTTTCAGCCTACATGGGGCCAACCTAAAGGGAGCCAACCTCAGAGTCTAGTAATTGCATAAGGAAGTGAGGTCAAGCCAAACAGAAGACAAAAGAAACTGGCTGTAAGTGTGGTAATTTTTTTTTTTTTTTAAATAGTAACTTAACTGTCCTATATTTGATTGTGTTTAATTATGGATAATTCAATCTTATTGAAGGGAAAATGAGAGTGGTACAAGAAAGTCAGTCAACTCCATCTCCAATGAGTTCAACCACCACACCAAATGAGGGTCAAATGATATGGAGAGGCAAGCTAGTGTACAATGCTAGTGGCCTCAAAACAGTATCCACTGGACAGAAGAAGGAAGCACCTAGAGATTGAATCCACTACACAGAAAAAGGAAGCATCCACTGCACAGAAGATTGAAGAAGCATTTTTTTGTTTTTGGATAGTAATCATTTAGAATACTAATCACCTTTTTGGAAATCAGCACTGAACATCACTTTGTCATTGGGGCTTTTTGTACATATAATGTTTTTTTGTTTGAAATGGTTGTCCTGAAGTTCTTAACTATGTAAAGGTTGTGTTTTGGTTGTCACAAACTATTGTGTGTTTTCAAAACTTGAATGACAAATTTAGAAATGTTGGTTTTGTGCATAATGCTCCATTTTATGGATGCTGCTCTGATTTGTATGTAAATTTATGAATGTTGGTTTTGTGCATGCTACTCTACTTTAGTAGGATCCTTGTGGTTAGAATTCCTTAGCATGATTTCAAATAACTACTTTAGTATAGTTATTTCAAATCCATCATGACATGATAAAGTTATTCAACTCAATCTTGAAATTCATAGGTAAACTATCAAATCTAATTTGAGTTATTCTCCTTCAATAATTAATGTCAAATTCGTGGATTTCAAGTCCACATCGTTCCAAATAGACTCTAAATCTTATTCCAATCATAGCATTCCAAAAAATGAAATTTTTTTGCCAGATGATAAGTCCAAAAATTTGGTTATATCAAAAAAAAAAAAAGTTAGATCCACCATTGTCTTGGCAGTGCAATTGTTGTCTCTACTTCTCTACCTAGCTTTCACTTTCTCTCTTTGACCTTATATTGAAAACCTATTCATGTAGTTGTTGATTTATGACCTTATATCCACCAATTATTTTTTTGTATTTTATTTTTGAAAAATTTACCTATAAATCCCATATTGAGAAATGGTGAACCATTTAGTCCCAAGGATTTTCTTATAGACCAATTAGTCCCATTGATTTTGGAAAAGTAAATTTAATATATTATTTGAAAATTGAATTTACGGTTATATCCTTATTTCTATTATGTTTCCTTCTCTTTTTTTCTTTTGTGCTAGAAAGGCAAAATACACAATCAATGTGAATCAAATTTGAGATGAATTTTTATATGAGAATATTTTTTATTTGGAAAATATTTCAAAATAAATACAAAAATGACTTGAAATATGAGATTCTTCAACAACAAAAAAAATCCTTAGTGTACTTTTCCCAAACGTAACACTTCAAAGAAACTCCTTAGTGTAAAACTCTAATGTAACATACAAAAAAACTTCTTAGTGTATTTTCTCAAACATAACATTCTAAAAATATTCCTTAGTGTAACACTCTAATGTAACATACAAAAAAAACTCCTTAACGTACTTTTCCCAAACATAACACTCCAAAAAAACTCCGTAGTATAACACTCTAATGTAACACACAAAAAAACTTCTTAGCATACTTTTCTCAAACGTAACACTCCAAAAAAAATGTGGGAAAACTATTCCAAAAGGATTACAAAAATTCCTTAGTAAGTTTTGGCAAATATATAATTTCAAACTGTAAATGTTACGTTTGGAAAAAGTACACTAAAGAGTTTGTTTAATATTTTTGTGTGTGTTACATTGGAGTGTTATGTTTGGGATTACATTGATCGGAGTGTTATGTTTGGTTTTAGTACACCAAGGATTTTTTTTTTTTTTTTTTGTTACATTATAGTGTTACGTTTGAAAAAAATACAGTAAGAAGTTTTTTTTGTAGTGTTACGTTGTTATGTTTGGGAAAAGTACACCAAAGAGTCTTTTAGTATGTTATATTGGAGTGTTAAATTAGAGTGTTAAGTTTTTGTTGGTAATGTGGGATTTGTTTCAAAAGGAGTAAAAATCCAAAATTTTTATAGTGCAAATTGCCCAAATGTGTAATTTTACATTTGGAGAAACTCACTTTTATTTCTAAAAAATTAAACTCAAACATGTAAGTAACTACCCTTTTGCTTAATTTCCACTTTAATGGGACCTTTATGTTCATAGGAAAAAAGAGAGTACTAAATAGTCCACAAGATCACATTTTGGGATTTATTGGTGCTTCACCCTTTATTTTTTGATTTAAAGGTGACACTATTTTTTTTATTATTATTAAATGGTAATGCTCTGTTTTTTTTAAGGGTAAACAAAAATTATTTTTCAAGGGAGAAACAAATGGTGTGATGCTCTGTTTTTTTTCAGAGTACAACCTTATAAAACAAAATATGAAATTTTCATTCAAAATACTTCCCTCATTACATTTCATTCATAATATTTCCCCCCATTATACTCAATCATTCATAATAGTCCCCCCTCATTACATTATTTCTTACACTAAATGGCAAACCACATTGATACAATGATGCACCATGAGGCAGCCAAGCATATCTATAGCTTTCTCTCTCTTTCATTCCTTTCTTGTAGTTTTGCTTCTAGCTTGTTGACCTTCTTCAACAACCCAGGGATGATTTGCACTGCCCGTGAGCACATGAGTGGGTCTACCTAGGTGAACTAATTACAACCATTATTAAGACAACTGAGGAACCTTCTACCAGAATTTACATCAGTCCATGATGTTTGTATCACCCTTCGTCTTCCACAAAAGATGCACTTCACGTCTTCCATGTCACTTGAGCTGCATCTTCCTTCAGTTGAACTCTATTTTCCCTGATTTCTTGACCCTCTATTCCTCATTCTCTCTCTCACCCACCCAAACGATGCTCTGTTTTTTTTTTTTTTTTTGTGGAACTTTCATGCATTAAATAGCAGAAGGGAGAGGTTGAATATGGCGGGAAAGACTACAATTTCAAGACAAAAGATAGCTTAGGGGGACAGCTCAGCATATTCCCTCCAATTGTAGATGGAATATGACGGTAGGAGCTAAATTGATCAGTTTTTTTGAAAGTTTGGGTATAAAATTAATATTAATTGAAGTATGGGGGTCAAATTGAAAAACGCGTGAAAGTTTGGGAGGCAAAATGATATTTCCTCTATTATAAATTAAAAATTGATAATTCAAAAACAAAAATCGAAAGCAAACCTCACCTATTTTTTAGAAATTAACTTTTTAAAATTTATTTAAACTATTTTTGCATGATAAACTGTAAGCCTAAATTTCGTTAAACAATCTAGCACAGGCTCCCAAAATAAAAATTTATAAACAACTCAAATATACTGTCACAAGCAATTTCATTATTGATAATCAGTATAATACCATATACTAATGTTTTTTCCATTATTCACATTATTGGGTGTCAAATGCTCTATGAAAAAAATTAGATGATCATATTCAAATTGTTCATCATATTTATTTTCAAAAAATAACTTGAACAACAACTAAATTTTTTTTTAAAGACAAATATAATGAATTGATGTAGTTATAATCAGATCAATTTAAATTTTTTGTCTAAATGAAGCTTACAAGATGAACAACTTACATCACCAAAATTAGATTCATAATAGACCCCAAAGACCTAAACAATACATTCCAATCCAAAAAATGGACTACAGAGGATTTTTCCTTGCTCCAACTTTTCATAAAGTGTTTTTTTATTGTCACCTCTCACTTACTACTTGCCGTATAAGTGAATCTAAACAGAGAAATATTATATATTACTGATTATTTATTACCATTTTGTATTGTCAAATAGTTATGAATAATTACTTTATTTGAAGATAATTATTAGTTAGAAATTAATATAAATAAATGATATACATTGTCATGTATGTATGGCGGGTGATACAAAATGTGGGGGAAAAAAAAAGTGATATACGGCGGTCTTTATTTAAGAATGTTGCTTGTAATTCACATAATTTTTAAGAAAATTCTAGTATGCACCCACCTTCATATCATAACAAATTACGATTTTCTACAGTAAAAGTCACATAATTTGTTATGGGTGTCTTATGTCACTTTGTGTTAAAACTATGAATGAACGAATTTGTAGTGTATACCTGAAAGTTAAAATAACAAATTATTGTGGTTATGTTATGAATGGTGTGATGTAAATGTTTCTAATTATTTGTGGTAAGAAATGTTAAAAATAATTCAGTGATAAAAGTTACAACATGTTCTAGTGTTTATTACAAAACATTATAATTATACAACATATATTATCCTGTAATGTGTTGTTTTTTTAATGGATGCACACCGTAGCAGTGCCAAACTCTATTTTGTATATCATTTTGAGGAGTTGATTATGATAGCATTTATGAAGCCAAATTTTCCATGACGAGAGAAAAACACGTTATGGGGTCCAACATTTGCCTATAAAGCATTTGGCTTCTCCCCTGTTAATAGTCAGCATTACAACCGTTGTTTTTGAATCCAGGAACAAATATGGTCTCCAACCAACTATGGCTCTCTCACTATCAACTCTTTAACCTCTTCTTCTTTCTTTGCTTTTTCCAAATCACTTGTTTGCATGCCCAACTGTGCACTCAAGAACAGAGCTCTGCATTGCTCCAATTTAAACGAGACTTATCCTTCGATAATTCTTCTTCCAGTTCTGCTTCCAATGCTTGTCATAATCACGGAATCGATTCTTACCCGAAGCTGGAGTCGTGGAAGGAGGGTTCTGATTGTTGCTCATGGGATGGGGTCGAGTGTGACAACAAGACAAGTAATTGGCCTCGACCTCAGTTGCAGCTGGCTCAAGGCACCATCCACCCCGATAGCACCATCTTCTACTACTTTCCTCACCTCCAAACGCTTAACCTCGCTTTCAATGACTTTGGTATGTCTCAAATCTCATCTGAATTTAGTCAGTTCACTAGACTGACGCACCTCAACCTCGCATGGTCTGGTTTTTCTGGCAAAGTCCCTATAGAAGTCTCCTTCATGAGCAAATTGGTCTCGCTTGATCTCTCTTCCAATCGTGGTTTGAGGTTGGAAGAACCTGGATTTGAATTACTTGTTCAAAACTTAACCAAGGTAAGAGAACTTAATCTTAGAAATGTAGACATATCTTCAGTGGTTTCGAATTCCTTGCTCAATCTGACTTCTTTAACACTTCTCGATCTTAGTGATTGCGGATTGGTCTAATCTTGCTCTCACTGGTTATTTTCCAAAGTTTATTAACTCAAGCAGTCCTCTTCAGTTTTTGGATCTTTCAAACACTAATTTCTCTGGAGAACTACCTGATTCAATTGGGAATTTTGAAGTTCATGAAGGAATTGGCTGTCTATATAGTTGTAAATTCTATGGATCCATCGCTTGGAAACCTTACAGAACTGACTAATTTAGCCATTGCAGATAAATTTCACTGGCATGCTTCCATCTTCACTTTCAAACCTAGGAAATCTCATCTCCTTGCAAGCTGAACAAAATAATTTTGAAGGTACAATTGCAGGTTTTTTATCGAACAGTAGACACTTTGCTTATTTGCTTATTCCTTCAAATATCTTTAGCGGTCCATTTCTATCATTGGTTGCAAACTTGACAACTCTTCTTGTCGTAGATTTGTCGCATAATCAGCTAACAGGTCCTCTACCATCACAACTAATTGGACTTCCAAATCTAACTAGGCTAAGTTTAGATAATAACTTAATCAACGGTACAGTTCCATCTTGGGTCTTCAGCTTACCAACATTGAATTACCTCAACCTCAATAATAACAAATTGATTGGCCATGTAAAACAGTTCAAATCCACTCGTTTAACTGTTGTTGATTTGAGCAATAACAATCTACATGGTGGGTTTCCAAGTTCAACCTTCGAACTTGTGGACCTTGTTAGTCTCATTCTTTCATCAAATAGCTTCAGTGGTGACCTAGACATGCTTTGTCATGCAGTTTCCCTTGAATTTCTTATCTTGTCTAGTAATAGCTTTAATGGTGCTATTCCACAATGTTTAGGATATTTCAGCATACAATTCTCTGTGCTCGATCTGTGGAAGAATAATTTTTATGGCGCCATTCCTGATACATTTGCAATGGAAATTACTTCGAAGCTGTCAACCTTAATGGCAATGGATTTGAGGGCCCAATACCAAACTCTTTAGTCAATTGCAAAGCGTTACAAGTGCTAGATCTTGAATGTAATAAGTTCTCTAACCAATTTCCATATTTGTTGGAAAATTTAGAAGGGCTACGAGTTCTAAGTTTGAGATATAACAAATTCCACGGACCTATACTGACTTCTGATTACAAATTTCCCGTTCCCTCCTTGCGAGTTATGGAGTTGTCAGACAATTATTTTATTGGTCCATTGCCAAAAATATATTTCAACAATTTCAATGCTACGATGAATGTCAGCGAAGACAGTTTTGGATTGGATTACTTAGGGCAGCCTGGCTGGTCTACATATTACTATGATTGTTTGACAATAGTAATCGAAGGAACAGCCCTAGATATGGTAAAAGTCCTAACCATTTTCATTGCAATTGATTTATTGAAAAATAATTTCAAAGGTGAGATTTCAGAGATCATTGGAAACCCAAATTCAATTTGAGGGCTCAACTTGTCTCACAACAACCTTATAGGACATATACCAACATCTCTTATTAATTTGACAATGCTTGAGTGGTTAGACCTCTCTTCCTACAAACGCATTGCGAAGATCCCTCAACAACTAAAGAATTTGATGTCCCTTGAAGTCTTAAACATTTCGCAGAATCAACATTTTGCAGAATCAACTAACAGGACCAATACCACAAGGCAACCAATTTGATACATTTTATGATGATTCCTACATTGGCAACTTGGCATTATGTGGACATCCATTGTCAAATACATGTAGCAACCAACAAGAAGACGATACGCATTTTTTAAGTAGATCCAATTGGGACTTCATATTGTTGGGTTATGGATGTGGGTTGGTATTGGGACTTGTTACAAGATATCTTACACTCTCTATAGGAAAACCTCAATGGCTTGTGAGAATCATTGAAGGTGAACAAAACAAAAGCGGAAAGAGATTTGAAAAGTATTCTCACAGGAATAGATGAAGGTGAATTTAGCCAATGCAAGTGGTGTCCTTTGGTAAGTATTACAATGAATTTCGGCATTCTTTTTCTTGATCATGAAAAACTATGGCTTGGTTATGGTTGTTATCTAGTCTTTTTTCAGTTTCTAAGCACTCTATTTGTACATTTTCAGTACATTTTCATATTTCGTTGTATTTAACGATTTTTTTTTTCTTTTTTTTTTTAAGATTTTCGTATTTTGTTAAACTAGAAACTATAGCCACGTTTTTTACTTCATTCCTAAATTATTAGTTGCATCTATTTAGTCATTATTTCTTTTTTCAGTTTTATAGTCTAATTGGAGACAACCTCTGCAAATCAATAATACTGAAAATTTAATCTAATGGGTAAAAATAATAATTTAGAATTTAGATAATTTAAATCATACAACTAAACCCCTACTTTTATATTCACACTATATTAGACAATTTTACACAGCTCACCCTCTACAGACACCAATATTCCCCTCTACCCCTAATCTCAAATAATGAATAAAACAAATATGTGTTTGGTTGTACATTTTAGAGTAAATTACATGGGCCTCTTAAAATTTGAAGAAAACAAGCCCTCTTTTATGTTTTTACTTTCTACTAGTAGGAGTCCGTTGCACATGATAAATTTTACATATTATCTTATATTTTTATATTAATGTTTAAGTATTAAAATTTTGAAAGCAGATCAAAACCAATCACATAAAATAATTATAGTTCATATCACATGGTTGGATTATTACTATTAAATATATAATTTATCAAGGTGTCTGACTTTTGTTATGTGTATGTATGTAAAAACCACTTGATAATTAAAAGGTGAAGAAATAAAACACCAAATTAACATTGTAATATTATTATTATTAAATGTGAATAAATAAAACATCCAACTAACATTGTAATATTATTATTATTATTTTGAAATAAAATACGTAAAGAAAATTGAAAGATAAAATATTTTTATAAGATCCATTCCTTTTCTAGTTTGATCCTTTGTTGTTAAACTTTGGGAATTTGTTATATTGCTATTTTCCATTCCATATTGATTTTCGTCATTTTGTACTTCTTCTAGTACAATCTTCCCAAAAGTGCGATTCTTGTCATTCTTCGTGTCCAACCTTATGAAAAATATGTATGTATATCCAGAAACAATGTGACATTGATTATGCATTTGATAAATTTACATTTTTTTTTTTAGATACTATGAATTTAATTACTGATCATCCAATAATTTTCTCACTATACAATCCATCAACATGTGCACCAAAGTAAAAATCAATCTACCAATCCATCAACAGCTGCACCAAAATAAAAATCAATATACCAAATCTTTTTGTGTGAAAGTATAATGTTCAATATCTGCATATTTTTTGTGTTACTCATCATTCATGAAAAGGTAGTAAAGGAGATAAATATTGAATAGGTTACAGTAGTGAAATTATTTATAAAAACAAAAAAAAACAAAAAAACAAACAAACAAACATATTACGATGTTTGAATGTTTACCATTTATGAGAAAGTAGTGGAGGAGACAAAAATTGAATAGGCCACAATAGTAGAATTATTAAAAAAAAAAAAAAAATCATATTATGATAATTGAAAGTGTTTGATGTTTGAAGGCGTTTGAATTCCGGAAGGTGTTTAGTTGTTCGGTAGATGTAGGTGGTTGTGTGATATTTAATAAGTTTGCGAGGATATTTTCGGGATACGAAAAAAATAGAAAACATATGTGCTCTTCAGACTGTTAAAATAGTAGTAAATTATTAATATATGGGAAGGCGCTCTATCTAATTTATTGTTGAATTACAAGGGATAATCGATTTGTGAGATGCATTACAAGTCTCAATTCGACGATCCGAACGGTATAATTTATAAGGTTTTTTTTTTTTTTTTTTTTTTTTTTTTTTTTTTTTTTGTAGATCATTCAGGATAAAATTTAGATTGATACCATATTATATTCATATAATTTTCTTTAAAAAAAATAAATGGACAACTACAAAATTATTCTGGTCATTCATTTACTCAAAACAAATATAATGAAATCATATAGTTATGAATATTAAATGAATTTAATTTTTTTTTAAATTATCAAAATAAGATATGCGGTGGCTCTATAAATCCCAGCCACACCCCTCTAGTAAAACAGTGGATGAGAGAAAATGCTTTCCTATTAAAATTGAGAAACACCAAAAGTTTTTTCATTGTTTTCAATTATTTTTTTCATTGTTTTCATACATTAATTGAAGCTATCTAATAAGCATATATATTGTTTTCAAAATATATTTGGGTGTGCCTATCAAATCCAACACACTTAGAGAATTCACTAACTGTAAACTATCTTTGATTTCTGCCCTATAGTTGCAGTGCATTTCAATTTGATCTTTCGAAGCCATGGCGAATTTTGGTCAAGCTAATGCATTATTCAATGCTGGAAAGTTGCAGATACAGTATCAAAGGTTAGAATATATATATATATATATATATTTATATTTATATTTATATATTAGTAGGTGTGCGTCCACTCGATGAGTGTGCTGTTAAATTTGTAAAATATAAATTTTAATTTTGATTTAAAAATAAATATGATGTGTGCTGCTCAAGTAGTAAATATGTTGTTTCCCAAACTGAAGATCTTGGGTTCAAGCCTTTTGCTTAGTCCATATTTTCTAGTGTTTGGTATAATAAAAAATAAAAGCCAACGGAAAATATTTTTCATGATCACTAAAAAACAAGTTTTTAGGGGTATGAAATGTTTTTTACTTTTAAAAGGTAGAAAACATTTTCCAAACTAAAACCTTATTAATATCGTTATACTACTTCCGCCACTCTCACCTCCACTACCACACCACTATCATTGTCGCTATCATTGCCACTGTTGCCACACCACCATGCTATCATCTTCACCTTCATTTTACCACCACTACCACTACTAAATATTAAAAAAAATAAATAAAAATAAATAAATAAATAAATAAAACATTTACTATAAAAAAATAATATTGTAAAAATATTTTTCTCCAAACAAACGGAGTGTAGATTTGCAATCCTCAATATTTGGCCCTTCAAGCACTTTCTCTCTGCATCTCACATGGTGGGGTCCAAAATTGACATTTTTATTGGATAATTTGTGAAAAAAATAAAAAAAATAAAAAAAGAAGAAGAAGAAAAGAGAGAGAGAGAGAGAGAGAGAGAGAGAGAGGTAAATTATACTTTTACTTATTAATTGTAACAATTAAGTTTTTAGAATTTAACCTAAATTTCAATATAATTCTACTGCCACTCCACCATTTAAAATATAAGTAAAAGATAAAACATGAAAGGTCAAAATAAAATTTGAGTGAAAGATCAAAACATAGATAAATTAAAGTAAAAATTGAGAGAAAGTTGGAGGGTGAATTTTTTATTTTTATTTTTTATTTTTTATTATTTTTTTTTTTTTATGCCTTTAAAATCTGTTCACATGGCTATTATGTAGGAAGACTTTTTATTGGGTATATCTCCGTGGTGTAGTGTGGGATGAGAAATTATTCAATATTATTGGAGCAAGTCTAGGTGATACTCGAAATAAGTAGTTATTGGTAATCATGAAATCTACCACTTTTGTATTAGAGTTTTAAAATACAAAATATTAAGTATTAACTTATAATTGGAATAAAGTATTGTCCCAGAACATTGACGAATTTCTCGTATAGAACCCATTTCACTCAAGTTATATTTATATACATCTCACCTTTGGAGTTTCAAGGTCATTTACTCAGGTTGTTAGCTGCTAGTATATTGTTTCTCAAAATCTGATTGGAGGAAATTGGTGAAAATACTTAAGTCTCGTTTGGAAATATGATATTTTAGTAATTTTTTAGATTTTTGACTAAAATAAGAGATAAAAAAATTAATATATTTGGAAAAAAAATTTGTTTTTCTGAAAAAATATGTAAAAAATAGAGAGAATAAAGAATTTTAACTTTTTGATATATATCATTAACTTTTTAATTTTTTTAATGACCTTTTAACTTTTAAACTAAAATATTGAGTTGTCAAACGAGAGTCAATGTGCTTTGGGAGACTAAGGGACAACAATACACTTTGTATTGTTATTTGTGTAGTGCTGCAAATTGTCAATTCAATTTCGATGGGTTGATTTGGTGAATAGTGCTGTGTGTCTTTAAAACCGTAGTGCTCTTCCTAGTGCTGCTTTTGGCTGGTGTTTCGAAGTCTTCTTTGTTTTCGGTTTCTGGCTGCTTCGAAGCACTGTTTAGGTGCATATTTGGCTGCTTCAGTGGAGACTAATTTGGGTCTATTATCTTGGGTTTTAAACAACTTATTTGAAGATAGTTTGTTTATCTATTTGATGAGATTTCTTCTCTTAATTATTTGTGATTATTTGAAATTCACTTCAGGATGATTGTGAGATTTTTTTGTCTCATTTGTAATCATTTATAAATTCTTAGTTGATAGTGAAATTGGATTACGGTCTCGTAGACGTACCTCACATTGAGAGAATCACGTTAAATTCTTATGTCGTTGTTGATTTATTTTCCTGCATTAATTTTGTTTCCTTCGATTGATTTATACTTCTGAAAAATCACTTGAAGAATAAAAGAATATATCTATTTTATTCAATGAGATCACATATACACTGTACAAGATATTATATAGAAGAAATGTCTAACTAACTCATAACAATCTAACTAACTCAGAAACTAACTAACTAACTCAGTAACTAACTCAGCTAACAAACTCTAACTGTCTAACAAATACGAAAACTGCTACAGATATTAATCTGAAAGATACAATGTTTAAGAAGAAACTGTAGCTTTGACTCTGCCTCTAGCTGGGCGTACTGCAACTGGGTTTGCCTCTGCATACTGCATTTGGTTTGAACTCTGCTTATAGCTGGGACTGCTGCTTAGTTGAGACTGCTGTATATGTTCTAATAAGGACTGCTGGATATGAGCATCTATCTTAGCACTCCCCTGCAAGCTGATGGGGCATGGTTGCACAAGAAGCTTGTCTTTCAAATAGAGAAACCGAGAGGCAGAAAGAGGTTTGGTGAAGATATCAGCCACCTGATCAGTGGTAGGAACATATTTCAAAGTAATCAATTTGGCAACAACTTTATCCCGAATAAAATGACAGTCAATTTCTATATGTTTCGAGCGAGAATGAAACACTGGATTAGAAGCCAATGCCATTGCAGACATGTTGTCACACCAGAGCTCGGGAATAGACAGTGAGACAATATGCATATCTTTCAGCAACTGTTGCAGCCATGCTAATTCAGCAGTGGCATTAGCTAATGCTCTGTACTCAGCCTCAGTAGATGACCTAGAAACAATGGGCTGTTTCTTAGCACTCCAAGAAATCAGATTAGACCCCAAATAGACACAGTAACCTGAAGTAGACCTGCGATCAACACTGTCTCCTGCCCAGTTTGAATTAGAAAAAGCATGAAGAGTTAAGGGACCAGTAGTAAAGTGCAGACCATGGTGAAGAGTACCCTTCACATATCTCAACAAGCGTTTGACAGCTTGAAAATCAGCATTTGTGGGCAGATGCATATGCTGACATGCTTGATTCACAGCTAAGGCTAAATCAGGTCTAGTTATAGTGAGATACTGTAGACCACCAACAATACTCCTATACAGAGAAGGATTAGAAAAAGGAAGCTCATCTGAAGAAGGAGAAGAAAGAGAATATGAAGTCTTGACAACCAAAGGAGTGGAGCAAGGTTTACAATCAGATAAACCAGCTTTGTGAAGCAGCTCAGTGGCATACTTAGTTTGAGATAAGAAGTAACCATGAGATAAGGCTTGAACTGAAATACCCAAGAAGTAGGACACAGTTCCCAATTCCTTCATGGAGAAAACATTATGCATATGCTGAATAAACTGTTTAAGAAGAGCAGGATCACTTCCAGTGACCAAAATGTCATCAACATAGACAACAAGAATAAGAAGACTGGTGGAAGTGTGTTGAACAAAAAGAGAGGAATCTGCATGACTGTTAGCAAAGCCTTGAGAAAGGAGAAATTTAGAGAAAGTAGAATACCAAGCTCGAGGAGCTTGTTTAAGGCCATACAAGGCTTTCTTAAGCTTGCACACTTGATTAGAAGACTGGATAAAACCAGGAGGTTGTAACATATACACTTCCTCATCTAAGATGCCATGAAGAAAGGCATTAGATATGTCTAATTGATGAATAGGCCAATTAAAATGAAGAGCCAAGCATAGAAAAATACGAATTGTAGGCTGCTTAGCCACAGGGCTAAAGGTTTCATGGAAATCAACACCTTCCTGTTGAAGATATCCCTTTGCCACCAATCTAGCTTTATATCTGGCCATAGAGCCATCAGAATTTCGTTTGATTCTATACACCCATTTACAACCAATTGCTGTTTTATGAGGAGGAAGAGACACAAGATCCCAAGTGCCTTGTTGTTGTAAAGCTTGGAATTCTTCTTGCATAGCAGTAAGCCACACAGGAGAAGCTAAGGCAGCTGGAATAGTAGGAGGTTCAGTTTCAAGATAAGAAGAGGATGTGGCTGTAAGACACAAAGGAGATTTTGTTTTGGAGCGAGTGAGCATGGGATGAATATTTGAAGAAGACAAGGGATGAATCAGATTAGAAGGCAGAACAGAAAGTGGAGGAAGATCAATGGAAATAGAAGTAATGGGAATATCATGAGAAGAAGAAGAAATATTGAGAGGAGATGATGAGGCTGGAGAACTAGAGGAAGAAGAAGATGTAGAAGAAGAAGAAACTGTAGGCATCTCAGAAGTAAGAGAAGAAGGCCAGAAGAAATTATGAATATGAGGCAAAGAAATAGGAGAAGAAGAAGAAGAAAGAGTAGTAGAAGCAAAAGGAAAACAGGATTCATTGAAGATGACATGCCTAGAAACAAACAACTTGCCACTAATAGGATCTAAACACCTATAGCCTTTGACAGTAGGATGATAACCTAAAAAGACACAAGATAAGGACTTAGGTTAGAGCTTGTGAGTGGTATAAGGTTTTAACCAAGGAAAACACTGGCAACCAAAGACCTTAAAGAAAGAAAAATCTGGAAGTGTTTTAAACAAAATCTGAAATGGAGATTGATTAGAAAGAACAGAACTAGGCATTCTATTGATGAGGAAAACTGCTGTAGCAACAGCATCAAACCAATATTTCAAAGGTAAAGAAGATTGATGAAGCAAAGTGATAGCAGTTTCAGTGATATGGCGATGCTTTCTCTCAGCAACACCATTTTGTGCTTGTGTATAAGGACAACTGGTTTGATGAATAAAACCATGAGAAGAGAAAAGAGAAGCAACCTTTTTGTTTACAAATTCAGTGCCTCCATCAGTTCGTAAAATTTTAAGAGAAGTATGAAATTGATTTTCAGCATAGGCTTTAAACTCAAGCAATTTTTCATAGACTTCACTTTTAAAATGTAAGGGATAGATCCAAGTGAATCTACTACAATCATCAACAAACAAAACATAAAATCGAAAAGGAGCATTATCAACAGTAAAAGGCCCCCATACATCAGCATGAACAAGAGAAAAAGGACTATCACTAGAAGAACAAGACAATTTGAAAGGAAGTCTATGACTTTTGGACACAGAACAATCAGTGCAATCTATGTCTTTATTAAAACTCTTTTTATTTGGAAGATGAGATGCTAGGTGTTGAAGCTTGGAAACAGAAGGATGTCCCAATCTTTGATGCCACAACAAATCAGAGATTGAAGAGACTGAACCAGTGGAAGACTGAAAAACCTGTGGTTGCTGAGAACAGATAGAAGAGGCTGGAGACAACTGATAAAGGCCATTGATGTTTGATCCTTTATGTAGAATCTGTTTGGTGTGTTTGTCCTGAATGACAAAAGAATCAGCATCAAAAATAACAAGACAGTTATGATCCTTGGTTAATTGATGAACAGATAAGAGGTTGGATGATATAGAAGGAACATGCAAAAGATTAGAGAGATGAAAAGAAAATTGAGGTGTTGGAAGAATACCACTTCCAACATGGTGAATAGGCAAAACTGAACCATTACCTACTGTAACCTGCTCTGAACCTTGATAGGCTTGATACTGCTGAAAATTAGTCAAGTCATGTGTAAGATGAGTTGTTGCTCCTGAATCAATGTACCAAGGAGGAATAGGAGAATCTGCGGAAGAAGCTGCAGCAGCAGCATAAGCCTTGGGAGGAGCAGTTGCTGAAGGTTGAAAATGAGGATCAAGCCGATACCAACAGTCTAATGCAAGATGACCTGATTTGCCACAAATCTGACAAATAGAGGAAGCAGAACCAGAGTAGGCTGATGATCTTGACCGATTATTAGAAAATCGATTATGTGATCTGTTGCCTCGAAACGCTCTACCACTTCTACCTCCTCTATACTGAGATCTACCACTAAAAGGAGGACGAGGATAGGCTCCAAGAATAGAGTGTTGTGCTTCAAAACCAGGACTAGAAGCAGAACCAGAATCAAAACTAAAATTAGAAGTTGAACCTTTGTGTGCTGAATAAGCAACATGCAGATCAGATTTGGATGAATGCTTGATCTTGCTCTCAATGTGAATTTCTTCTGAGCCGAGTAGAGAACATAACTCTGCCATAGATACAGCACTAGATCTAGTACGGATTGAAGTTTTGAATGCATCATATTCATCTGGTAGGCCATTTAAGGTAAGAAGAATTAGGTCTTCATCTTCAACCTTTGCACCAGACAAAGCTAACTGATCTGAAACTGCTTTGATCTGTGATAGATAGCAGTCAATGGAAAAGGATTGCTTTCTAATAGTATGAAGCTTGTTCTTCAATTGATGGATATGAGATCTAGAGACAAAAGTAAATTTCTGCTCTAGAGTTTGCCAAACTTGTGAACTGCTGTGAAGATGAAGAACAGAGGAATATACAGATGAAGATAATGTTGTAGTTAAACACGTGAGTAGATTGGCATCTATGGCTTCCCATTGAAGATATGCAGGATTTGAAACAGACTTTCCAGATGCATCAGTAATTTCAGCTGGAAGACAAGGGATTGCACCTGTCACATAACCAAGAAAACCTGTGGCTCGAAGAATATTGTGGAGTTGATTTCTCCAAATCAAAAAATTTGTGGAATCAAGTTTAACAGTAATGAGAGAACCAAAATTGGACAGAAGAGACTGAAGGTTTGAAGGTAATGACACAGGATCTGCCATGAAAGACTTTTGAAGAATGCTCGGAAGAGCTTAGGGCAGCTCTGATACCATGTGAAGAATAAAAGAATATATCTATTTTATTCAATGAGATCACATATACACTGTACAAGATATTATATAGAAGAAATGTCTAACTAACTCATAACAATCTAACTAACTCAGAAACTAACTAACTAACTCAGTAACTAACTCAGCTAACAAACTCTAACTGTCTAACAAATACGAAAACTGCTACAGATATTAATCTGAAAGATACAATGTTTAAGAAGAAACTGTAGCTTTGACTCTGCCTCTAGCTGGGCGTACTGCAACTGGGTTTGCCTCTGCATACTGCATTTGGTTTGAACTCTGCTTATAGCTGGGACTGCTGCTTAGTTAAGACTGCTGTATATGTTCTAATAAGGACTGCTGGATATGAGCATCTATCTTAGCAATTTTTCTCTAACACTTTCTATCAATATTTTAAAAATGAGCGAGGAAAAAATTACATAAAGACAAGATTTGAAGTTTGAGAACTTACTTGTTACAATTAAAAAGTGCAAGACCAAAGTGAAATTCAAATGAAAATTACAGGGTGAATATATCTACATACATGTATATTAGCTTTCTAAAGTCCAGTTGGCAGTACATGTGTGGTTTGGGTAGAAAAGGATTGTGAATTATGTTTTTACCTTTCCAATAATATGACTGGATAGTCACGCCGGGGTTTTCCGTTTGCTTCTCTAACATGGGTTATACATTGGACTCAAATTGAAACTTGATCAAAAGTTTGAAAGGTTTATTGTCACAATTAAAAGGTTAAGAGATAAAATGACACAGAGTATAAAGTATAGGTCACTAAGTGTAATTTGCCTATCAAAATTTGATTGTAACATTGCTATTTTGACATTAACAACGAGAGAAGCCAATTCTTATGTTGTAAAAAGATTTGACACTGTTGATTGTTGCACTTATTAATGTACTTTCACAATAGTTATTATTTAACTAGTATGTGCTTAGACATGAAAGTGTTTTAAAGATGCATTAACCATAAAGCTTTTAAAGGACTACTGAAAAATTTAGATTTGTGCGGAAAACTCTTTTGGAAAGTCTAGAGACGTCCCATTTAGCGTGATTATTAATTTAGGCAATCTAATAAAAAATTAATACAACCATGATCAATATAGAGAAGAGAGAGTAAAAGCAAATCAATCCATGACAGAAGATATTTTTTACGTAGAAAAATCACAATTAGAATCTACCAACTTGTGATAAAAAACCACAAGTCATCAGCTAAACGAATAATCCACTATGCAAGAAAGGTAGTATAAGAGATATCTTACAAAGGCCAATCCAGGCACACAAGTCCACTCACCGGCACACGATTTTGCTCAATCTACATGGTCGTTATCTGGGTCGCGGGCGCAACTATGTATGCTGGCTCAGTTGTTTTTTAAGACTTTTGCTGCAGCTTTCTTCCACAAATTTGGCCATGCTCCCCATGCGTTGACAACTCATTTTCCCCAGACAAATATCCTCCTTTTGGGTTGGGAAGATTACACAAGTTGTCCACCAAAATCTTTGAACCGTGCTTATGCCAACAAGGTCAAGCAAACATGTGAAACTCCATCTCCTCACCCATGTGTTGCCACTAAAAAGCTAAGACAAACAGCCAACAAATCTGTAGCGACCCAAATTTTCTTAAGTCATTATTTTATTATTATTATGGTTATTGTTATCTTATTTTATTTTTGGCTTTATTAATTGGGTGGTTACATGAAATTTAATGTGATATTTAATGAATTGAATGTTGTAATTATTAATTAGGTGGTTGCATGAGATTTAATGGGATATTTAATGAATTTAATGTTGTAATTAATAAATTTAATGTATATATATTTAATCTTATATATATAGTAACATAGAAGTATTCAGCTAGGTTGAAGAGATCAAAAGAAAAGAGAAGAAAGAAAACAAAAACGAGAGAGAGAGAGAGAGAGAGAGAGAGAAATCAAAGAAGACAAAGAGAGGGACGGTGGCAAGGAAGAAAGAGGAGAGGGAAGAAAAGGAAAGATTAGGGTTTTGTTTTGGTGGCTCTATTAGTTTTCCAAATATTCTTTGATCTTCTATAAAATATTGTGAGTACAAAACCCACTTCTCTTGATTTATGTGTAATTCGTTGTTTTTACTTATTTATTTTTATTTATTTGAAGTTAGTTTGATTTTGTATTTATATAAAGATGATAGATTGATTTTAATTATTTTGATTAGTTGTGTTTGTAAGGTTTAGGGTTTTTAGATAATTGATTGATTTTAATGATTTTGTGTAGTTGTGTATGTAAGATTTAGGGTTGTTAGTTGATTGATTGATTTTAATTATTTTGATTAGTTGTGTATGCCATGTTTAAGGTTTTCATATAGATTTATTTTATGGTTGTAATCACACTCATGGTTATATGAAATTAAAATTAAATAGGAACCCATAGATAAATTCTTTTTATTCCACCATGACTCCATGGATTGTTGTTTTATTTGAGTGATGGTGAGAAAGAGTATATAGAAAAGTGAGGATTATGAGAGTTGTTTAATGCCTTATGCCCGGCATTGTTATATTTGTCTCATGATGTTGATGAGATGTTATTTATATTGTTGCTCGTTCTCATGAGTAGACGAGTGCTTTGATTTACGCGCGTACGTATATGCTAACCATCCGGGGAGTGTGAGTCAAACTCGAGACGATATCCCCGTGCAAGTTTGGCTTCGGAGCGGTGTTAGGTATACGGGAGGCACATGGGATATATGTGTAGGTCAGAAAGGGAGAGCCGAAGTGGTGGAGTTAAGGTACAAAGAATTTAATTACGAGGTTATTGGTATAGTGTGAATTGTGTTGTTTTGTATATCCTGAAAAATAGTAAATGACCTCAGTAAATTATAAAATTGGAGCAGAGGCATGTATACGTGATTCTAGACAACTTTTGTGTTTTAAGTTGTTATTAAAAAGATCGATTAGAACTTATAATCGGATGATCTTGATTATTGTAGTTTTGATTTATTTTGGCAATGTAGAGTTTAGAGGTTGTTTTTAGAAAATTTAATTCTGTACAACTTTCGTCCTTTGAGTTTTGGTCAATTCGAATTATTTAAGCATGAAACGGTGCATTTTTTATACTTCTTTAGCAAATTGCTTATGGTTAAATTATACTAACTTTATTTTGCAGGATGGTGGGTCTTACTAACTTTTCATGCAGGGCTGACCCACCATATTTTTATTTCTATTTTGTCTATTTTATAATCAATTTATATTTCGTTGTGTACGGGAAAGAAACTAAATGCCACTGTATCTTGAGAAACTACCCATTTGTCTCGATACGGTTGGAACTACTTGTCTTGTCCCGTAACAAGAATTAAATGTATTTTTGTTTGTGACTGGTGGACACGTGGGTGTCAATTCTTGTACTCATACCAGTATACCTGTATACTGACCCGTTTTGTCTCTTGGCAACTCGGGTGCGTTCTGTTTGAGCGTAGCCGAGCTTCCTTTGCAGGATTAGTAGAGGCTACGGTGGTGACGTGGAATTACTTTAGTTGTTGGACTTGTCATTTGGATTTCTTTTGTTTTCTTGAGCTTAGGGTTGATATTAATTTATGTATTTATTATTTTGTTTTAATGACTTTAGTATTGGAATAATTTGGCATGGTTTGTAACCGTATTTTATTTAAGTTGTTTGGACTATTTATTGTTACCTTGATGTTGAGGTATTGGTTAGTTATGAATTTATGGTGGATGGCTTGGTTTGCGTTTAGTTTTTTTGTTTCACCCCTAGGATTTGGATGATGGAATATTGATTGGGGTTAGTCCTAATATAATATTTAATTGTCCGAATTTTGGGGCGTGACAGTTTGGTATCAGAGCCCTAGGTTACCCTAGACTTGTGAGAGTTTAGGTGATCCTCGGATTGTGGAAGAATGGGTTAGCTGGTTTAGGTTGGTGATTGAGATTATTCTGAGTAGTTATGAACGAATTCTTTTTGTGTGATTAACTTGAAGGTGATGGCTGGAAGGTATAACTTAAGAAGTGCTGAGTCTAATGGCATAGGGGAAGAAACAACTGCTAACGCAACAGCAGCGACAGCGGCAGCGGCTGCTGCTACTAGGGCAACGGCGGCTGCTTCCGGGGCAACCAATACGGTGCAGGTTAACGTGGGGGAGATGATGGCTCAATTACTTCAGGTTGTTCAGAACAAAAATCAAAGCCAGCAGGGAGATCCCTTTGCGAAGAGAAACAAAGACTTTGGTTCCTTGGGAGGTCAAAAATTCTCTGGAGATAGAGGACCCAGTGCAGCTGACGCTTGGGTTCAAAAATGTGAGATGGTGTTTGGTCGTATGCAGCTCACCGAGGTCCAAAAACAGGAGTTGGCGACACATTAGCTTGAGGGAGCAGCCCTATTCTGGTGGAACTCGTGGAATGAGGGTATAGATTTAACGACTTTGACTTGGGCAGATTTCAAGACTCGTTTTGACCAGAAGTTTGTTCCTGCTGCTATTCGGTCTCAATTGGGTGACGAATTTTTGAAGTTGACTCAAGAGGGTAGAACGGTGACCGAGTATGTCACCAAGTTTAATGAGTTGTCTCGTTATGCCCTTACTTGGTTGACACGCAGGAGAAGAAGAATGAGAAGGTTATTAAGGGATTGAATCATTACCTGTCTAAGTCCCTTATTCCCTTTGATGCTGAACCATTTGACAGAGTTCTTAACGTGGCACTGAAGTATGAGGAAAAAGAGAAGCAGTTTAAAGAAGGGAAGGCTAAGGTCGGAGAGACTTCTAGAGGGAGTCACTTCCAGCAACGGGATGGGAACAGATACCGACCCTATGATCAAAGGCATAGGGGTCAGTAGTTTCAGAGGCCACCGCAACAGGGTAGTCAGGGAAATTTCAGACCTCAGGGTAATTTCCTGCCTCAGGGCAATTTCCAACCCCAGGGGCACTATTTTCAGAGTCAGGGTGGTCCGCGTCCACACGGTTATCAAGGACAACGGCAGCAAGTGCCACAGTTGGGTTATCGTCCTCCCGTACCTCAGTTAGAGGGTCCCCCACCTATCAGACCAGTAGCACCTTGTAGACACCCCATTTTTGACCGTCCTCTAGACTTGGACGTCACCGTTGGAACACTCGGTGATTACCCATTTTTGTGTTCGTTTGGAGTTCCCGGAGTTCTCAGCTCGCGCGCCTTGCCTCAGGACCTCCGAACTCAACCGTTTTGTGTTTGGTTTTGCACCAAACACTTGTGTTTTGCCTTGGAAGGGCAGGGAATGCTCTGTGAGGCATCCCCACACACCACCGGCACTGGCTAGAGGCCACCGGCTGGCTGGTGTTACCACCGGCACTATTTTGTGCCGGTCGGCACTTGTTTTGGCAAAATGACCATTTTGCCCTGCCGACCACTGTGCAGCTGCTTTATGAGATATTTTTAGACAGCTGTTTAGCTTTTGCTTCCCCTCCATACACGTGTATGGAGGGGATGAGCCTTTGGTTGACTTAGCTTGTAAGCTTTGTTGCCTATAAGAGAAGGCTCTCTCCTCTTGGCTCAAGGGTTAGAAAAATTGGAGGGTTAGAGAGAAGAGACAGAGGAGAGGCTCTGGTTTTAGGTTAGAAATACTATATCTATCCTATCTCTCTTTTCCTTGCTCATTTTGTACACTAGGTGCTTTAGTCCATACTTTCACACACAAGCACCTAGTGTTTCACCTTCCCTAGGTCTTTGAGGGTCCAGAGGTTTGTTCTTGGTGCTTTGGAGTTGGATTCAAGCAAAGGAAGGCAACAACACCAACATTGTTGAAGAGGTCTTCAAAGGTAACAAAACTACCCCTTTTTACCCCATTCTTGCACCTTGTTTTTACCTAGTTTAGAACTGTTTTTGTGCTTAGTCTATAATACAAAAAAGTTCTAATTTTTAGGCCTCTTCATTGTTTATTAAGAGTGTTTGGTGGTTTGGGTAGGTTTGACCACCCTTAGGCCTTGAAAAGGCCCCATTTTGTGCCTTTTTGTGAGAGATCCGAGACCTTGGTGTTAGGATCTCTCCACCACTGAAATCTTGAGGGATTTCAGTGGTGAAGATGATGCCTTAGAGTCTCAAGAAGGAGGGGGCCACCCCCTCTCCTTGATGTCCTTGAAAAGGGCAAGTTTTGGCCTCCAAAGGAGCACCATGTTTGGTTGTTTGTTGAGCATGTTTGGTTTGTTTTTCATGTTTATTATGCCATGATATAACATGTTTCTAAGTTGGTTTTAGCATTCTTTGCATGCCTTGCATAGTTGCTTTGTAATGCCTTAATAGTCCCTTAACATGCCTAGGTGGTGTGCCCCTATTTCTAGCATGTTTTAGGCTTAGATCCATGAAGCTTGTATGCTTATTTTGCCATGCGTGAGGTCTGTCCATGCTTGTTTTGGTCAGCCATGACTCGCATTACATAGCTCCTTTGCATTTGGCTTGTTGGCCTTAGGAGCATGAGTGTGTGGCATGCCATGCTTGCATTATTTTTGGTGGTTTGGAAACATTTATCATGTCATATCAGTCCATTTGACATGCTCATATGTTTGCATTACATGCTCCTTTAATGCTTTAAAAGTATGTGTTAAACGCTCCTTGTTTTGGTTACTTTGTATGCCTTAGGGTTTAAGCCTCTTAGATGCCATCTAGGTACACCCTTGGCCTTGTTTAGGTCTGCATGTGACCTATTTTGAGCCCCCTTGGCCTTGTGAGGCTTGGTGGGTTTGACCCTAGTTTGAACCCCTTGGCTTGCCTTAAAGCCTTGAACCACTTGCATGCTTTGTTTGGCTTGCTTTGTTGCATGATTTGGCATCATGTTTTGCATGATTTTCAGAGCTTATGCTACATGCTAGTAGTCCATGTTTAACTCATTTCAAGTGTGCTTGAATGTTGTTTGTTATGCTTAAGTGTTAGTGCCTTAACCTATGCATGTGTGCATAATTGTTTGGCCCTCATGCCTTAGCATTTTGGCCGCTGTTTTGAGCCTTGTTAGAGCTGCCCAATTCATGTATAAGTCCATCCCATTCCTTAGTTTGCATACTTGCCTTGTATGCCTACTTGTATGCTTGCATAAGCGCCTTGCATTGTCCATATGGCATAGTAGATAACATGCTTAGGACCTCATTGCATAGGCATGCATGCTAGGCCTCTTGAAGTGAAGTATGATGGAGGTTTGGCACCCTTATTTGCTTGTTTGCATTGCATGCATTTGAAATCAAAATTGCCCTCTTGGTTCTTTGGGCCATCATGCATGGAAACGCGTGATTGGTGGTCCGGGAATCGAGGCACATGCCCCTTTGAGTCACTAATATGATAAGGGCTGTGTTTGGTGCATACATGCTTTGAATTGCCTTGCCATGCATGTTGTTCCCTTCTGGTGCTGTGAGTTGCAGGTTCTGCAGGCATTAAGTGCCGGCCGGCACTATTTAGTGCCGACCGGCAGTCAACAAACAGCCGATGGCTTCCTTTTGTACCGGTGACCTCCTCCTTCAGCCGGTGGTGTCCTACCCCAGCCGGTGGTGATCCCCAGTGCCCTGAGAGGCACTCCTGGGACTTTGGCAATTTTCTGAGGAGGAGAGCAGAGGAAACAGAGGCAATCCGTGCATGGCAGTGCGGTTCCGAGCCAGTCCCGAGCGCATGCTGCATTTGGCCCTCATCCCGAGGCGATTTACCGTTTAATTAGATTAATTATTTTATTTAATTAATTTAGTTGATTTGTAATATAATTAATTAGCTTGCGTAGTTAATTAATTTGTATATTCTTTCGGTCCCTCCGAGCGAGGGCGTATCTGTAATAAGTGTGTGTGAGTGGATGTATGTCTTTCAATCCCCCACTTCTTTCTTCCCTTTTATTTACCTGCTTACGATGGTAGATTAGGGCACAGTTAAATTAGCATACCTTATGCAATGCATGCGTGCATTCATGCATTTGTTTATATGCACCGGGCTCGGTACATCATACAAACTGCATTGTACTTTCGATTTCTAAATTGAATACGTGCTACTCGCGCATTTCACATGCCATGTTTAGGGTTAGCCGAGCCTACTCTAGATTGCATCTATGCCTGTGTTGCATTAGTCATTTAACATGAACTAGGTCATGCATGTTTTGCTAACTAGTTTATTGTTTTGGCACGGAGTACGATGTAAGTTTTTATGCTTTAGCATGTCGCATGCGTGTGAACGTTTGCCATGACAGTATGCTTGCCATGCGGCTAAATGCTTACGTGATAAATTGCTTGAATGCCTGTGGGTGGAGGTTGGATTGCGTGAGTTGGAACAACTCATTGAGAATCCGTATTTTAGCCTACTCTCGAGTAGCGAAAACCAACACGTTTTCCGAGACAAAACGGATATGCAATGTTTATTTCCAAGTTAGGCAATCTAGTCTATACTTGTTTGCTGCGCGCATAACATAGTAATTCTAGGCTAATAATTGGAATAAGAGCATGTAATGTTTTCAAAATCAGATATCACGGTTAGTAGAGGCCGGTCTTCGGACCGGGCGAGAGGGGGTGCTCATAGCTGACCTTCCCCGATCGTACCCAAGCTCCCGAGCCAAGATCACTTTGGTGATGACGGACACGTGGCCTTCGGCACCGAGTCAGGGTTTCCTAAATTTCCCCATTTTAAAATATTTAGGTGGCGACTCTGTAATCTGGCAAAGCAGTCCATGTTTGGCACTTCTTTTCAAAATCTGTTTTTCTTCAAAACGATTTGCCAGAGTTGGACTCTTTGGTTCAGATTTAGAACCGTGACAAATTGAGTCCTTCGAACTGTAGTGAACCCAATGCGAACAGAACGAGAGTTCATCCTCCCGGGATGCGTTCGGGGACGTCTACAGTTTCTGGCGACTCCGCTGGGGATAATTAGAGAGCTTGACTCGAACTCGTGATATCCTGTTTTGACTACACATATGTGTTTCTTTGCATTGCATGTGCATTGGTGCGCCTAGGACACCGTGTTGGCCATCTGCTATTCCTGAGCGGTTTGTCGGAGGCTCTGTCTTGTCAAGGCATGTCCGTAAGGCTGATCGGTTGCGGGCTCTGCCAGTATGGGAACACAAACCCCGGTTTTACCGGGGCACCCTTTTCGACCATTCGACCTAGTGCATATCGAAATCCGTAGTGACCATTCCAAACTAAGACAGGTTGCTTACCCGATGTAGGTTGTTTCAAACCACTGCGTGCGTAGTGAAACCCTACCCCAATATAGGGGTGTTTTTGCTCTCAATTATCTGTTATGTGCTTCTAGAGTGTATCTCTGCAGGAAAGTGCATGTCAGTTTGCGAGTTTGAGTATCCGGCCCGAAGGGCACCAGTATCAGTGTTGTTGAGGAACCAGTTATATTTGCGGGTATCAGTTCAGTTCTGGGAACAGTGATTCTGGGGAACAGTAATCAGTAGTAGAGATCAGATGTTTGACTGCGTCTGTGTTTGATCTGTTTTGGGCTGAAATGCTGTCCGTTTTTCCTTTCAGTTGAGAGAGTCCAGAAAGTCGATACAGAATAGCCAGTGTTTTCCCTTGCTGGGGCAGGGTTTGAGATGACGCAGAGTTCAGAAGAAATAGTGGTTATGACAGCCGCGTTGGATCAAGGGATCACCTTACAGAGTGAGGCCGGCGTAGATATGCCACATCCTCCTAGGTCGCCCGCTACACACCCAATCTGGGCCCCCCAGTTCTATCAGGCTCGCGAGCCCACTACATTCGAGTTAATGGGGATGATAGGTGATCTCCAAAGATCTGTGGCAGATCTCGCTTACGGGATGTCAGCCTCGCCACCGGTTGCACCGTATGCCGGAAATTTTGAGCCCCAAGAGCCCCCGCTACTGGGGCGGATTGTGATCGAGCTTAATCAGCCGGAGATGGCCTCCACATACAACAATGATGTACCAGTACCAACCCAAATCTCTCACCAGGCTGAGGCCAAGGGCAAAGACAAAGCAAAGGCAGATGCCGACCCCATGGGACAGCTGCTGTGGGCAGTCGAGGCTTTAAGAGCCGGGGGGATGAACAAACAACAGGTATCCGCGATGACAACCAAAATTGTGAAGGATGCTTTTCCCACTCTACCTGAGGATAGTTCAAGCCAGTCGGAAAATCGGGATAGACCCCGTTATGTTGAAACAGTTTCTCTCACTCCCAACCCCGTACCTGGGAAGGATCAGAAATTCAAGCCCGCACCTGCCGACCCGTTCGCCAGCACGTCTAGCAGGAGCACTCAGGCTTCAAAATACCAGCCCCGGGGGCGGAGGGTCTTCCATCCTCTCTACATGCCTTTGTCTAGGGCACTTCTGATTTTGGCCAAAAAGGGGCATCTTACACCCCTTGAGCCTAGGCCGCTCCCCAAACCCCTTCCAGCAGGACATGATGCCACTCAGTACTGTGCGTACCACCAGCAATCTGGCCACTCCACCGATAACTGCTTTCGCCTCCGCCACGAGGTGCAGGATCTGATTGACAACGAGGTTATCCTCCCACCCACCTCAGCTAAATCCGTCACCACTCAGCTGTTGGATTTTGAGGACACCGATACTGCGAGTATGTAATTGGGATTCAACCGCCTGCGGGCAGCGCCTCGAGTTTTTGATGTGGCGTCTGGCACGCAGTTTTGAGCATCTGCGAATGCTAGTTTTGTAAATCCTGACTTGAGTGTCGAGTCAGTCTTTTGCTTTGTTTTGAGTCTGTCTCTGTCTTGAGTCAGTCCTTTTTTGCTTAAGGGTCTATCTTGTTGTAACGAGTCAGTCCCTCTTTTGTATAGAATACCAGGTGACTCCGGGGTTGTTGCCTCAAGCACCGTTTTGTTTTGTAATTACTTCCTTTTGCTTTCTTTTTGGGACTACCTCTGCTGTGGAGCCGGTTTACATCCGGGGAACCTGAATGAAACAGCCGCGGCTATCGTGTTCCCGTACTATTTGTTTTGGGCTAGTTGTGCCAGAGAATTCGAATGGGGTGACAGCGCATTCCACCCGCTCTTGTGTGCCCTAATAATTGTTGTTTTGACCTAAGTTTTTCAAACCCTTTTGAACACTACGGTGAAAACGAAGAGGGAGGAATTCCTCGGGATTTGCAAAACTTTGACCAAATCGAAAGAAAGAGAGGCATGCTAAGCCCTTAATGATCGAAATCATGCTTGTCAGCGTGAGTACTGAGAAGGACCCTGGCTTGATCCAGACTGGTTCCACACTGTCTTCGGCACGAGCAATTCGTCGCCTTCTTAAAAAATTTCGAAAACAAAATGTTTTGCGCAGTCCCGCGAAGATCTGTGTGGAATCGCTCTTGAGATTATGCAGCTTAGGATCGCTCTCGGCCTCGAGACCCGACCCCCTCATTTTCAAACCTTGGACCGGCATCCGGAATGTTCAATGATTAGCTATCAATGCAAGGCCCGTGTGGCCAGACCCGAAGCAGCCCTCCAACAAGAGGCACCAAAGTCAAGTCAAAAGACTAGAGTTCACCAGGAGAAGTTGGCAAAGCAACCGTGATTGATTCTCCTGCAAAGTACTGCAACGGTCATTCTCCCGAAAAAGGGGAGGCTTCGATTTCGAAAACCATTTGGCATGGACCAAGCTACACTTTTACCCTTTGAGAGGCTCGCTGGATCGAAAACCCAGAAGGGCGACCCAGGCAAAAGTTAGAGCAAAGAAAAATACAAAAAAGAAAAAGAAAAAAAAGAATGCAAAAGAAAAGAAAACGAAGAAAAATACAAAAAAAATGCAAAAAGAAAAAAAAAAGGAAAAGAAAGAAAAGAAGCTCGCAAGGTCGAAAACCCGCATTGGGCGCCTTGGCAAAAGTAAGAGCCTAAAAATAGTGAAGGTTAAAATACCCGAGTGTACCTTAACCGGAACTACGTAAGGCTTGATTCCCATGTTTGGGATACGTAGGCAACTTCATCTTGAAGTCCAGCCCTTAACGCTTTCATAGCGTCTCGGTCCATGCAATGGTTTTGATTACTTGTGCTTCTTCCAAATCCGATGTCTCGGTTGCAACAACTGGAGCTGCATGATCAACTTCCTCCTGAAGTCCAACCACCAATGCTTTCAAGGTGACTGTGTCCATATATTGTTTGTGGCCGCCTTCGTCCTCTCCGTGCGTGAGAATCCGGCTACGATCAATCATCGATGAGCATGCCGCGGCATCGTCCAAGCAAGGGGCAACTTTTCGTTGCCTCATATCGCCGTAAAGTTGCCCTGAGTTGCCGCCCAAACTAGGGGCAACTTTCCGTTGCCCTCTTCCCCCCCTTCAGGCAAGGGGCAATTTTCCCAAATGGCCTCCGATCCGAGGTTGCGTATCTCGAGGAGAGGTTCTGCGCTTGTTGAGCATTGACTGTTTGCGAAAATAGTTTTTGAAAATTTTTACTGAGGTTGACTATTTTCTCGAAAATTATTTCATTTTCCAAAATCGGACCATGTTTGGACCCAAAAAGGAAAACTTTCTGTGCTTACGGCCTGACTTGCATGATTTTCAAATCAAAAATTGAACAAGCATGTTAATCTAACGTTCATTTTGATCAAAACTGTTTTAGAAAGAAAACAAAAAATGGTCAAAATAATGAACTAGGGGCACAGTCGAGTCGGGTGTTCCGCCTCTCCTTTGTTATCGACGTACTTGCCAGAAAGGCACCCTATCTATCAGAAGAAATAGCCGTGAGCTAGCTGTATCGGGCGTGAATCCGCCGTCTCCTATTCATCCATCAATCACCCTGGGAAGGGACGAAAAATGAGAGAATAAAGAATAGAGAGGTGTAAGTCGAGAGAAAAGTGAGCAGGAGGGTTTTTGAGAGAAAAACCGAGCTTGAGGGCCGAGTGGCGTGAGAATCACACAAATCAGAAAGGGTGGGAAACCTGCCCGGAGGAATTGGCTCCTCAAGGTCTTTTGTTTTCAAGCACGTCCGTGTGTCGTGTCCTTTGATTTGTCGGTCTCAGTTTAGCTTTGAGTCTTCTCTGAGTGTATCTCGTTGTGTTTAGGTCGTGCGCCTTTTATTTTCCTCACTTGAGTCCTTTCCACTGTGTTCAGTTGTAGGCTCGATACCCAGGTTGAGAACCCTTTCTTTTTCAAATCGTTTGTGCTCAGAATGCTGTGCCATTCTCTACATTTATGCGAGGCAAGAGAAGAAAATGAAATTTTGGGACATCCGAATGTGTTTCAACCTCAACTGTCTCAGTTTTGGTGATCCGTCTTGTCAGATTGGGCCAATTGTTCAAAGTTTGTCGTGTGCAGAATGGACCGGATATTGTATTATGAGCTGTGTGCAGATTAATCCCCAGCAGAATATGGGCTATTTGTTCAGTTTGAGCAGTGATTTGTCTGGGTTGTTTGCTGTTAGTTGGTTGGTTATCCGATTATTACAGTGCAAGTGCTCAATCTTCAGACAACAAATCGTAATCATTTACATTTGAGGTGTAATATGATGCAGTGCAATGCAAAGTACGAGGTGTGTAAATAAGATACTTTTCAGATAAAAGTTTGTTTCATATCATCGTCTTTTCAAATACAAAGTTTTGAAGAAAGCAAAATCTGCCTGTGGCAGTACAAAGTACTCTATCTACTAAAAAGAGAAAAGTACAAGAAAAGAAATAAAGAAAAAAAAACAGCGGAAGTCTGTAATCATCATCAATGGCCTCGTGCCGGGGGATCCATCCTCGCCCTCTTCCTGGGCAGAAGCCCAGGAGTATCGTCCGAAGCATCGCTGTCAGAGCTCGAGCCCGAGCTATCCCCGGCCTCCTCCTCGGACGACTCCGCCTCCATCTCTGACTCGCCATCACCTGGAACTTGTGCTCGCGAGCTACTCCCGACATGAGCGTGTCTCCCTCTGGTACGGGGGAATATCCTGCCATCCCGAGTAGAAAGGGAAGGCCCAGCCGGAGGAGCGCCGCCCACTGGCGGAATCGGAAAGGGAGGCTGAAAAATACGAAAAGCAAATGCATCAGAAAGCTGTGAGCAGTATATCAGAATGCAGTGTATAAGTACAGTATGTGAATGTCGTGAGCAGTTAATCAGTGCAGAATGCAGTGTATGAGTACAGTGTGTGAATGCCGTGAGCAGTTTATCAGATTTTGTGTAGTGCATCAGTATGTATGGAACAGAGTATGGTTTGAGACTGTGGTCAGAAGAACGTACCGGAAGACTGTAGGCGGCCATGACATCGAGGGTCCGCTGCAGCATCCCCATCAGGGAGGCACACAGCTCCACCGACTGCCGTGTGTACTCGGAGGAAGCCTGCAAAAGTATCGGATGCATTAGTATTCTGCGGAATATCAAATAAACTGAAATGGAATGACAATGCAAGATGCAAAGTGAAGTAATACGTACCGGGGGTAAGTCGGGAATACCGGCTAACTCGTGACCAGCCGGGGGAGGAACGAAGGGGGTCTGGTAGGTCTCCCCACCCTGCCCCCTGTACGTCAGCATAGTGGGCAGAGCGGGCCAACCGAACCCTCGTCCCCTCTGTACCCCACCCCTGCCTCGGACTCGGGCTCTCCTCGAAGATCCCACTCCTGCTCCTGCCTCTGCCCGAGCCGCCGGCACCGCAGGACTCCCTCGCTCAGTCTGGCGACCCCCGCTCAGAGGCCGCATGATGAAGGTCCGGACATACTCAGAGTAGTCGCCCTCGCCCCTATAGCCGCCCTTGTCCCAGCCAAGGGTGTAGTCCTCCATCTGCTGCAGAGAAAACCTCTCGGTGTCCCTCATGTGCTCAGGGGGGTGAACCGGGACTATCTGCTCTGGCAACCCAAGGGTCTGGCGCAGAAAACGCTCCCCCAGGTACCAAGCCCGACAGACCGGGCCCTCCAGCAAAATCCGGTAGCGAGAGGTCTCCTCCGCGCCGGCGAACCGATCCTGAATGCCTGCTGGCACTGCAGCCCAGGGTCGCCAGATGATCTGGAATTGGAAGTACAGTTTGTTACCGATTGCTATTTGGAATACACAAATGCAAAGCAAAGTTTGAATGAACTGTAAGTAAAATATACCTCGGCAGAGGTGATGGTGTCGAAGAATCGGCGGTAGAAGCTGAAGGTATCCCGAGGTCGCCGTGTGCACCTCCCATCGTAGCGGCGCGAGAAAGGGATGACCAGGGGAGTCTCCGTCTCCGGCACTGGCTCCAGCCTAGGGAAGTAGGCATACACCCACAACTGCAAAATAAATGTCAGTATGACCATCAGATAAAGCAGAATGCAGTGTAAAGCAGAAATAACAGAGCCGTGTGTTGTGTAGTGTATTTTGCAGAGTGTACAGAGTGAACGGTGTACAATCAGAATAAAGCAGAGATAGCAGAGCCGTGTGTTGTGCAGTGTATTGTGTAGAGTATGTGTGCGCCGTGTGTACAGTATACAATCAGTGTAAAGCAGAGTATGTGTGTGCCGTGTGTACAGTATACAGTCAGTGTGAGCAGTGTACAGTGCAGAATACAGAAAGTATGTAGAACGGAAATGTAAAGCAGAGAAGAAGACATACCTCCCAAGCTCGCCAGTAGCCTCCGAGCAACTGCCCGCTGCCACGGGAGACTGAGCTCATGTAGCCGTAGAGGGTGGCCAGAGCCGCGCCACCCCAGTCAAAGCGCAAAATATCTCTGACATCTACCAGTGCGCTGAGAAGACAGAGGGGCACTGTGTTCGCCCAGTCGGCGAAGAGGGTCGTCCCTAGCAAAAACATCAAGAAGCCGCGTGCGTACTGCTCCACGGCCTCCTGGGTCATCGGGGCTGCGTCGATGAGGGTGGGCTGGACCCTGAACTGAACCTCGAACCAGGAATACCTGACAAAGCCAGGACGCGCCAGAGGCGGTGCCTCGCCAAGCAAGTAGACCTGGGCCGCGGTCCACTCATCCATGTCAATGTCGAAGGGGATCGGATCACCCCCTACCCCGATGCCGGTAAGCATCGCGAAGTCGTAAGGAGTCAACGTCATGTCCCCTGCCACCGACAAGTGGAATGAATCAGTGGTGTCCCACCACCTCTCTGCCAGGGCGGCAAGGAGAGGCCTGCAAGCAGTAAGTCTGGACAGTCCCCTGCAAAATGCGCCGAAGCCGGCCCGATCGACGATCTGACGGACTGCGTCAGGTAACTCGGCATACCACTCTCGAGCGACGGTATTCCCATACCCGCGGATGGCATGGGAACCTCCCTGTTTACAAACAAACAGTTGCGAATCAATATGAAATGTACAGTTTCGAAGAAACAGATAAAGTAAGTACAAATCTAGCATGCGTGCAAGTCTTTCAGATTCAAACAGAAACCGGGTACCGGTGTGCTTACGGCAAACTACGGCGCGTGATGCGTCAGTGTGTTTCGAGTGGTCCAATGTAAACTTGGTGCACGTGTGCACGTTTTTCAGATGCAAACAAATGTCAGGTTTCAGTGCACCAGTAGGTGGACTACGGCCTGTGATGTGCCAGTACTCCCATGGGGATCAGTGTAAACATAGCATGTGTGCGTGTTTTTCAAAGTTCAAACGGATGCCGGGTCCCGGTATGTTTCAGTGAATTACCAACGTGTGATGCGTCTGCGTGTTTGTGTGATTCAGTGCAAGTCTAGCATGCGTGCGAGTTTTCAAGATTCAAATAAGCACCGGGTGTCGGTGAGTTCATGTCAAAAGTGCAATGTGTGCCGTGTGTTTGGGTGATTCAGGCTAGTGCAGTGTGTGTGCATGTGTGTCGGTCCTAGGCAGATATCAGTTGTGAGGTTGTCTACAATCAACTACAGCGCACAGTGTATCAGATCTAAAGCAGTTAAGGGTTGTAATCAGCTATGGCAGTTGACAGTTTACAGTTCTACATTGCAGAAAATAAAGTGGAACAAGATGTTACCTCGGAAGCGCCGAAGGACAAGTGAGAGGCCGGCTCGCGCAGGAGAAGCTACGGGTCCAGTGCTCGGTCGAAGCCGCGGAAGTGGCGGAGTCCATCGGGTGGTAGAATGTGAATAGCCGGCCGGTAGGTTGCCGGATCAAATGGGCGCTCACTCAGCGGGAGGAGCTCGACCCCGGGATCCATCTTGTGATCCGGGGGAGTCCCGACATGTGGAACATCGTCTGCCATAGTAATGGGGATGAGAAAATAGCCGGAAAAGGAGAACCGAGTAAGAATACGAGAAGTCGGCTGGAAAAGTCAACCCCGGGTGGGCCGGGAATGGCCGGAAAGGCCGGAAGATGAAAATACACGGAAATGTAGAGAAAATCGAGGGGAACAAGTCCCGAAAAGGCGGAAATAGCAAAGGAGATCCCGAAACGAAGTTTCGATCGGATGGAAATGTCCGAAACGCGAAGAATATCGCGAATCCGACGGTAAAACGAGCGTAAAACGCGAGGAAATCGACGAAAAATCGAGAGAACAAAGCTCTAGAGAGAGAGAGTGAAGGTTTTCGGCGGAGGCAAAGTAAAGAAATAGGGTTTCAAGCCCTATTTTAAAAGACCCGAGGCAAAATGGCAGAACTGCCCCCGATCAGGCATTTTCTGCCGGTCGGCACTATTTTGTGCCGGTCGGCACAATATTGTGCCGGTGGATGAGTTCAGGCAGCCGGAGGCAGCCGGTATCCTTCCCACCCAGCCGGTGGTGTTCCCAAGGCCTTTTTTAGGCTAGATGAGGGGTTTTGGGTCTTCATAGCTCAAGAAAGTGCAAGGAAGTGCATCTCCGACGCTCAACCGGCCTCCGTTTTGACCTCAAACAGTGTCTTCTGTGTGTGGCACTCAAATTCATGTGATGACTGTATCCTTTTGTATCCTTTTGTCTTTCATAAGATTTAAAAGTTGCCCCGTGTGTGTTGCGCGCATTCATCACACTTTCCGGTGCGTCGCCTCGCGCCATTTTGCACGTCCCTTGTGACTTGCACTGCTTACATTTCTATGCGGCATACGTGGCACACTTGCGTTGTTCTACGTTCCGTATGGCATGCGTGCCATACTTGCACTTTCGTTTTGCATTTCACAATCAATGAGGTATGTGTGCCTCATTTTGCATTTCACTTTGATTCGCGTAACGTGTGCTACCTCACGTTCATCATTCTGCGTCATTTTGCATTTCATCTTGATCCACGTGAGGTGTGCTACCTCACGTGTCTCATTTTGCATTTCACTTTGATTCGCGTAAGGTGTGCTACCTCACGTGTCTCATTTTGCATTTCACTTTGATTCGCGTGAGGTGTGCTACCTCACGTGTTTCATTTTGCATTTCATCTTGATCCACGTGAGGTGTGCTACCTCACGTGTCTCATTTTGCATTTCACTTTGATTCGCGTAAGGTGTGCTACCTCACGTGTCTCATCTTGCATTTCGTTTTGCATTCCATTTTCCATCCGATGAGGTATGCGTGCCTCATCTTGCATTTCATCGCATTTCGAGGTACGCGTGCCTCGTTTTGCATTCCATTTTCCATCAAATGAGGTATGCGTGCCTCATTTCGCATTTCATTGTATCTCGAGGCACGTATGCCTCGTTTTGCACTCCATTTTCACACCAATGAGGTATGCGTGCCTCATGATTCATTTCATTCTCACTTGCATTGTTTTGCATCCCTTGTGGCACGCGTGTCACATTCGCACAGTTGCCCCACCACACCGGGTCCGGCGGGACCAAAAACACGCGCGGTCCGGCGAGACCTAAAACCCGCTTGATTGCATTATCATGCATTTTATTACGAGCATTGTCATGCACTTATGCTTTGCATCGTTCTCCACACCGGGTCCGGCGGGACCAAAAACACCCGCGGTCCGGCGAGACCTAAAACCCGCTTGATTGCATTATCATGCATTTTATTACGAGCATTGTCATGCACTTATGCTTTGCATCGTTCTCCACACCGGGTCCGACGGGACCAAAAACACGCGACGGTCTAGGAGACCTTAAATCCTCAGAGGGTGCAAGACCTTCGGTACATTGACATGCACCGTTCATTGCATTTGGCATGCATTTCATCGCGCTCTTTCGCGCATCTCATCATCATGCATTACCCCAAAGCCGGTCCGGCGAGACCCTAAACACGCGTGGTCTGGGAGACCTTAAATCCTCGGGAGGTGCAAGACCTTCGGTGTGTTAAGTTGCCCCTCATTGCATTTGGCACGCATTTCATCGCGCTATTTTGCGCACCACACTTGCGTTGCCCCGAAACGAGGGTCCGACGGGACCAAAAACACGCGACGGTCTAGGAGACCTTAAATCCTCAGAGGGTGCAAGACCTTCGGTACATTGACATACATCGGCATGCGTGCCTCATCCACATTACCATGCATCGCATTGTAAATATCGCATTGTCATGCATCATTGTAGGTAGTGCATATGTCATGCATTCAAAACAAAAAAAAAAACACGCATCATGCATCATTTGCATTTTCAGACAAAAAACAAAAAACAACATGCATTGTCATGCATACATTTCGCATTCCGGTCTAGGAGACCTTAAATCCTCTGGAGATGCAATTCCTTCGGTGTTTGTCGTGCCCGAACGACTTCCGTGCTTGCGGTGAGTTCCTAGGAGACCAACGGGGACGGTGAAAACTAGAGTTCGAATGGCTCATGCCTAGAACGCAAAGGTTCGGGATTTCCGAGACTAAAGTCTGGTTTAAATACCCAGAGGGTGTACCCTCGGCTTGAAACCTGTATGGAAGCCCCATAGGTTGAGGTAGTGTGTTTATGCCTCAATTCTGGATACTGAACCAACCTAGTATACCATCCCGTTGGAAGAATAGGGAAAACTGCAATCATGGTCATTGCATCATCTGCATTGTCATGCATTTCGCCCATTGCATATTTGTAGATATTACATTGTAGATTGCATGCATTCACTGCATTGCCTCCATCTATGGCTTGCGCCTTTCCTTGTTGAGCTTGGTCTGGTATGTGCCTATACTTTTCACGTCGAAACATAGTTCTGCGTGCGCTCGCGCCTTGAGGGCTTCGACACCTTTTCTATGTTAGACATGGTTCGTATACGTACATGCCTTTCCTAGGCAAGACTGGGTTTGGCCCGCGTGCCATATCCATTGTATCTATTCCGTTGCATGCATTCACTGCATTGCCTCCATCTATGGCTTGCGCCTTTCCTTGTTGAGCTTGGTCTGGTATGTGCCCTTACTTTTCACGTCAAAGCATGGTTCATGTGCATCGCGCCTACTCCTTGATGAACTTGGTTTGAGGTTGCGGCACCCTTTTCTATGTTAGACATGCCTTGTACGTGTACATGCCCTTCCTAGGCGAGATTTGGTTTGGCCCGCGTGCCATATCCATTGTATCATCTATCCATCATATTACATTGTAGTGTAATTGTTGCATCCGGCATTAGGATCATCATTCTTTCCCCAGCGGGTCGTCACCCCACTTATGTCATTCCACCCAATACTTGTTCTTGTGTCTGTCTACATTACTCATAGTTCTGCGTGCGCTCGCGCCTTGAGGGCTTCGACACCTTTTCTATGGTAGACAGACTTGTTACCTCCATCAATCTATTTGACATTTGTGTGGTTTCGAATCGCTCATGAATGAATCATGATTCAATTGCCTTGCATGTAGTTTGCATATAGTTTCGATTGTATTGCATTTCCATTTGCATTGTTCATACATAGTTTTGTATACATTGCATATCATTTGCATTACATTTAGATTCAATTGCATATCATTGCACTGTTTTGTGCATTTCATTCGCATTGTCATGCATGTTGCTAACAATATTGCACCTGTTAAGTTTGTTTTCTTTTCAGGCACGATATTGTATGTACGGTTCATTCGAGGCCAGTGAAACCGGACGAGCCGCGCAGGTATTGTATCTCCCGAGTGAGACGTATCGAGAATTACATAATTCTCTTACATCCTTTCTGCATTGTAGTGTAGTTTGGAGCTTGCTAGCTTAAAACTGTTGCATGCGTGTTTCGTTACAGCTTTCTTTGCATGATCATAAGTTATGCCCGGCTTCTTGCATTTTCGGTTGCATTTTGCCCCTGCCTTCGGGCGCATACCTTGCTTGTCGTGCATGTTTGTCTAAGTCTTCGGCCTTGTCAAAAATGGGTCGTCTCTGGGCTTTGACATTCACTCCCGTCATTGTTATGACTTCCGAGTTCTGTCAAAGAGGGGCAACTGTAGACACCCCATTTTTGACCGTCCTCTAGACTTGGACGTCACCGTTGGAACACTCGGTGATTACCCATGTTTGTGTTCGTTTGGAGTTCCCGGAGTTCTCGGCTCGCGCGCCTTGCCTCAGGACCTCCGAACTCGACCGTTTTGTGTTTGGTTTTGCACCAAACACTTGTGTTTTGCCTTGGAAGGGCAGGGAATGCTCTGTGAGGCATCCCCACACACCACCGGCACTGGCTAGAGGCCACCGGCTGGCTGGTGTTACCACCGGCACTCTTTTGTGCCGATCGGCACTTGTTTTGGCAAAATGACCATTTTGCCCTGCCGACCACTGTGCAGCTGCTTTATGAGATATTTTTAGACAGCTGTTTAGCTTTTGCTTCCCCTCCATACACGTGTATGGAGGGGATGAGCCTTTGGTTGACTTAGCTTGTAAGCTTTGTTGCCTATAAGAGAAGGCTCTCTCCTCTTGGCTCAAGGGTTAGAAAAATTGGAGGGTTAGAGAGAAGAGACAGAGGAGAGGCTCTGGTTTTAGGTTAGAAATACTATATCTATCCTATCTCTCTTTTCCTTGCTCATTTTGTACACTAGGTGCTTTAGTCCATACTTTCACACACAAGCACCTAGTGTTTCACCTTCCCTAGGTCTTTGAGGGTCCAGAGGTTTGTTCTTGGTGCTTTGGAGTTGGATTCAAGCAAAGGAAGGCAACAACACCAACATTGTTGAAGAGGTCTTCAAAGGTAACAAAACTACCCCTTTTTACCCCATTCTTGCACCTTGTTTTTACCTAGTTTAGAACTGTTTTTGTGCTTAGTCTATAATACAAAAAAGTTCTGATTTTTAGGCCTCTTCATTGTTTATTAAGAGTGTTTGGTGGTTTGGGTAGGTTTGACCACCCTTAGGCCTTGAAAAGGCCCCATTTTGTGCCTTTTTGTGAGAGATCCGAGACCTTGGTGTTAGGATCTCTCCACCACTGAAATCTTGAGGGATTTCAGTGGTGAAGATGATGCCTTAGAGTCTCAAGAAGGAGGGGGCCACCCCCTCTCCTTGATGTCCTTGAAAAGGGCAAGTTTTGGCCTCCAAAGGAGCACCATGTTTGGTTGTTTGTTGAGCATGTTTGGTTTGTTTTTCATGCTTATTATGCCATGATATAACATGTTTCTAAGTTGGTTTTAGCATTCTTTGCATGCCTTGCATAGTTGCTTTGTAATGCCTTAATAGTCCCTTAACATGCCTAGGTGGTGTGCCCCTATTTCTAGCATGTTTTAGGCTTAGATCCATGAAGCTTGTATGCTTATTTTGCCATGCGTGAGGTCTGTCCATGCTTGTTTTGGTCGGCCATGACTCGCATTACATAGCTCCTTTGCATTTGGCTTGTTGGCCTTAGGAGCATGAGTGTGTGGCATGCCATGCTTGCATTATTTTTGGTGGTTTGGAAACATTTATCATGTCATATCAGTCCATTTGACATGCTCATATGTTTGCATTACATGCTCCTTTAATGCTTTAAAAGTATGTGTTAAACGCTCCTTGTTTTGGTTACTTTGTATGCCTTAGGGTTTAAGCCTCTTAGATGCCATCTAGGTACACCCTTGGCCTTGTTTAGGTCTGCATGTGACCTATTTTGAGCCCCCTTGGCCTTGTGAGGCTTGGTGGGTTTGACCCTAGTTTGAACCCCTTGGCTTGCCTTAAAGCCTTGAACCACTTGCATGCTTTGTTTGGCTTGCTTTGTTGCATGATTTGGCATCATGTTTTGCATGATTTTTAGAGCTTATGCTACATGCTAGTAGTCCATGTTTAACTCATTTCAAGTGTGCTTGAATGTTGTTTGTTATGCTTAAGTGTTAGTGCCTTAACCTATGCATGTGTGCATAATTGTTTGGCCCTCATGCCTTAGCATTTTGGCCGCTGTTTTGAGCCTTGTTAGAGCTGCCCAATTCATGTATAAGTCCATCCCATTCCTTAGTTTGCATACTTGCCTTGTATGCCTACTTGTATGCTTGCATAAGCGCCTTGCATTGTCCATATGGCATAGTAGATAACATGCTTAGGACCTCATTGCATAGGCATGCATGCTAGGCCTCTTGAAGTGAAGTATGATGGAGGTTTGGCACCCTTATTTGCTTGTTTGCATTGCATGCATTTGAAATCAAAATTGCCCTCTTGGTTCTTTGGGCCATCATGCATGGAAACGCGTGATTGGTGGTCCGGGAATCGAGGCACATGCCCCTTTGAGTCACTAATATGATAAGGGCTGTGTTTGGTGCATACATGCTTTGAATTGCCTTGCCATGCATGTTGTTCCCTTCTGCTGCTGTGAGTTGCAGGTTCTGCAGGCATTAAGTGACGGCCGGCACTATTTAGTGCCGACCGGCAGTCAACAAACAGCCGATGGCTTCCTTTTGTGCCGGTGACCTCCTCCTTCAGCCGGTGGTGTCCTACCCCAGCCGGTGGTGATCCCCAGTGCCCTGAGAGGCACTCCTGGGACTTTGGCAATTTTCTGAGGAGGAGAGCAGAGGAAACAGAGGCAATCCGTGCATGGCAGTGCGGTTCCGAGCCAGTCCCGAGCGCATGCTGCATTTGGCCCTCATCCCGAGGCGATTTACCGTTTAATTAGATTAATTATTTTATTTAATTAATTTAGTTGATTTGTAATATAATTAATTAGCTTGCGTAGTTAATTAATTTGTATATTCTTTCGGTCCCTCCGAGCGAGGGCGTATCTGTAATAAGTGTGTGTGAGTGGATGTATGTCTTCCAATCCCCCACTTCTTTCTTCCCTTTTATTTACCTGCTTACGATGGTAGATTAGGGCACAGTTAAATTAGCATACCTTATGCAATGCATGCGTGCATTCATGCATTTGTTTACATGCACCGGGCTCGGTACATCATACAAACTGCATTGTACTTTCGATTTCTAAATTGAATACGTGCTACTCGCGCATTTCACATGCCATGTTTAGGGTTAGCCGAGCCTACTCTAGATTGCATCTATGCCTGTGTTGCATTAGTCATTTAACATGAACTAGGTCATGCATGTTTTGCTAACTAGTTTATTGTTTTGGCACGGAGTACGATGTAAGTTTTTATGCTTTAGCATGTCGCATGCGTGTGAACGTTTGCCATGACAGTATGCTTGCCATGCGGCTAAATGCTTACGTGATAAATTGCTTGAATGCCTGTGGGTGGAGGTTGGATTGCGTGAGTTGGAACAACTCATTGAAATCCGTATTTTAGCCTACTCTCGAGTAGCGAAAACCAACACGTTTTCCGAGACAAAACGGATATGCAATGTTTATTTCCAAGTTAGGCAATCTAGTCTATACTTGTTTGCTGCGCGCATAACATAGTAATTCTAGGCTAATAATTGGAATAAGAGCATGTAATGTTTTCAAAATCAGATATCACGGTTAGTAGAGGCCGGTCTTCGGACCGGGCGAGAGGGGGTGCTCATAGCTGACCTTCCCCGATCGTACCCAAGCTCCCAAGCCAAGATCACTTTGGTGATGACGGACACGTGGCCTTCGGCACCGAGTCAGGGTTTCCTAAATTTCCCCATTTTAAAATATTTAGGTGGCGACTCTGTAATCTGGCAAAGCAGTCCATGTTTGGCACTTCTTTTCAAAATCTGTTTTTCTTCAAAACAATTTGCTAGAGTTGGACTCTTTGGTTCAGATTTAGAACCGTGACAAATTGAGTCCTTCGAACTGTAGTGAACCCAATGCGAACAGAACGGGAGTTCATCCTCCCGGGATGCGTTCGGGGACGTCTACACACCTCAACTGAGCAATAGGAAGTGTTTTGGGTGTCAGCAGTTGGGACATGTAATCAAGGATTGCCCTCAAAGACAGCAGGCGCGACAAGGTCAAGCACCTCCAGCCAGGGCATTTGCAGTGATGCTAGGAACTGACAAAGTGCAAGGTACTTTTAATCTCTTTCACGAACCCATTAGAGTACTTTTTGATACTGGTGCCTCTCATTCTTTTATATCTAGACAGTTTGTAGAAAGAGAACGTATTGTAACTGCCTCCTTGTCTAGACCTATTCGTGTTGAGACCCCTTTAGGAGGGGCAGTTACTCTTTATGAGATGTGTAAAGATTTTGAGATTGACTTTGCGGGCAAAGTCTTGTATGCGGACCTAATTGTTTTAGGGTTCGAGGGGTTTACAATTATTTTGGGTATGGATTGGCTGAAAAAACACTTTGTGACTCTAGATTGTGCTGGAAGGACTGTAAATATAAATATTCCCGGTATGCCACGGCTTACCCACACCTCTAGCGATGGAGAAGAGTCGATGATGGCAAGTTTTCTATGCTCGGTAGAAATCCCTAAGCAGGATATTAGGGAGGTAGGTGTGGTGCATGAGTTTGAGAATGTATTTCAGGAGATACCTGGACCTCCACCCCGACGGGTAGTAGAATTTCGCATTGACCTAGTACCAGGGACTGCACCAATTTCTAAGGCGGCATACAGAATGGCGCCTAAGGAGCTGGTGGAGATGAAAAAGCAGCTGGAAGAGATGCTTCAGAAAGGGTTCATTCGTTCAAGTAACTCCCCGTGGGGAGCACCTGCGATATTTGTCTCCAAGAAAGATGGCACTCTCCGCATGTGCATAGATTACAGAGAGCTGAACAAGGTGACTATCAAGAACAAGTATCCGCTACCTAGAATTGATGACTTGTTTGATCAGTTGAAAGGGGCAGCCATTTTCTCTCAGTTTGATCTCAGAATGGGTTACCATCAGATGGGTGTGTCAGAGGAAAGTATACCGCTTACTGCTTTTCGGACCCGGTATGGATTGTACGAATTTCCTGTAATGCCTTTTGGTTTGACCAATGCTCCTGCCTATTTCATGGACTTGATGAATAGAATTTTTCAACCGTATCTAGATAAGTTTGTGATTATCTTCATAGATGATATCCTGGTGTATTCTAAGAATAAGGAGGAACACAGAGAACACTTGAAAGTCATGTTGCAAACTTTGAGGGAGCAGCAGTTATACGCTAAGTTCAGTAAGTGTCACTTTTGGGAAAAAGCAGTTCGATTTTTGGGTCATGTTGTATCCAATCAAGGGATAGCGATAGATCCTGAGAAAGTTGTTGCGGTCAAAGAATGGAAGCAGCCCACGAACCCTACAGAGGTGAGAAGTTTTTTAGGGCTAGCTGGTTATTATAGGAGATTTATAGAGAAGTTTTCCATTATTGCAGTACCCATGACCAAGTTGACCCGCAAGAATGTGAAGTTCGTATGGGCAGATGATTGTGAGAAAGCTTTCCAGAAGTTAAAGCAGCGGTTGACTACAGCACCGGTGTTAACTATACTGGTACAAGGGGAAAAGTTAGTAGTGTTTACTGATGCGAGTGAAACTGGGTTAGGATGTGTGTTGATGCAACATCAGAAGGTTGTATCTTATGCTTCTCTACAATTAAAACCTCATGAGAGACGATACCCTACTCATGACTTAGAGTTGGCAGCAGTTGTTTTTGCATTGAAAGTGTGGCGACACTACTTGTTTGGAGAACACTTTGAGTTGTACACAGATCACAAGAGTCTCACATATCTCTTTTCTCAAAAAGAGTTGAACATGAGGCAGCAGAGGTGGGTTGAATTCGTCAGTAGTTATGATTTCGAGATCCTTTATCACCCGGGGAAAGGAAATGTGGTCGCTGATGCACTTAGTCGACAACATGGGGTTATAGCTTCTTTGATGATTCAGGAATGGAAGTCCTTGGAGTTAATTTCGACGCATGATGTTCAACCAATAGAGAATGCTGAGAAGGCATACATGGGTAGTTTGACTGTGCAGCCAACGTTACTAGGTAAAGTTTGTCAAATGCAGAATTTAGATGGGATTCTCGTCAGCAAGGTCGATGACCTAGTAGTGGATTTGATCGATGATTGTCCTACTGATTGGTCTGTGGACTCCGATGGGGGATTGCGATTCAAGGGCAAGTTATGTGTCCCTAACATTGTTGAATTGAGGAAAGAGATTATGGATGATGCCCATAGGTCCCGATATACCATTCACCCTGGTGGGACTAAGATGTATCATGACCTAAAGAGGACGTTTTGGTGGGAAGGTATGAAGAAAGACGTCGGAGAGTATGTTTCTCGATGTTATGTGTGCCAACAGGTTAAGGCAGAACACCAACGACCGTTTGGACTTTTGCAGCCTCTTGAGATTCCTACATGGAAATGGGAGTACATCTCTATGGACTTCGTGGATGGATTACCGCGGTCTAAGCGAGAAAATGAATCTATTTGGGTGATCGTGGATCGACTCACCAAGTCTGCTCATTTTATTCCTATCAATGTTCACCGAATTGCGGATAAACTGGCTAGGCTGTATATTCGAGAGGTAGTGCGACTTCACGGTGCACTAGTTTCTATAGTTTCGGATCATGATCCGTTGTTTGTGGCAGAGTTTTGGGAGAGTTTTCAGCATGCTTTGGGTGATAGGTTAGACTTGAGTACGGCTTACCATCCTCAGACAGATGGGCAAACTGAACGGGTAAATCAGATCTTGGAAGATATGTTGAGAGCTTGTGTCCTCGATCTTGGTGGTAGTTGGGAAGAACACTTGCCATTGGTGGAGTTTGCTTATAATAATAGCTATCACTCCAGTATCGGGATGGCCCCTTTTGAGGCTTTGTATGGGAGGCCATGTCGATCACCTGCTTGTTGGATGGAGGTAGGTGATGCGCCGTTGTTGGGGCCAGAATTAGTGAGAGAGACCACGGAGAAGGTCAACATTATTCGGGAACGTATTAAGACTGCACAAAGCCGACAGAAGAGTTACGCTGATAGAAAACGTAAGGGGATTGAGTTGAATGTTGGAGATTTCGTGTTTTTGAAGGTCTCGCGGATGAAGGGTATCATGCGATTTGGAAAGAAGGGAAAATTAGCACCTAGATTTGTGGGACCATATGAGATCACTGAGAAGATTGGTAATGTGACTTACAAATTAGCCCTACCACCTGCTTTATCTATGATTCACAATGTGTTCCATGTATCTTTATTGCGGAAGTGTGTACAAGACCCTTCCCAAGTAGTATCACCAGAAGTGTTGGAGATTAGTGACGGTCTAACATATGTGGTGCGACCGGTTATTATTCTAGATCGGGATGTAAAGCAGTTGCGGCGCAAGAAAGTGAACTTGGTGAAAGTGCAATGGAGCGAGGATGAGAACGATATTACCTGGGAGTTAGAAGAGAAAGTTCGGTGTATGCACCCGGAACTTTTTGCTTAAGTACTCTCTCCTATCGAATCTCGGGACGAGATTCTTTTAAGGTGTGTATATTGTAGCGACCCTAATTTTCTTAAGTCATTATTTTATTATTATTATGGTTATTGTTATCTTATTTTATTTTTGGCTTTATTAATTGGGTGGTTACATGAAATTTAATGTGATATTTAATGAATTTAATGTTGTAATTATTAATTGGGTGGTTGCATGAGATTTAATGGGATATTTAATGAATTTAATGTTGTAATTAATAAATTTAATGTATATATATTTAATCTTATATATATAGTAACATAGAAGTATTCAACTAGGTTGAAGAGACCAAAAGAAAAGAGAAGAAAGAAAACAAAAATGAGAGAGAGAGAGAGAGAGAGAGAGAGAGAGAGAGAGAGAAATCAAAGAAGACAAAGAGAGGGACGGTGGCAAGGAAGAAAGAGGAGAGGGAAGAAAAGGAAAGATTAGGGTTTTGTTTTGGTGGCTCTATTAGTTTTCCAAATATTCTTTGATCTTCTATAAAATATTGTGAGTACAAAACCCACTTCTCTTGATTTATGTGTAATTCGTTGTTTTTACTTATTTATTTTTATTTATTTGAAGTTAGTTTGATTTTGTATTTATATAAAGATGATAGATTGATTTTAATTATTTTGATTAGTTGTGCTTGTAAGGTTTAGGATTTTTAGATAATTGATTGATTTTAATGATTTTGTGTAATTGTGTATGTAAGATTTAGGGTTGTTAGTTGATTGATTGATTTTAATTATTTTGATTAGTTGTGTATGCCATGTTTAAGGTTTTCATATAGATTTATTTTATGGTTGTAATCACACTCATGGTTATATGAAATTAAAATTAATTAGGAACCCATAGATAATTTCCTTTTACTCCACCATGACTCCATGGATTGTTGTTTTATTTGAGTGATGATGAGAAAGAGTATATAGAAAAGTGAGGATTATGAGAGTTGTTTAATGCCTTATGCCCGGCATTGTTATATTTGTCTCATGATGTTGATGAGATATTATTTATATTGTTGCTCGTTCTCATGAGTAGACGAGTGCTTTGATTTACGCGCGTACGTATATGCTAACCATCCGGGGAGTGTGAGTCAAACTCGGGACGATATCCCCGTGCAAGTTTAGCTTCGGAGCGGTGTTAGGTATACGGGAGGCACATGGGATATATGTGTAGGTCAGAAAGGGAGAGCCGAAGTGGTGGAGTTAAGGTACAAAGAATTTAATTACGAGGCTATTGGTATAGTGTGAATTGTGTTGTTTTGTATATCCTGAAAAATAGTAAATGACCTCAGTAAATTATAAAATTGGAGCAGAGGCATGTATACTTGATTCTAGACAACTTTTATGTTTTAAGTTGTTATTAAAAAGATCGATTAGAACTTATAATCGGATGATCTTGATTATTGTAGTTTTGATTTATTTTGGCAATGCAGAGTTTAGAGGTTGTTTTTAGAAAATTTAATTCTGTACAACTTTCGTCCTTTGAGATTTGGTCAATTCGAATTATTTAAGCATGAAACGGTGCATTTTTTATACTTCTTTAGCAAATTGCTTATGGTTAAATTATACTAACTTTATTTTGCAGGATGGTGGGTCTTACTAACTTTTCATGCAGGGCTGAACCACCATATTTTTATTTCTATTTTGTCTATTTTATAATCAATTTATATTTCGTTGTGTACGGGAAAGAAACTAAATGCCATTGTATCTTGAGAAACTACCCATTTGTCTCGATGCGGTTTAAACTACTTGTCTTGTCCCGTAACAAGAATTAAATGTATTTTTGTTTGTGACTGGTGGACACGTGGGTGTCAATTCTTGTACTCATACCAGTATACTTGTATACTGACCCGTTTTGTCTCTTGGCAACTCGGGTGCGTTCTGTTTGAGCGTAGCCGAGCTTCCTTTGCAGGATTAGTAGAGGCTACGGTGGTGACGTGGAATTACTTTAGTTGTTGGACTTGTCATTTGGATTTCTTTTGTTTTCTTGAGCTTAGGGTTGATATTAGTTTATGTATTTATTATTTTGTTTTAATGACTTTAGTATTGGAATAATTTGGCATGGTTTGTAACCGTATTTTATTTAAGTTGTTTGGACTATCTATTGTTACCTTGATGTTGAGGTATTGGTTAGTTATGAATTTATGGTGGATGGCTTGGTTTGCGTTTAGTTTTTTTGTTTCACCCCTAGGATTTGGATGATGGAATATTGATTGGGGTTAGTCCTAATATAATATTTAATTGTCCGAATTTTGGGGCGTGACAAAATCTTTGTCCCAACATGCCTAACTCATCTTCGAGCCACCAAAACTAAGAAGATAAAAAACCAACTAATAAACAATTTTTGTCAACTTTGTCTTGGTATTTGCCAAAATAAATTACATGCAACAAAGATTAGGATTAAAAATCCTAACAATCTCCCCCTTTGGCAATGTCAGGACAAAACTACATCCTACACAAAATCTTTTAATTCAAATAACAAAATGAGACAAAAATGATTAAGCAGGAAATCATGTGTTTTTGTCTTTGGAATGGGATTGCCAACTTACATTGTAATGCACACAATTAGGATTGAAAATCCTAACAATCTCCTTGTCACGATGCAAACCCGCCCCTATAGGTTTAGCGTCGTAACCGGCCAGTAATCCTGGGACTACCGAAGGCCTCTGAATCAGATTAACAAAATAAGGGGCTAGCAGAAGCAATTAGCAAAATAAAATGTCAATAGAGTTGTGCGGACTTATATGGGATAGAAATTTAAAACTTATATTTACATATAAGTGACGTCATTATAGCATCATCACATGTACAGATAAACAGGAAAGAACTTAGCCCTATATACAAAATAAACAAAAGAAAATAAGAGCTTAAAACTTGTTCACAACACATTGATTTCGGTACTCATCCACAAAAGACTTTCAATAACCTCCACGCGAGGCTTGATAGTTGGCTTGACAAAACAGAATCCAAGCTATCATCTCTAGACCTAGTCATGCGCCTAATCACCTACATACATAATATAAATAATGAGCTAGAGCCCAATGAATAACAATAGAGTAAAGGTTTTATGAACGATGTCCATAATAGATTCAAAAATCAGAAACTAATTCATATACATAATCAGATTTTGCAAACAGTTATACGTGGTACATCCATTAGCTAACAGATTAGATTGGTCATAAAGGCCTACATGCAGAGTAAGTGGTCATATAGATTTATATTCACATGAGATGGTCATTAAGACCCACGTGCAGATCAAATCAGATAATTGATTATACATAATCAGTTCCATGTATGGAACCCACGTGAAACCCTGCTACTAGGTAACAGATATCAGATACAGATTTAAATGATGCTAAGGATTCCATGAATACAATTCAAAAAATTGGGCATTCATTCATGATTCACAAAATAGCATTTCAAAAAACGGATCATATCATATCAGTCAAAAAATACTTTTACTTAAACATAGCTTTACAAAGTTATTACTCACATATAGCTCTAGAAACAGAACAGATAACTTAGACAGACCGGACTGATCAGGCAGACGATAGCACGTGACCGCGTGGCAGATACACATTGAAACACACATTCTGAAAACACTTGGCTTATTATATTTCTTTCTTAGTATTTCTAACTTTTTTCCTCATTATTGTGGCTTAAACCATGGCTTAAGAATGCCTAAGATGGAATGAGGATACAATTATACACTTTGAAACACTTGACAAAATTTCTAAAAACAGGGTAGTTCGCTCAAGCGAACCCCTTGGTCTGCAAAAGTATTGGATGTTCTCATTTTACGTTTGAACCAACTTCTTGGTCACTCGAGCCAAGACTGAAAATAAAGGGTGGTCGCTCAAGCCAACCTTCGAACTCTACAAAAGTACTAGGAGCTTGCAAAGCACGCTTGAGCGACGGTTTCACCACTCAAGCAAACTGTGCAAATTCTAGAATTTCCAGATTTGCTCTCCAAGTTCAAAACTCAAATTCAAAGCCTCAAAACTCATTCTTTTGGGCCAAAACTTATGAAAACACTTTGAAACTTGTAGAAAATCTTGAATTGAAAATCATTCGCCAAATCAAGGCCCAAAAGCATGTCAATTCTTCAAAACTAAGTTGAAACTTCATGTATATTGTACATATAGGCAATGACTTGAAATCTTTGCTTTCATTACATAAGTTACTGAAGTAATAAAAGTGGAATCATGTTGAATTCTCAAATTCATGCAAGTATAGGCTCATGCATCATTACAAGAAATAACACATTTACCAACCACTTTTGCCGACCAAAAATATTTTTGTCACAAAAAAATCACATTTGGCTACTAAGAAAAAAATTGGTAGGCAAAAGTTTATCCTGTCACCGACTAGAGTAATTTAGTCACTGAAAAGTGATTTTTCGCGACTAATTTGAAATATTGGTCGCCAAAAATTTAGGCGGGAAAGTGAAACACTGGGAGGGAGATTAAAATCTTTTAGTGACTGTTATAATTTAGTCGCAGATTTCAAAATGACGTCGCTTTGCTTGTTAAATGCACAGAGTCCAAATAGCCGACCAACACTATTGTCAGGGAAAACAAATTCAAACCCTTAATATTTTACAAAAAATGCGCCTAATCGATCCCACCCTCTCAATCGTGTCACTCATTTCGCCTCTTCACCATCAACGCTGTCATCCGTCGTCCTCGCCTCTCCACCGTCAGCGCCACTGCCCGTCTTTGCCTCGCCACCGTTATCTAGGTATATTTTTTCAAGCTTCTGTCTATCTCTCTCTGTCTCTCTCTGTCTCACTTTTTCTCTTTGATTTCCCTTACTTCTCTTTCTCATACTCTTCTTGTTCTAAAGAGAGCATTTCAGTGGAAGAAGGAGCTCTGTAACTCCATACAGCTCATCGGCATCATCGTTACACTTGTCCAAATCAAGCCCCTCAGCTCCGGCAAGGTCATCGCTTGGTCTCGCCTAGCCGTCAAGAAATCCTCTACCGACACTGCCTGGTAAACATTTCTTCATTTTTTGTTGAAACCAACCCATTTATAAAATCAATTAGTGTATGTAGGGTTTTCAAATTGTTTTGTTAGTCTTGTCTTGTTAATACCAAAATGGCATCATTAATGATTAGTGGGTATTTTGGCCCCAATTCCTGGGTTTGGGAATTCGGTTGCTAGTCTGCCTCATGTTTTGAGCCTACTGTGTAGAAATTCTGAATACAATTTGAGGTATAAATCCTTTAACTCTCCCTAAAAACAAATTGAGGTATAAATCCAGTCTCCCTCTCTTACTCATTCTCTGTCTGTCTCTCCTTCTCCCTCTCAATGTTTGTGTTGATGTTCTGTTTTTTTTCGTTCTCGTTGTTTTGCCTAAGGTAAGAAAGCCGACTCAGATTTCTACTGTTCCTTTGTTTTTTGGATGATGAAAATGCATTATAAATTATTATTATTATCATCTAAGTTTTCTTGAATTTTGTACATGTATTTAGAATTTGTTCGTTTACTTAATTAAATATAAAAGCCATCTTCTGGAATAGAAAAATAATGTTAATGGTGAAATCTGATATGTTATTTGCATTTTTTAAAAAATTTTGTGGGTACATAAATCTTTGATAGATTATGGTGTTTGGAGGCATCCCTGGTAAGAAATTCAAATCCCACTTTCTCTTCTCTCTCAATTTTCCATCCTTCCCTTCAATTTTCTCAGTTCACTGCTCTGTAGTCTATAACACAAACCAGGATTAGGGTTTTTTATTTTTTTATTTTTATTTTTACACTTGGAATGCAATTTGATTAGTTCTTGTTTTTTCTTGTTTAGATTTCTTTTGATGGTGAAATTGTAAAGCTAGAGCTTTTCTTGAAATGATTTACTCTGTTTCATTAGGGTGGTTGTTTTGTCTATATACCTAGAAACCAAACTCTAAGTAATTTAGAAGGGTAATTGAAATGTCGCCAGAAGGGGCGAATTTAGGTGGTGATGGAGCAGAATACTCGTTTGCTATGGAGTACTATGGCCCACCTATTACCCATGACATTCCCCGAGCTGTTCCTATCAAAATGGAGAGGATTCCAGTGGCTGCAGTGATTACCCAAGTCCCGTTCTCCGACAAGTTGTCATTGTTGCCGGTTGTTTAACCAATATCTGCACTTGATATTACTAAAAAGTTTTCAAAAGAGTTAAAACTAAGTTCTGAATCCACTGTTTCTCTCACATCTGTGTAGGGACGGAACTAGGAGAAGACTATGGGGGGTCATGGCCCCCCCTGTTTCTATGAAGAATATTGTTTGCCATAGAACTTTAAAAATATATATATTATTTTATACATAAAATGGCCCCCCTAATATAAATATATATATATCTCATTCTTCTCCCATCTTGCATTCTCTTTCTATTTTGCACACAAAAAAAAAAATCATCTTATTAGAAATTACTTCTGTGGCATTTAATTTTTTTTTTCTATGTATATATAATTATATAGCATATTGTACGTACATGTATTTTTGTGTATATGGTGAAATTTCTTTTTTCTTTTGGCCCCTCAAGTAATAAAATCCTGATTTCGTCCCTGCATCTGTGATAGCCTTTGAGCGGGGAAATGGCGAGGGCAATGATTCAAATGAATTAGCTATAGGATGTGAAACAATTGTTTCTCCAACTTTTGTGATTGCATTTGAGGAGGAAGTTGCAAATAATGGCGATTTTTCCATGTCAGGTGAATCAAGTAGCTCGGGTACTTTAGATTTCCAAGATAGGGATGACGACTCTGGACCGTTTTCTGATGTGATTCAAAGTTTGACTGGGCTAGCACTAGGCTCTTCATCCAATAGTCATGAACATTCACATGAGATATTAGGCACCGTAGGAAGCTCAAGGACATTGGAATTTTTGGATAGTTTTGATAATACAAGGTAGTTATCGGGAAATTCAACTTCACAGAGGGTTTCAAATGGTTGCAAGGATAGTTTAGATCTTAATGATTCCAACTAGCTGGATTAGGTTTCAAGCGAGTCAGTGTTGAGCTTGGATCATCCGTCTTCTCAGGTTTCTTCTCCTAGGATTGAGGATGGCAACAATGCACTTGCTTGTGATGTAAGAAGGACTCTGGTTATAACTTTTTGTGATATTGAATCAAATAAGGGAGATTTTGATAAGGAATCAAGTCGTTCTGAACTTGAAGTTTTCCAAGCAAAAAGGGAACCTAAGGTTAAGGCAAGAAAGGGAGCATGACCAATAAAAAACAAAACAAGAGACAAAAGCCTCGCGCGTAAGACATCCTTGGATGACTCCACAAAAACTTGGTATTCCTCCTGGACATCTTGCTGCTCACCTACATACATATATATAACGGAGTTAGCGAAAGCCAAGTGAATAACATCAAAGTAAAAAGGTTGTATGAATGAGTTCTAATACTTGAATAAAATCATTCTCAAAATAATTTTGTATCATAGCGGAACGACCTTGGGTCCAATACATGACAGAACGACCTCGGGTCCAATATAAATAGAGATTCAGAACAGATACAGATCTTATCGAAATGACCTCGGGTTCTTTAAATTTTTCCTCGATAATTTAGTGATGTATCTCATACATCCCAAGTGATTGATTGTCAATTAAAGGGAGATTCAGTGGAATCCAAGCTTTGTTCGAGGTTGTGGAATCAACTTAATAAGCTTCAAATTCTAAAAGCAAATTGGATTGAAGATGGGATAACATCTCCAAATCAACTGGGTATAGATTTACTAGGAGGTAGATTAGGTAAGGTTTGTCTTGGAGGATTTTCTTAGCCTTTTTGGCTAGTGATTTTTAGCAATTGCATTTGGTGGACTCCAATTGGAATTTCTTTTTCCATGTTAAATCCATTGTGTTCCATCTATTGATTTCTATGTTCAAAGCTAAATCAATTTTATCGAAAATGCACACTGATTTAGATTTGACTTAGTGTGTTGAGAATTCTGGAAGCCATCATTTTGATTTGTGTATCGGATTAGAGATCATCATAAATCACGTACCTAGAGTTTAGGTTTTCTCTGTGTGCACTGAGTTATCAATGAATACAAAGCCCAATCTAATGATTGTTGTTTAATTGTGTCACGCACAAATAAAACCAAATCTCGAATACCTTTTGATTTAAACCACCAAGTAGAAGAGGAAAAATAAGAAATATAAATTCTAGACAAAGAACATGAAGTTCCATCTCCAAATGCCAACCTTTTTCATGTTTGTATGGGGATGGGTTACATTCCATAGATTAAAAAATCACTACTTTCGATTTAAATTCAAAATTACACCATTTGGTTTAAACTCACAACTCACATCTCTTTATTAATTCATAAAATAAAAAATATATATATTTAAATATAAATGATTCAAGAAGAGTTAGGATGGGATTGAAGGTCCTATTTGGCACTAGAGTGCATTTAGTTTAAACACTTTCATAGTTGTTAGGATTTTTAATCCTAATCTTTGTTAAATGTGATTTATTTTGGAAAATACCAAGACAAAGTTGACAAAATTGTTTATTAGTTAGTTTTTTATCTTCTTGGTTTTGTAAAATGCAAAGTTTCAGTTTTGGTGGCTTGAAGATGAGTTAGGCATGTTGGGACAACGATTTGTTGGTTGTTTGTGTTAGATTTTGGTGGTAACACATGGGTGAAGAGATGGAGTTTCACATGTTTGCTTGACCTTGTTAGCATAAGCATGGTTCAAAGATTTTGGTGGATAACTTGTGTAATCTTTCTAGCCCAAAAGGAGGAGATTTGTGACAACCCCATCACATATTATGCTTTTAATTCTTTAATAATACATGTACTTATGTGTTAGGTGTGAATTTGAATGTTAATTATGTTATTAATGTGGTTTTTGACTTCATATCTGTTGATCATAAGAATATCTGTTATGATTTCTGTTATAATCTGAAAATTGAAGGACTTAATGGCGACAGAAATCGAAATTGGTTGGTTTATTGAGATCAGCATAATTTTTAGAGCCTATTGGAAAGTTTGATTAAAATTTGATTCAATTCAGAAATATTAAGTTTTGATTAAATTAACTTAAGCATAATTAATTAACTTAAACCTTAATTAAGGCTTAAGCTAATCGCAAGTATATATAGGCTTTCTATTTATTTTTGGCCTGTACGCCACAGACTTCGCTTCACAATGGCTTCACAATTGAAGTTAAAATGGATGCTTATATCTGGTAGTATTATGATTCTTTAATAAAAATGACTATGATGGACTTCTTTGATAGTTGTGTACTAAGAAGAAAAGACACAAACATATGACATGGATTTATCATGATACTGGCGCCAATGGAAGCATTAGTTTTTGTACCTAACATACTTAGCCAATGTGGGTAAACCAACATTATTTCCTTACTTTAAAAGTTGTTGTTGTGTTGTAGCCATTTTATAATTCATTTACATATATACTGGTATATTTCATAGATAATTTCTCATCGGGCTTATATATGAACTACTGCTTTACATGTTTCATTTACATATCCATGTACGGTGGTGATACTCATGCTACATCTTAGCTCCGAACTCTGAGGAACATAGTCTGTGTGTATTACATTAGAAACTCGTATATAGGATCATGCATATCTGTACATATCTGTATATATCATGACTCGTATTGGAGTATTAGGTGAGCATTTTGAGCTTTAGCATATTACGTGTGCGTGTTCCTTACCATATTTGTT